>WHVA01000023.1:0-480263 GCA_015179125.1 Gautieria morchelliformis | reverse complement strand
GTGAAATCCCATTTCTCAAGTGCCATCCGAGCCGCTCATACCACAGCCTTCCACTTTGCTTTAGTCCGTAGAGTCCCTGCTTGAGCTTGCATACCCAGTCGGCACCCCCTTGATGATATCCTTCTGGTTGTTCCATATATATTTGGGCATCGTCGCTTAGGATCCCGTTTAGGTATGCGTTCGAAATGTCTATGGACTCGATGTATGCTCCCTGAAGTGCCCCTTGCACCAGTATCATCCGCAGGGCTGCCTGTCAGGGTTCACGCGTTTCCTTCCACAAGTTTCTATTTCCTTCCATGAGTTTCCATCACCTTCCGTCAGTTTCCATAACCTTCCGTCACCTTCTGTCACATGTCACCTTCTGTCACATGTCACTTTCCATCACTTTCCGTAACCTTCTACAAGTTTCCATCTCCCCTATTATGTAAGCCTTGCCAGCGCTATAAGACTGTAGCCCGTGTGGTGGCGTTTCCTCAGCTTGATCTCTGAGGATACCCACTACACAGGCAAGTCCCCATGTATCTATCGTTGGTAGAGTTATAAACTGAGGATACCCACTACACAGTTGGTCATTGTCCTAGTATCGGCTCTTATCTCCTTGAGTATCTTTGGTTGTGGCTTCGTCATTAGTGTTGCCCTCACACTGCCCATCGCGTGGTGGGAGCGAACACCTCGTTGTAGTCGATGCCTGGTCGCTGGGTATAGCCTTTTGCCACCAGACGACTTTTGTATTTGTCCAGGGAACCGTCTGAGTTGAGTTTAATTCGGAATACCCATCGTGAACCAATGGCTTTTTCTCCGGGTGGCAGTCTCACCAATTCCCATGTCCCGTTGTCCAAGAGCGCTTGGATTTCTGCGTCTGTGGAATCCTTCCATAATGGTGCATCAGAGCGCCACATTGCCTCAGCGAATGTTTTCGGGACACAATCATCTTTGATGGTTGCATTGAATGCTATCTCAATGGTGTCAGGTGAGATTAATTTTGCTCTGGTGACGTCCAATCCATCGTGTATGAATTCCAGGGCCTGGATTATTGAGGCTCTGGCTGCAGCACCCCCTTCAGGCCCTGGATCGTCGTGATCGGGAGGTGGTCGTGGTCTGAAGAAGGGGTCATGGAGATACCGGTAGTCGGGGCGGGCAGGAGCTCTGCTGGAATGGCGGGGTTGCGCGGGAGGTGCGGGTGGAGCGGGGTCTGGAGCTGGAACTGGCAGTTCAGGGGCAGGTGGGGCAGGGTCTGGCGGAGCCGGTAGATCATCGTCAGGTTGTTCTGGGATAGGAGGAGGTTGGATTTCATGGTGGGCATCCGGTGGGTCTGGGTCAGGCGGTGCAGCGACCTCATTTGGGAGTAAGACAGGTGTTGATCTGAGCAGACTTTGGGTAGGGTTGTTAGTGGAGAGGCCCGGGAACTCAGTCTCGTTGAAAATAACGTTGCGGGATATGATAGTGCGCTTTGTGGTGGGATCGAGACAACGCCAACCTTTGTATCCATTTTCGAAGCCAAGATAGATGCATTTTCGAGATCTAGGCTGAAGTCCATCCCTTTGATCCTTCTGCACGTGAACATGTGCTGTACAGCCAAAGGTACGTAACATTCCCAGATCTGGTTTGTGGCCGTTCCAGGCTTTGTACGGCGTCATGTCTGGCAGTGCAGAGGTTGGTGTGGCATTGATAATACGGACTAGCAGTTGTAGGGCGTCTCCCCACATTGATGCTGGCAGACGAGCTTGTTGCAGTAATGCAATCGTTCCTTCAATAAGAGTGCAGTTGGTTCGTTCCAAGATTCCATTTTGTTGCAGCGTACCCCTCGTAGTGTGCTCATGGATTATCCCCTGGTGTTGGAAATGCTCATCCCATTTCCGGCCTATATATTCCCCTCCTTTGTCATCCCTGAATCTCCTCACTCGTGATCCTGTTTGGTTTTCAGCAAACACCTTGTAGGATCGGTAAGCATCGAAGGCCTCATCCTTTGATTTCAGGAGGTACACACGTCGATAGCGTGTATGATCATCTGTGAAAGTTATCCAATATCGATGACCGGACGGTGTGCGCACAGGGAGGGATCCATGGACATCAGAGACAACAAGGTCGAGTGGTTTGGATGTACGGCTTTCACTTCTTTTTGGGAACGGATCACGGTGTTGTTTCGCTGCAATGGATGGTTCGCAGATGGGTGGCATGCTTGCATTGGAGTTTACATGTATTCCGCGGGCCATGTCATGTTTTAGAAGTCTTTCCAAACGGGATGACCCTATGTGTGCAAGTTGCCTGTGTAATAGAGATCGATCTACGATGGGTGACGATGTGGAGAATGCGTATTCTGGGTTAGGGACAGTGTTTCCGGGTAGGAAACCAGTTCCGTTTCGCACCGTGGCGCAGAAACGTAACTCTCCATCTTGGACGAATGAGATACGGCTTCGCACAATATTGACGGTAAAATTGTGGTGGGTGGTGAGGCGGAGAACAGCTAATAGATTATTTTGGAGGGCTGGTACATGTAGGACGTTCGAGAAAATGATGTCCTGTGCCGTTTTCCCGTCAATTATAGGGGTGAATAGAATCTGTCCCTTTCCGGTTGAATAAACGACTTCATTCGTGGCTAATCGGATGGGTACGTGGTAAGGCTCATAGTTTCGGAGCCAGTGTCGGTGTGGAGTCATATGACTCGTCGCTCCCGTGTCTGTGTTCCAGCGTAAGTTGGCATCGTCGCCGTGGGAATGGAAAGACAGCCGCAAATTCGCGTTTCCAGCGAGTTCCTGCGTATTTTCGCTCGGGGCGCTCTCTCTGGCTTGGTTTGCGGCCTTCCTCTTGTCATTTCGTGCTGGTCCAAGCTCTGAGTGAGCGATCCAGCAGCGATCTGCCAGGTGCCCTCGCTTTTTGCATACTGCACACGTAAGAATAGTACTCTTTTTGCTTCGAGTCGTGGACGGTGCTGCTACTGTTGAGTGTTGGGTGCATTTATGCTCCTGGACCAAAATCAGGCATAATATGTTCAATTTATTGTGTGGTGTTTCAATCTCTTCTCACATTGTTCCTGTACCATGCATTCACTTCTCTGGTTATTTTCGAAATTTTCCAGTCACTCCCTATCTCTCCATTTCATTTTGTTATTCCTATTTTCACAGGCGGCTGCACCCAGCGGAGTTTGAAATGACTTTGACGCGCGAGCCCTTGGGCGCTAAAGGGCCGGGTGCACGTATATGCTCTCTGAGACAGAATAATACTCCTCTCCCAGTGACAATAAATTCACTGAGAGAGGCGAGTAGTATCTTTCATATTTACATAGCATGTTGACTGAAAATCATGTAGTACATTTGATTCTAGGTATTGTATTAATATATCAGTGACAATAAATTCACTGAGAGAGTACATTTGATTCTAGCTTTCTAAGAACTCAACCGAACCTTCCCTGCCATAGCCCCTGAGTTGCTAACATTGAGATCGTAGAAGCCTGACGTTTCAGGTCTTCATTTCGGAATGCTGTGGCCACGGTGGTACGGTCAAGGGTGCTGATCAGGAGGAGGGAGGATGTGAAGGCTCCATATTCAGCTTGATTGAGTCCCGTAAGCACTGCGTGTACGCCAATTTCATCGATAATGTTTTGCATGGTTAGGGTATTCGGTGCAAGGGCTATAAGATCATTTGTAGCAGTGTTAACATGGGTGATATAGTCTATAAGAGATTCGGCATCGTCCTTTCGTACGTTTAGCAGTTTTTTCATCGCGTGGAATCGACTGTTTGTGACTTGTGACCGGTGCGCTGCTCTTAGCATCTTCCACATCTCAATGGGATCGTCCATCATGCCTTCAACGTGGATATATTGTGTGGGCGATAAGGATTTTAATAGGATGCCGGCCACTTCCTCCTTTTTCAGTAGCCATTTCTCAGCCTCTGCTGTGTCGGTTGGCCGTTTGAATTCTTCGGTGATAATCCGCCACGCATTGATAGTCATTAGTTCGCCTTGTAGCGCTACCGCCCAAACATTGTAGTTTGTGCTTGAGAGCTTTGTGCTCTTTGTGCGGTTTTCCGCTTCTGAATCTGACATGGCGATGATCTCTCCTTTGACTACGGCCGGGGCCCATAACCTGTGAGTGCAGTGATATCTGAGTTCGGAAGAAGATGAGTATGATTCTTCTTCCGAACTCAGCCGCGTACTGTATAGTACGACGGGCGACTAATGCCCTGACTGCATCACGTGATGCAACATGAAGTTGCACAAGCCTTGAAAATGGAAATTTCTATTTTTATTGCGACCGTCGTTCAACACGTCCCATCGCACGTCGCTCGCACCCAACGCCAAGTAGTGGCCATTGGTGCACCGTCGAGTCACCACTCGCTCCTCCTTTGAAATTGAGGTGAGTGCTCTCACTCACTCATCTGGCGCTGAAATTCTGCAGCTCGAGGCCTCCTTCACCATACCCCGCCGTCCACTCGTGTGTCGATCTGCGCCCCACCCTGTTTCTCGTTGCCACGCAACACGTGGCACCGCATTGCAACATGCCCCATCGCCTGTTGTCCAACTAGTGGTCTCCCGGGTCGGGCTTAAGCCCGGGCTGAGCCTGAGCCCAGCCCTGGAAAGCCCGAGCCGAGCCTGGCCCAAGCTCAAAAAGCCCACTGCAAGGGCCGGGCTTGAGATCTGGGAAGCCCGAGCCCGGCCCTTAAGCCCGAGGCTTTTGGGTGGGAACCTCGATCGTTGCCGCCATCGAGGATCGTCGTCCAAAACTAGATACATATGTACTCTATCTACCAAAAAAGTATCTACCGGGTACCCAAATCCTAATACACTAATTTTTTTGCTTTCCTCCACCACACCCATCCTCCAATGTGTCCCATGGTCATAGATAGCACCGATGACGAGGTTGATCCTGCACCAATTAAAAGCAGTTCGGGCCGAGTGGTTAAGCCAAGTGCGGCGCTTCTCGATCCCAGTAACATAGTGAAGGTGCCAGGCCAGCCGAAACATGCCAACAAAAGGTCAGGCGATGTTGAGCAAGAACCACCGAAGAAGAAGAAACAAAAGCACTTGCCAAAAAATACAGGAAGCAAGTCGAGTGGTAAAGGAAAAGAAAGGGATGTTGCGCTCGAGGATGTGCCTGGTGCGTATTGTGTATTCACATCATTGATATATTGGGTACTGATAAGATACAGATGTCCCTGACTTACCGCCCGCCACACTTATTCATCACGAGGCACACCCGGAAGGCTGGCTCAAAGATCTCGATGGAATAGAGGATCTACCCGAGGTAGGCGCCAAGAAGAATAAAGAGCGTACTGTAGACATACAGTTTTTTTTTGACAATCTGCGTGAGCAAATGGGGAAAAAGGTAATGCATTGCAAGTTGTGCCGGTGCATCTGAACAGCCCCACCCAGAGACACCACGATCGCTGACTTTAGAACTAGCAAGCATAGCCGGCAGAAAATAACTTTCGTTCACGATGTCTCTACACTGCGTCGCCACGTGCAGTCAATGCATGAGGTGTGTCATTTAACTCAGGTATACTAATTCAATTGATAATACGATATCTACACATTTAGGGGAAATATAACGAGTGGTGTGCCAAGACTGGCTTTGTTAGCAAGTTGCCAAATGCAGTCAAGGACGCCAAGGTGGTTGCCAAGGACCTTTTGACTGACCATTTTGGTCCAGCCCCTGCCAAGGCCGAAAGGGTCACAGCTCCATATACCAATGATGCATTTACGCGCCTCGCTGTTGGATGGTTGCAACCGATCAGGTATGTTAATGTTTCACATCACATATTTCACTACTCTAATCTCATTGTGATTAGCCTGTGACTGTCTTCGATAACCTGCACTTCAAGGAGATGTTGGTAATGGCGTCACGTTCCAAGGAGACCGTCAAACTTCCTGGTCCCAAGCTGGCTCGCTTGGAGGTAATACAAATATTCCAGGGGCACTTGCGCGATCTCAAATCACGATTTTCTGTGAGTTAAATGATTTCAATTAAAAGTAATTAACTTCAGCGCTATTTCTAGAGCCCCAATCTTCGAGGCTTGATCTCATGCACATGTGATGCATGGCAAGCATCAAATGTGGATGGATACTTCGCAGTTACCGGTCATTGGCTGGAGAAAAAGCCCGGAGAGGTCTTGGCATTGCAGAATGCTCTCCTCGGTTTTGTGCGGCTCAATGGCGCACATTCAGGTAGGCGTCTCGGTCAAACACTGTTCAAAGTGTTTGACCGCGTGGGCGCTGTCTCAAAAGTATGTGTTTCATTCTTGTATTACTGTCACTCTAATCTATGTCATAATAGATCGGTTGGGTGACATGTGACAATGCCAGCAACAACTCCACCATGATGGAGGAGTTATCATGTCGCATTGAGGAACGCATGGGGGAAAAATACTGTCCAGTGGAACATCGCATCAGGTAAGATCAAATTTCAGTGCTTTCAGGCCAGTGTTGACTGTTTCAGATGCCTGGCCCACTGCATCAACCTGGCCATGCTGGCGGTTTTATCGACACACTCCAAGGCCCCACATTATGATCCTGAACGACCGGATGAGCACATCCCTGACACAAATGCAGTAAAACGAGATGCCGTGGGTCTCATCCGTGCGATCTGTGTCAAGGTGAGTATTTGGGTTTCTTTAATGTCTTCCAGATGCTGATAGGAGCGAGTAGGAGCGGTCCTCAGCCAAGCGCAAGGATATATTTCAGAGACTTCAGTGGGGGCATGATGTCAAGCATCCCACAATGCTATTGCTCGATATGGTAGTTCGCTGGTCATCGACATACATCATGCTTGATCAGGCCTATCGCAACAGAGAGGTATGTATTGGATTTCATAAGTTATGCTAATTCTGACAGCTTGTTTAGCACGTCAACCACTTTGTGCTTGAAATCGCCCACCTCAAGAAGGATCACATGAAATCTATGAAGCTGATGAAGCTTGCTCTAACCCCTGGAGAGTGGGACTTGGTTAAAACATTCTTACAACTTCTCCGGGTGAGTACTGTTAAATATGACAGTGGTGTGTATCCTAACTACTATTTTCATCAGTTTGTTGACACTGCCCAGCATGAATTTTCTGCGGAAAAGTACTCCACCCTCTACATGGCAATCCCAGCATTAGAAGGGCTCCATGAGCTGTGGTCCAGCCGCCTAGCCGCACGAAGTGGATACGAGGAATTCAAGGGACCATTGCAGGCTGGCATCAACAAACTAGCTGAATACTACAACAAAACGGAAGACTCGCCTGCCTATATAATGAGCATGGGTGCGTATATTCTGCCCACGAACGGGACACATACACTTACCGAGTTGATTTGCAGTGCTTCACCCAGAATACAAGATGAAACACTTCGAGAAGCACTGGGGCGATGAGCTCATCATCAAGGTCATGCAAACGGTCAAGGGGATTGTGCGTAAGGACGTGTTACTTAATGGTGTATGTGCTGACTACTAGTGCAGTTCCAGCAGCGCTGGGAGAAACTGTGCGGCACCGTCGGAGAACGCGAGACTGCTCCCAATCCTAAGAAGCATCGCTTCAAGCTGCTTCTTGGCGCACTGAGCGGTGACGAGGACAATGAGCCTGGAAATGCAGTGGTCCGAATGTTGAGCAGCTCCAGCAGCCTCCAGGAGATTGAGACACCTTGGCAACAAGCTTACTGGGCATACCTGGGGCCAGTGGAGCAGCTACCTGAGGGTATGGATCTTATCGGGTGGTGGTGTTACGATACGATCCGTCGTAAGGTTGACCGAGGTCGGGGACGAAACCCGAGTCAAGGTCCGAGGTTACAGGGCGAGGTTTGGATGGGGAAGTCGGAGAGGGACTTGGCTTCAGCTTATGTGCTGCGCCGACCCTACGCACGAGTCCCAACTTCGGAGGTAAACGAATAAGAGGCGAGGTTCTAGCTTAAGAGGCGAGGCGTAGAAACTAGCTAGGGATCGAAGGGACACGATAGTTGATTTTCAGACTGAGGAGTAGGAATGCATACAAGGGGGTTATATACGGACGAGGTGCAAGTCAGGGGCGAACAGATTAGTGGAGGTCAGGGCGAGGTCAGGAGACCGAGGTCAGGGCGAGGTAATATACGAATGATGCGTGATGGAGCGGAATTAGTAACTAAGGGGGATACGGGCATGGGATCAAGGTCGGATATGAGTTCAAGCTCGGGCTCGGGCTCGGGCGCGGATAAGTATCATATGTACTCGGGCACGGATATCACAAGGCTTGGGGCTCGGAAGAAGGTTCTACCGGTAAGTAGCCGGCCAAAGGCCGGGTCCTTACAGGTGGGGAGTCCATGAACGACTCTACCCCATCTGGGCATCACTCGCCTTCGACTACTTACCCATCATGGCATCCTCGGTGCCTAGTGAACGAGCGTTTTCAAGCTCGGGCATCACCATCAGTAAACGACGCAACCGATTGAAGGGGGATCTTGTGGAGGCTTTACAGGTCGTTAAATGCGCTCTCAGGAACGACCTGCTCACCCGAGACCAGGTCCCATCATCTTCACTTGAGCTTGAGATCATCAGCAATGGTAAAGTGCCCGGTTCAAGTGAAGTGGTCGTGGATTTAGACAGCGACCTGGAAATTGAATTGGAAAACGTCCTGGACGAAATGGTCGTCATGTAGTTAAATATCTACCATATGTACATTTATCGAAAAATTCCCTCCCTCACAGGCCTGGGCTTTAGCCTGGCCAGGCCTGAGCCCTCGTCCTGGGCTGGGCTTCAATTTTGGGGAGCCCGAGCCCTCAAAAGCCCGGCCCGAGCCCGGAGAACACTACGTCCACCCACACCCAGAACCCAATCGTGGCCATTGGTGCTCCGTCCCATTGCGTGAATGGTCATCACTCGCTCCCACTCTGATGTGAGCGCTCTTATTTAACATCAAGCGCACTCTCCCGCCCGTGCCCTCGTTCACTGTCCCCTGCCGCCCACTCACGTTGCACGCCGCTCGTGCTCCCGTTCACTGTCCCCCGCTGACATTCCCCTACTGTGAGCATGTAAGTAAGTATGCGATATATTCAATGTCAAGAATTGTGCATCTCAGCTTCACTGACATCCTGCCTTTTGGATGTGAACAAAGCGTCTGGAACACAAAATAAAGTATTTCGGGATTATCTCATTATCGTAAGCCCACTTGCATCTGACTTTGTGGAACTAATTAAAGGAGGACCGAGTTCGAGTTGGTGTGGTTATTCTCATGCATGTGTGTGCCAATGAATCAGAACATCTCCATATCACATAGCTCTCGAGAACATTATTCTCTAATATATTGATCACTAGAATACCTGATAAAACAAAAACCCCGAAAGAATGACACTTTGTTAAATAGGATAACAGCACATTAATCAAAAGAGAAATAGGATTGCTTTAGAGGCGGTCTGGATGCTTCTGGCTTCCCATCCTATAGTTGTCATAGCCAGTTGGAAATTACAATAGGGAGTAGTATAGTATATAATCCATGTCGCATGCATTAGCATATATGGCCTCCAAGTATTCATGCATCAGGAGCTGACCATGGCCAAACTGATCGACTTAGAACCCGTTTGACTATGGAATTGCATGGAATCACACACCCAAAATGAGATAATGTTGATTCCAGGTGATTCCGGAAATCGTGTGAGACTGTGTGACCATTTGGCTGGCACAGTTTTTGGAGAATGCCAACTTTTGCTATTGCAATTTTCATGGGTCATTTCGAATTCTGGTTCTGACCTGAATTCCACATTATTTCAAAAACCAAATTGCGTTCCATCATCACACCACACCACTCTAGACATTACATCATGGCCACTCCTAGCTTGGACAAGCCCCAAAAGGAAAGTATCAATTGGACAATGGCAAGCTGTGCTCCTCCAAGCACATGAGGCACACAATTGGAAGGTGGCAGCCACCTGGACCCTTGCTTTTACTGCATTGCACTGGCAACAAAGTTCTGCACATGCACATTTAATTATGTAGTGGTTTTTGTCTAAACCTTCTTTAATAGAAAATGTTATAGTAGTGGCAAGGGCACTGGTAAGCACCAACAAAATGGCCCTCTGGGTGGCCTTTCGGTGTTTATGGGGCCTCTCCAATGTGCCCTGTCTCAATCAAGACTGGCCTAAATGGCACCATGTTTCCAAACATTGACCACATTGTCATGTGACAGAAGTGTAGTTACTTGAAGTGTTCAGCTGGTTTCGGTGAAGTTGAGCAAAATCACACAGATTCTAGAGTTGTGTTTGGCAGATTGAAACACAGCAAACGAAATTGCAAGACTGCAACCCTCTAATTAGCATTGGATTTTCTAGTTGTAAATTACAATTCCGTAGTTGAACGAGCTCTTACTGTAGTGTTACTACCAATGGCTTGCATCATGCATCCCGGTGACCTCAGGATCTACGTCCATTGGGCAGGTCCTGACCAGGTTGCCGGGGCTGGGGTGGCAGGTGCGACTGCTGGCTTGGGCAGGCTGGAGGGAGGTCGTGAACCTGCTTTGAGTTTCGCTAGCCCCACAAACACCTGCGAATGGGGGCAAGCTGTTCATTGTTGCCCTCAGACCTTGGACGGCTTTGTTTGCCACACAGGTGAACATGACCATCCTCGCCATTTCATATTATGCAGATAGTTGGTCATCCTTCATTCTCCCATCCAGTGTCAATGCAATGTGTCTTTGAATAGAGGGATTGAGGCCCTGGCAAGTCTTCATCACAATTGAAGAACCTGTCGATGTGCTCATCGACTGAATGTTTGCCCTGATGACACTGGTACAATTGCAACTGATTCATTGTGTCAGTGGCCTCCTGCAGGGGGAAGAACTGCTGGTGGAAAGCTTTGGCGAACTTCTAATATTGCTTCCATCCCTTCCCTGTCAAGTTCGGGGAGTGTTCTTTGACATCACATCCTGTGGTACCGCAGTATTAAGTTGTGTTTCTACTTCCCTTGTCTACTCACCCAACTGCAGGATGATTCAATCAAGTTAACCCTGTGGTGAACAAAACTCAATCCTATTGGAGTACATCGGGCTTCTAGTTCAGTGTTCAAGAGGGGGTATATGGGCCCATGTGGTGGAACACTGTCATTCTTGATATCAATGGTGTGGTCGTACATGTAGGGTGTAGGGGTCACTGGAGACATGGTAAAATTTCCTGACTTTGAAAATCAACTGGAAATTCTGAGGATATTCCACATTTCTTCAAAATTTCTCAGCTCAGGAAATTGGATGAAAATTGATAGTTTTGTCAGAATTTTTTGACTGCAGGAAATCCTTCAAAAATTGTGAAATTATCACCTGAAAATCTTCAAGAAACACTCAGGAAACATTGAATTTCCACTTCTATGAAACTAAATATTTACTAAATTTCCCCAGTTAGGAAATTCTATAGAAACACTGGCTTCTACAAAGTTTCCCTGGCAAATATTCAGGAAACCAACATTTTAACTAAGAAAACTTTATTAAATATTTAGTTTCATAGTAGAGGAAATTCAATGTTTCCTGAGAGTTTCTTGAAGATTTTGATGTGATAATTTTACAATTTTTGAAGGATTTCCTGAAGTCAAAAAACTCTGAGAAAACTTGAAATTTTCATCCAATTTCATAAGATGGGAAATGTTGAAGAAATGTGGAATATCCTCAAGATTTCCAGTAGATTTCCACAATCAGGAAATTTTGCCATGCCTCCAATGGGTAGGTTTTTTGCTTTAGCACACAAGAAGATATCAAAGAAGTCATGGTACTCCTTAGCACAACCTTCCTGGACATCCCCATTTCATCCTTGGTGTTACGATCCATTCCCAAGTCCAGTCCCAAAGCCTCAGCTTCGGTACTTGCTCGGGAACCTCAGGTTGTAACCGGTTTCCTGCTCGCCCGGGAAACCTCGGGTTCACTCAGCATTCCTCAGGTTCTCTGTGTACCTTTCCATCACCCCTGATTCCCCTTCCTACAGTGTGCGACACTGGTTTGCATCCACTCGCAGTGGTCCAAATTTTCTGCCATTTTGCCTGTGCTTGTATTTTAGGCGTGAAAGTAGCTAAATGCGCTGTTCACACCAAATTTTTTAAATAAGCGCCCGCCGCCAAATTTTGGGAGATTTTCGAAAATTATTATAAGTACAGTAGCAAGCAACCATGCCTTGCAAAAGGGAGTCGGCCACATGTGCACACACACTCAGTACTCAGTACTATTCATGGGCTCTCAATTCATCAAGGTGGCCAGAGACTCTGAGAAGAAAAGGGTTAAATGTGCACTAGGCCACCTTCACAGTTACATAAGATGTACAAATAAATAAATAAAATATAAAATATAAAATATAAAGTATAAAAATAAAAATAAAAACCATTGTATTAGAGCTATTGGGGATGTCATGATGGCTTTAGAGGCAGACCATAAACATGTAGAGGCTATTCTGGCGCTTCCTAGCACTTCTACGGTGCACTAGGGCACTTTTAGTATAACCCCGCCAAATTTTTGTTAAATATTTCGAAAATTTTAAGATATCAAAAAACTACTCAGTTCACAATGAAGCAATACTAATTAGCTAGCTGTTCCACTATTTATATTTTAAATAAGGGCAGCTTTCCGGAGGGGAAAGCTTTTTCAGATTAACACTCACGAGTTGCCGAAAAGCGCTGTCGCACACTGTAGTTAGTTCCCTGTATGTTTGACCCTTTGTTCCGCTTGTCTGTTGTTCCGATCATTGATCCCCCTGACCCTGCATACTACTTTATGGTGGATGCTCACAACTTTTTATTACCTGTAGCTTCACCCATTTTATTCTCAGATTATAGAAAAGAAGAGGATGAAAGTACATGCCAATCTTATTGTTGGGATATAAATAAATTTAATTTTGTCCCTCCCCGAGCGGCAGCTCCGCCGATGAGAACACCTCTTCTTATTTTTATGCCTCTTCTTATTTTTTCTACCCATTTTTAATATACACTATATCATTATAACTATTCATACTAATACTCCTACTCATATCTATTAGAAGTATCTATGACTCTTGACGATGTAACATGCAAGGTCTCATGGAAGGGCTCTCTAAGTCTCGACAATCCCTTCGCCAACACCACAGAAAATGGTTCGAAGGCTAAGGTAACGAAGATGAAGTATGAGAACTCACCAGTGATGCCTAAGTCCTCTACTAGTCGAAAATGGAAATCTCCAAGAGGAGGCTTAAGACATGTCCACGGTGAGGTCAAAGCTGCACAAGATGAAAGATGTATGATAATTGAACTGGGGAATATACATGCGAATGTAAACTACTTGTATCGAATGCTCGTAAGGAATCAGTGAATAGGAAAGAGGCCGTCACAAGTCAGGGTTGGATAGGGGTGCGCAGTCATGATACAACATAGATGAAATAAACATACAATAGAATGTGAGAAGAGGGAGAACATGAAACGATGGAGAGTAAAGGTGGCGAAGGCACTTATGGACAAAACCATGTCTTGGGACCCGCATACATGCTACCCTGCACGGACTCTTGGTCTACTGGGTTGATTCCGCACGACCTATGGAAGGGATGTCCTGCGAACACACCTTGACCATACGAACTCCCAATGGGGTTGGATTAAGAAGACGATGGGGTTAATGATGAACCATCATGCCGGGTGAATGGTATCGATCGTATTTGATGGCGTGCCTGCTGGCAAATGATGCAAGCAGCGAATAGCCGTTCGGCAAAATGCAAGGAAGGGCGAACAGAGGTGACATAGGGGAGGAGAGGTCGAGTTGGAGGGCGAAGCCGAGCGAACACTGAAGAGGAGTAGCAAAAGGGAAAATGGGGATACCAAGGTGCAGGAAATACACAGGCCATGACAATCCAGTTATCAGAATACCATCGGAAGAGGGTCGAGCAGAGGAGGTGGTAGGCCCAGTGATGACTGCCGAGTCAGTCCCAAGACATCGATTGTGCGTTTGACGGCATGGCTATGGTAGTTGGCGCGAACAGCGAGAATTGGTTGCCGAACATGACAATGGTGATCAGAACGAACACGAAGGTGGGGTGAGAAAATAGGGAAACTGAGCTTCTAAGTATGGGAAATAAACGCGTCATGACAATACTCTCTCATATGTATATATATCTCCGAGATGTTTAAACATATACAGAATATTCTAATAACATCTATTATTCTCCTTATAAATACTACTATATATTCCTATATGTTGTTATTAATACTCTTATAATATATATTATATACTCATATATGCTGTATCACATGACCATTTTGATTATCCTCCTACTATATAAACCCCCCCAGTCTTGTATCATAGTTCCTCAGTTCAGATATCAACTTAGCTCCTTGTACACTAAACCCTCCTGCCTGATACCATTCCCGATTCTCAGCTTATAGCTAAGCCTGTTCCCAAAATTAGGGTGGAACACTGAGTGGGCGCAACCCACAAGGTTGAAGCCAAGCCCCCTGTTCCAAGATCCCGGTTCGGCTCCAGTTTAGAGCTGAACCTAAAAGTGGAAATCAGAGAATGGAGTGGAATTGGCAAAGCAAATGAAACTGGTGGAAGTCAGAAATGGAAGTGGAAGCAGAATAAAAAGAAATTAAAAAAGAGTCGAAAATGGAATAGAAACTTGGCATGGTGTCAGAAGTGGTTGGGATGGTGTCAGAGCTGGAAAACAGGGAGTCCCCTGACAGTCAGCACTCACCAAAGCAAAGGATGACATGGCTTAGTACTACAACCAATGCAGAATCCCCACCCCTGAGTACAACATCAGAGACCATGTCTTCCTCCATGCAAGTGATATCCAGACCACAAGACCCTTAGCTAAGCTGGCCCACAGATACCTCAGCCCCTTCATTGTAGTCTGGAAGGTTGGGAAGAATGCATACTGCCTCTGACTCCCTGCATCGATGGCTTGGCTGCACCCAGTGTTCAATGTGGTGAAGCTCCTCCCTGCCCCAGACAACCTGAAAGATCCAGACTGCAACTGCCCCCAGAAATTGTAGACAGGGTGCAGCATCATGTTGTCAACAAAATCCTCAACAGGCACCTCCTACAGGGCCACCTCCAGTTCTTGATCAAGTGGGAAGGTTATAGATACAAGGAGAACTCATGGATTTCTGAGGACAATGTCCGTGCACCAGTCAAAGTATGGAAATCTACCACACTCATCCAGGAGCACCCCAGAGGATCAGGTTAAGGGCTTTCCAATCCATCATGTCCCAGGCTTCGAGGACACAGCATTCTAGAGGAGGTGATGTAAGGGGAACTCCCTTCTGAGGCTATTTCTGAGCTCATCTTTGGTCCCAAACCAAGAACCAGATCCAACCTGGGCAGAGCCGAGTTCCCAAGCCTTCAACCTTGGAAACGATCCCTGAGTGGTGTCAGAGTCATATGCAGGGTAGTCCATATTAGGTGGTCACCATGGAGGGTCGGACTTATGCCAGGAGTGGAGCAGGAGTCCCTGACTTCAATCAGGGGCACAAGGTATATAGGTAGCATTCTGGCAGCAGAGATCCACAGCTTTTCCTCTCTGGGTCCTTGTCAAGGTTGGTTTTTAGGTGTTAATATCGTGTATTAGTGAACACAGTGAATGCCCGAATGACTTGTGCGAATAAGTGTGCTGTGTGGCGAATAAGGTGAACCAATAAATGTTCAGAAGATAAGAGGGCTGCCCAAACGGAGCTCGCCCTTTCTACAGTCGTAGCAAAATAGCCCGTGGCACTTGACAATGTAACATGCAAGGTGTCATGGAAAGGTTGTTTAAAGCAGCAATCCTTTCGCCGGTGAAGGTGCTCCTTTGGAGCCCTTCACACACAGCACAGATAATAGTTCAAAGGCTAAGGTAACGAAGGTGAAGTATGAAAACTCACCAGTGGTGCTTAAGTCTTCCTCTGGTCAAAGATAGAAATCTACAGGAGAGGGCTCAAGATGATGGTCACAGTGAGGTTGAGTTTTGCACAAGATAGACATATGATAATTGAACTGGAGAATATACATGCGAGTGTAAACTACTTATACCGAATGCTCATATGATATCAGTGAGTAGGAAAGAGGCCGTCATGAGTCAGGGTTGGGTAGGGGTGCGCAGTCAGGATACAGAATAGATGAAACACATATACAATAGAAAGAGGGAAGAGTGCGAATGTGAAACGATGGGGAGAAAAGAGGACAAAGGCACCTATGTACGAAAACACGCCTCGTGACCTGCATATATGTTACCCTGCATGGACTCTTCGTCTGCTGGGCTGATCCCACATGATCTACGGTTAGGGTGTCCCACGAATGCATCCTGGCCATATGAACACCTAAAGGGCTTGCGTCGGGAAGATGATGGGGCCAGTGATGAACCATCACGCCGGGTTGTCAATTGTGTTTGATGGCATGCCTGCTGGCGAATGATGCAAGCAGCGAATGGTCGTTTGGCAAATGTGGCGAAGTGTAAAGGATGTCGATCTTAAGACCTTGTATCACAAGGGCACTACAGAACTTGACCAATGAGTGGTATTCTGAATGCTACATAGTGACAGGTAAGAGTAAGATGCGATGGGAACCACTGGCCGGTTCCCACGCATAAACTATACAGTAGGTCCCTAAGGGGCCCACTGGGATTATGTAATAACTATTGTACATGTAGATACACGGGTTATTTACACCCTCCCCCTCTATAGACAACTATAGGGGTCAACTACTACTCATAGAGGTCATCCATGAGGGAGTCCTCTAGAGTGGCCGATATGATGACGTCATCGTCATACGGGGCCGGTGGAGCATGAGACTCCTCTGGGGCACCTCCGCGTCATCGGTGGTGATTGGGTGAGGCTGGTCGGCCTCACCACTAGCGGCGGTGTCCGCTTGGGTGATGGGGCCAGTGTCCTCGCGGAGCATGGCCTCAACGGCCGGGTCCTCAGTCTGAGGAGGGGGCCGGAAGCGCGCCAGCTCTTGGTCAAGCTGAGCGTGAGTGAGGGGTCGCGGCACCGCGGCCCTCACATGGCTGGTCTCAATGACCTTTTGTTGGCCCTCGCGGGTGGTGGCACTGAATGCCGCGCCGGTGATGCTGTGTTGAACATAATGTTCAATGTGTGCCACTTGCTCACGAGTGACCCCCGCGTAGCGGGCCAACCATCTCGCGATCTCAGCCAGGGGGATGTCGGGGCCGGCTCAGCCCTCCACAGGGAATGGGCCCGTGATTGAGAGCCGCAGGGTGGTGCTCTGAGGTGTCAGCACTTCCCTGGCATCGACGAGGCTCAACCATTGGTCTGTCGAGCCGAAGAGGTCGAGTAGCCTCGCCCTGAGAGGTGATGCGACCCCTTTGACCCGGGGCACGAGGGCCTTCAACCACATCCAGACGTCCATGTCGTCTAGGTTGAAGGTGCCATCCGCGTTGTCACGGATGGCAGATGGGATTCCTTCAGGGTTGTGTATCCAACCCTTCAGGATGGCCGCGATGTCATGCGGGGTACCGCCTGCTATCACGAGACAATCCCTTTTGGGATTGCGAGCGCGTTGTTCACGCTCGATGCGTTTGAATACGCCGATCATCTCGCGCGTACGCGCAAGCTGCGGCGTTTCTTTTGCCCGTGCTATGAGTTCGACGAAGCGTGGGTTGTCGAGCGGGCAGACGTCGTACCATTGAGTACGATGCTGTTGGGCCTTTCCTACCGGCCGTGGTAGGAGGCCCGTCTCAGAGATCGGTGGGTCTCCGAGTGGGATGAGCGTCCCCTCCCCCGGGTAGGGAGGGTGAATGTCCCCGCCAGCGGAGGCAGGGCCACGCCAGGCCCATGTACTGGGCCTTGATCTGTGCTACCCGCCGCTGAAGGGCGGGGTCGTTGACCATGTGCGATGATGACGCCGCTAGGTGAGCGCTAATCGCGCTTTCCTTCGCAATGGGTAGCCCATTGACGGTGTGGGGGGAGCCGCGCAATTTCTTGCACTTTTTCTTTGGCTGCTCTGCCAGCCTCTGTGCCCGTTCGGGGTCGTATGTCTTCCAGATGGATGAGTCTGACTCCCATCCATCTGGGACGCCATACGCAGAGTCGGAAGGCGTGCTATGCCCTTCCGTTGTTGTTGTCGTCAGGGTCGGCGCCAACAATCGGGACGCCAGTCCCGACGTTGCGCGCGCCGGCAGAGGTACCGTCGCTCGAAGTGATGATGGCCCTGCCACTGGGTCCGTGGCCGGGTCATGTCACGGCCTTTTTAAGGCAGCGTGGGCCAGGGTAACCTGGAGCTGTGCTGAGCTCAGCTGTTGCTCCAGTTCCTTGATCCTGGCGCGCTCGGTTGCGAGCGCATCATTGCGGTCTTCGACCGCACGTTCCAGCTCCTTGACCTCTTTTTTAAGGTCGTGGATGTCCCAGAGGGGCTCTTCTCACGCGTCACGCGTGATGCCCCTTGGGAGCCATCCCCAGGCTGCATCGACGGCGTCGCCGATGTCTTCGTCCCGCAATTTGACCTTGCGGGTGCCTGTCGCGGCCCTTAGGTGTGCGGCGTAGTCCGCGCACGTTGCGCAATCGTCTGGGTGGATGATGGCGAGGGCGTCCTCCCATCCCACGATCATCCAGTGCTCCTGGTCTATTGGAGCGCGGAGAATGTCTGCAGCCCCCTGTCTCGGGGCCGTTGTTCGCGTTGTGGACGTTGACAGATCAACGTCCATCCCATCTTTAGGGGGCATCATCTTCATGGGGATGATGGTGGTTAGCTTCCAAGAAGCGATGCTCCCTCGGAAAGATCTGAGGTGAAAATTTAACTGCGCCGTGGCCGGCACGTCACGTGGTCTGCACGTGACAGACGCGTCTAGCAGCATCTGGGGAGGTCGCGTGGCTTGCCCACCCCCGAAGCTCTAGATAGCTATCTAGGGCTTCAAGGTCCTTGCAGGACGACATGGGTTCCCATGTCACGTCGCCTAGGGTCCAACGGACCTGGAACTCCAGGTCCATTGAGTTTATCCATTGATGTGTGATAATCTCGTCGACGAGCCACTCCTCGTTGTCATTTGCTCTGAAGTCATAAAATGACTTGGCCTCACGACGAGGGAACAATTCGTCGTTGTTAGCCTTGTATCGCCGTACGAGGCTGGAATGGAAGACCAGTGAAATGCAACGGCTTTTCAGTTTGTAGGGAAGATCGAGGGTCACCGTCGAGGCGTCGTTGTGAGCCTCGACGACGCGGTACGGTCCGATGTACCGCGGGACTAGTTTTCTGGGTCTTCCTTTCGGGAGAGTTAGGTTTTGTGTCGAAAGGTAGACGCGGTCGTTGGCCGCGTACCTGTCACTCGCCATACGTTTCTTATTTGCGTGAAACGTTTGCGTCACTCGATGCTCTATGATTGCATCGTGTGCCGCCATCAGGTTCCATTTTGCCTGACGTGTGAACTGGGCTACCCCCTTGAACGGGGTGTCCACGGCTATGGGGAGGTCTATCCGCGGCATATAGCCGTGGTTCAGCTCGAAGGGTGAGAACCCTGTGGTCGCGCTGACGTTGCTGTTGAGGGCGACCTCAACCATTGGGCATTTCAATGCCCAATCCTTCTGATCGTCTCTGACGACCACGCGCAATATCTGGCCAATCGAGCGGTTTGCCCACTCGGTTGCTCCATCTGTTTGGGGATGGAAGGCAGTTGACATGAGGAGCTTATGTCATTCCCTGCGGCGATGGCTCTGACATCATCGTCGTCATCACGGGATGCGGCAACGTTCGCGGGCTCTGGTGAGCCCTCGTTTAATGCGGCGGCTTCCGTTACTCTCACCTCTGTCTTCTCAGCGAGGCGTTTAGAGCGTCTTGTCACCGCCGTTCACAACTCGACATACTGGTCGGTGGGTAATAACTCACCGTCCGGGTCTAAACGTGCATCCGCGTTCACGAAGACGTGGTCCGGGTGATTGTCATCACTCGTGTTGCTCTCGTAGTAGCGCGACAGGCAGTCCGCTACCTTGTTCTCTATACCGTCAACATGAACAGTGTTGAAATTGAACTGGGAGAGAAACTCCCACCATCTGACCTGGCGGTCAGATAGGCTCTTCTGGGTCTCGAAGTACTCGAGCCCTTTGTGGTCTGTGATGAGGGTGAACCTTCGCCCTAGCAGTTTGTCCTCCCATTTCATGAGAGCCTCGAGCACCGTGATCGTCTCGTGCTCATGAGTCCGGTAGTGTTGCTGAGCAACGCTGAACTTCTTTGATAAGAAGCCGGCTGGTCGACAAGTTTTCCAGTCAGGACCTTGGCCGTAGACCGCACTGACACCGGCTTTTGATCCGTCGGTGATCACCCAGATCGGCTCTGGGCACCTTGCGTCTACTGGACGCAGGATCGGGGCCTTACAGGCCAACGCCTTAATGCTTTGCCAGCATTTGTCGAGTCGTGGTGCCCATTCGAATGGACGGTTATTACGCGCACAGCCCGATAGTGGGGTGGTATATGCGCTAACATCCGGCATGTAGTGTGCCAGATACTGTACCAGCCCGAGGAAACGCTGGACGTCATTGAACGTCCATGGCCTGCGCCACTCGCGGATGCGTTGCATCTTGTCCTCGTCAGCATGTACCCCTCGGCCATCGATAATATGGCCGAGACACTCCATTTGGATGGAGTAGAGGTCCACCTTTTTCTTGCTCAGAAAGAGGTGATTCTTCCTGAGTCTGTCAAAGACGATGTAGAGGTGCTCTTCATGCTCTTGTATTGAGAGCGAGAATATGAAGATGTCGTCCATGTATACATGGATGAAGCGACCTATGCAGTCACGGAAAATGGCTGTCATCAGCCATTGGAATGTTGATGGGGCGTTACAGTCCCCCATCTGTATCAGCTGGCTCCTGAAGGTGCCAAGGATCGTGGCAAAGGCTGTCTTTGCGACGTGATCCGGATGGATCCGGATCTGCTCGTATGCTTCTGACATATCGAGTTTTGTTCGATATCGGCAGCGAGCCATGTCGCTGCATATGATATCTTGATCCGGGAAGGGCGTGACGTCCTTCACCGTGTTCTCGTTCTGCTGGCGCAGATCGAAGACGGTTCTCAATGTACCATTCTTCTTCGGCACACACAGCATGGGCACTGCCTGCTGCGCTACTGCTGGAATCCACCACTTTGCAGTGGTGTATCATTCTATCTTGACCGACAGTTCCTCTCGGAAGTGTTTGGGACATTTCGGTAGTCGATACCGCATGTGCTTGTTGGGATCGATGAGGTTGATCTCATGGTTGATCTCCCGTAGTGGCGGGAGTTCTAATGGAATTCCACTGACTAGGTCAGTGATTCGTTCCATCCATTCCTCGCGGAGGCGAGGGAGGTCATCATCCGTGAGGATGATGGTGGTGGTTGGCTTGGAAGCCATTAGGCGCTGTTGGTGTCTATTAGGTCCCACGGCATGCGGGCCCGCTTTCCTCTTTCCCATCGCTTTCACCATTAGGTGAGAGCGCCTCTCCCTACAGCTGTAGGGTGAGTTCGCGGACGAGTCGTCCCGTGACTCGTCCTCCTGGCTTCAATGAGCCAGGTTCGGCTTTGGTGCCTGGGTGATCCTGCTCACCCGTGGCCCTTTGTCCTCGTTCGTCGATTCATCGTCGTCGAATGAGACCTTGCCCGTGGGGATCACTTCGTTCCCCTTGCGAATCGTCCCTGGGCTCGTGAAGTCCAGGGTTATGCCGAATCTCCTTAGGAACGGTGTCCCTAAGATCGCGTCGTAATATTCGACGTTTGCTACGTCGAAATATTCGTCGTATGTCTCACGACCAAACTTGATGGTCGTGTTCGTTCCATAGTTGATTGTGGAACGGCTGCCTATGCAGGCTAGCTGCAGCGCAATTGGTTGCTCCAGGGAGAATGTCTTCATCCCTGTAGCTCGCGTGAATTCGGGGGACAGCAGTACCCCTTCGCTGCCGCTATCTAGCAGGCAGTGGGCTTTTACACTGTTTATTTCCCAGTACCCTGATAGGGTACGGTTCTCACTGCGCAGGCGCGTTGGCCGCGTCCTGTGTTTGCTTCGGTGGTGATACACCAGCTTGGCCACCTTGTCTGGCGTGACCGACGTGTGTGCTGCCATGACCTTCGTGGCGGTTTCGTCTTCTAGTGCGAATCTGATCACGCTGGATCTGTAGGTGGTGTCTTCCACCTCCTCGTCCCATTCTGTTACGTATCGAGATTTCCACTAAGTCGGAACTGGAAAGGACAGCGGCTTCAACTTATAGGTTGCGCCCCCAATGAACTATCGTCCTAGGTATTTCGGAAATGAGCCGGAAGTCGGAAAGTACTGGACCAGAGGTTTGGTCGGAACTTGAGTCGGAACTAAGGCGGAAGGCGGAAGACGGAAGGCTGAGAAAGAGACTGAGATCTTGCTAGACTCGCTGTGCTAAGAACAGGAGATGGAGCGAAGGAAATCAAGTATCGAAGGTGATTATCTGATTGCAGAATAACAGACATACATGAGGGGGTTTTTATACAAAGCGCAGAGCAACAAGTAATGGTGTTGTACTAAGCAAATTCCGGAGGCAGCGGAAGTCGAGTACAATGTGTGGGAACTAACCTATTGGGAACAATGGGACTACAAGGGGGGTTCAGGGTAAGGTAGAACAATGGCAAAGAACAAGGGGTCGGGAAAACATATCTGACAACGAACTACAAGGATGACCGGATATATGGTTTTGATGGATGGCGAGGTGGGTCCGGTGGGTCCGAGTAATAGAGTCGAAAGAACAAGGGAAATGTACAAGGGGCGGAATGTCGGAACTATTGGAGGGGCGGAACGTTGTGCGGAACTATTGGAGGGGCGGAAGGAGTGGCGGAACTGAGGGTCGGAAGTCGGAAATGAACGGTCGTAACACATTCATAGTATTGGGATGGCTCTGGGTCCCATTCTTCAGTGGGCGCATCTCCGTTGTCCGGAGTGTCATTAGGTTGGGGATCACCCTCCCCCTCTTCATCAATTTGTTGAAGAGAATTTTGACCGAGATCCGTCTCCGGATCCTCGGCTTCACCGTCATGCCTCGCGGCCGCTGTCCTTATACCGGACCTAAGCCGGGGGCATTCTGCCTTCTTGTGGCCAGGTTGGCCGCATTCAAAGCATGTGGTGTTGCTTTGGCTGCCGCTGGGCCTATCGTTAGGCCGGCCCAACGTTTTCGTCGGTGGGGCAGGTCGTGGAGATGACCCTGACGCTTGAGGCTGTTTAGCTTCAGGCGGGCGTCCAGCTTGTGCTGGGCGTGAGGGCAGTAGCCGTTGAGCTGTTCCGCTTCTTGCGAACAGGCTGGGCCTGGTCAGGCCTGTTTGTGTCAACGGCTTGCTCCCTGTGAGCCGGGCGGCGCTAGCCGTTGCTGCTGCGCTTTCTGCGCGGCGCATCCCCATGTTATATCGGGATGCCTCCTCGATCATCCGGGCCGTCTCGAAGAGTTGCTCTATTGAGCTGCTCTCGGCATTATAGCCCTTTTTGTGGACCTCGTTGCGCAGCATTTCGCGCAGCGCTGATACGAACCGTCTCCGGAACGTGTACTCGTCTGGCGGCTGTATCATACGTGCCGCGTATTTCATGAGCTCGTTCAGCATCTCCTGAACGGTTTTCATGCCTTGCATGACCGCATCGAATTTATTCGATGCGTGATGGTACATCAGTGTGTGCAGGAACCTTTTTTGAAGGCCTTGCATCACGGTTTCCAGCATCCAGCTGCCGACCTGGCGATCGAAGCGTTCAACGTTTCGAAGGAACCACTCCTGGGCCTCGCCGGTGAGGCGAGTGCCCACATAGCCGACCTGCATGTCGATGCTGGTTGTCCCTAGGAGGCAAACCATTTTTAGCCATCGTAGGATGGCTGCCACAAAGATTTCAAATTCTTTGAGGTCAGATCCCCCGGCATATGGTTCGGGGTGAGCCAATTTTACGCCGGCTTTTGCTAGCACAGACTTCTCCGGGTCTGTGCCCACGGCGTCTACTAACGCCACGCGGATCATCCGTGTGATCCCGTCATATGGCTCCATTGGTACGACGTCGGCCTGGTCAGGGATTCCCTGGCCTTCCATTGGGGCCATGGATCGCTCGCGCAGGGCAGGCTGTTATATGCCCTGACGGGCCCCGGGCCCAGATCGGGCTCGGGATCGGGAGCATTTTGTGCTCTCGGTTCCGGGGGCATTTTGTGCCTGGTGTCCCCTGTCAGTCCCGCATTGCGGATCCGTAGCCTGCTGTTGTAGGCTGCGCGCGCTTGCCGTGCGTCCTGTACGGCTTGTGTGAGCTGCTCGTCGGGCAGCTGAGCGGTGTGGCTGTGGGCCACTGTCTCTTCAGCGTTCTTTGCTAGTAGCTCGAGTGCCCGTGTGTGGCGGCGCGTGGCTGCGGCTTCTTTACGCTGCCAGTGTGCGACTTCAAGCTCTAAGCTCTCGGTCGTCGTTTCAGAGTCAGGCTCTGAGGCGACCTGATCCCTAACAATCTGTTGGATCGTCTTACGGCTGTCCGTTGGGGCAGCCGGTTGTTCTTGAGGTTCGTTCCTGAGCCTTATGTCCTGTTCGACCCGGACGGCTGGCAGCGGCATTCCCTGCTTGTCTCTCTCCTTTCGGCGCGGGTCTTCCACGTCGCGACTGCGTTCGTTGGCTGCGGACTGTCGCGAGCTCGGACGAGTTGCGTCGCGTTCCCCGCATGGGCAGAGGGCTTTCCAGACGTCCTCCAGCGTGGCTGCGTCTTGCAGCCTGATCTCCTCCGCCTGGTGGAGCTCCTTGCTGATGGTCATTAGGGCGGTGGTGGCGTTGTCAAGCTGCGATGCCAGCTGATCGTGCTTGTGGCGCGTCAGCGTACTTCGGTGCAGCACAGCCTGCACCTGTTTGTTCAGGGCCTCTGCCATCTCGTGGTCGATGGCGTGAGCCCTCGAGCTCTTGTGACTAGAGCTCGAGTATTCCGAGTCCTGACCATCGTCTGGGGCTCGTCTTTTTTGCCGTCGTCCTCCTTCAGGGACGATCGTCGTCGCTCTACTTCGTGAGCGTCGGTTTGAGTCGTGGCTTTGTGCCCGCCTCGACGTTGTTGCTCTACCGTCTGACGACGGCGAGACTTCTCTGCCCTTGCCTTTGTCCTTGGGCAGAGAGAGATGGGGGGGGGCGGCGCCGGCTCGTTGCCCGGCGTCATCTCTTCCTCGGCCACACTCAACGAGACGTGGTCGGGGTTTTCCTCGTCCTCTACTGAGGGGACGAGGGCGGTGAGATCTACAATCTCTCCATCTTCTATCGTCCTGTTCTCTTGGTCCAGGATAGCATCAGCCGTCATGTCGCTGGGCTGCGCCTGGGGTGTGGACCTCGAGCTCGTCGCTCGTGTCCGTCTTCGACTGCGTGGAATCATCATGCTCGCAGCCGACAGTAGAAGGTCTACTGGAGGGTCTCAACGATGTTTAGTCATCGACGCAGCGATCTTTTTCAAGATTGCTTCGAATCCACTATCGGTTGGTCGCGTGGTGATCAACCGCAGGATAGTTCAAAAAGGTGTAAAGGATGTCGATCTTAAGACCTTGTATCACAAGGGCACTACAGAACTTGACCAATGAGTGGTATTCTGAATGCTACGTAGTGACAGGTAAGAGTAAGATGCGATGGGAACCGCTGGCCGGTTCCCACGCATAAACTATACAGTGGGTCCCTAAGGGGCCCACTGGGATTATGTAATAACTATTGTACATGTAGATACACGGGTTATTTACACGAAGGGTGAATGGACCGATAATAGAGGAGGTGTGGTTGGAGGACAGGGCGAAGCCAGGTGAACACGGAGAAGGAGTTGTGAAAGGGAAAACAGGGATAGCTGGGTACAAGAAATCTTCGAGTCGTGACAATCCAGCCATAGGAACATCCAAAGGGGGTTAGGCCGAGGAGGTGATAGGACCAGTGATGAACCATCAAGCCGGGTAAAGGGTGTCGATCCTGCTTTGATGGTGTCGCTATGGTGAATGGCGTGAGTAGCAAAAATCGTTCGGCGAACTCAGTGAAGGGCGATCAGAGCGAACATAGAGGTGGAGTGATGAAGTGGAGGACAGAGCCACTGGGTATAGGAAATAAACAGGTCATGACAGTCCTCCTCTTCCAGGTGAGTCACATGTCATGTAGATAGTCTTTTATTCAACTTTGGATGCTCCTCTGCTAGCCGCATGACTTCTGCTGGGTCGGGAGAGTTGCCCTTACAGACTAATCCTCTGGGTGAAATTCTACAGAGTGAGTCTGTCAATCGATAGTCTTGCCATTTGCACTCCAATACCTAAGAGTGTTAATCTGTTGAAAGTCCTGGTTAATATCTTTCACAAGTCTAGTCAAGTTGCTTGTAAAAGCTATCTGTCATGACGCGTTTATTTCCCATACTCAGATGCTCTGTTCTCCCATTCCCCACTCCACCTCCATGTTCGTTCCGATCACCCTTACCGTGTTCAGCGACCGATCTTTGCTGTTCGTGCCATTTACCATAGCCACGCCATCAAAGCACGATCAACATCTTTGGACCGACTTGGCAGTCATTGCTGGGCCTATCACCTCCTCTGCTCAACCCTCTTTCGATGGTGTTCCTA
Organism: Gautieria morchelliformis; assembly: GCA_015179125.1. NCBI lineage: Eukaryota > Fungi > Basidiomycota > Agaricomycetes > Gomphales > Gomphaceae > Gautieria > Gautieria morchelliformis. The sequence goes on along the minus strand of WHVA01000023.1, from coordinate 453,853 downwards.
TGATCGGATTGTCATGACTTGTGTATTTCCTGCACCTTGTTATCCCCATTTCCTCGTCCGCCACTCCTCCCCCGTGTTCGCTCGACTTCGCCCTCCACCTCAACCACTCCTCCCCTATGTCATCTCTGTTCGCCCTTCCTCACATTTCGCCGAACAGCCATTTGCTGCTCGCATCATTCGCCAGCAGGCACATCATCAAAACACGATCAACATCCCTACCCGGCATGATGGCTCGTCAGTAGCTCCATCAGCTTCTCAATCCAACCCCCTTTTGGTGTTCATATGAGCAGGGTGCGTTTGCGGGACATCTTACCCGTAGGTCATGTGGGATCAACCCAGTAGATGAAGAACCCATGCAGGGCGGTGTATATGTGGGCCCCAAGACATGATTTTGTACATAGGTGCCTTTGCCACCTTTACTCTCCGTCGTTTCATGTTCTCCCTCTTCTCTCACTCTATTGTATGTTTATTTCATCTATGTTGTATCATGACTGCGCATCCCTATCCAACCCTGACTCGTGATGGCCTCTTTCCTATTCGCTGATACCTTACGAGCATTCGATATAAGTAGTTTGCATTCGCATGTATATTCCCCAGTTCAATTATCATACTTCGTCCATCTTGTGCAAACTTGACCTCACTGTGATCATCGTCTTGAGCCTTCTCCTGGAGATTTTATATCTTCGACTAGAAGAGGACTTAGGCATCACTGGTGAGTTCTCATACTTCATCTTCGTTACCTTAGCCTTTGAACTATTTTCTGTGCTGTCGGCGAAGGGATTGTCACTACTCAGACAGCCCTTCCGTAACACCTTGCAGGTTACATCGTCAAGTGCCATGGGCTATTTCGCTACGACTGTAGATAGGGCGAGCTCCATTCGGGCAACCCTCTTATCTTGTGAACATTTATTGGTTCACCTATTCGCCAAACGGCATACTTATTCACACAAGTTATTCGGGCATTTGCTGTGTTCACTAATACACGATATTAACGCCTAAAAACCAATCTTGACACTATCTCACATACTACTCTTCATCTCTCGTTTTATTGCAGTGCACTGGTAGATCATTTGGGCAGTTGTTATGACCCATCTATTTCCCTTGCCCTGCTGTCTCTACCTTCCCCCTCACCGCTCCTCCTGCAGGTTCACCTGAGTTCACCCTTCCCTTCCACCACTCCTCCTCAACATTTGCTCTATTCGCTCTTTGCCCCATTCACCAAACGGCCATTTGCTGCTCACATCATCGTATGGGAACTGCTGTTCAACCAGCATACTATTGTCAAGATTGGTTTTTAGGCGTTAATATCGTGTATTAGTGAACACAGCGAATGCCCGAATAACTTGTGCGAATAAGTATGCCGTTCGGCGAATAGGTGAACCAATGGATGTTCACAAGGTAAGAGAGTTGCCTGAACGGGGCTCACCCTATCTACAGTCGTAGTGAAATGGCCCATGGCACTTGACAGTGTAACGTGCAAGGTCTCACGGAAGGGTTGTCTAAGTCTTGACAATCCCTTCGCTGGCGAAGGTGCTCCTTCGGAGCCCTTCGCCAACAGCACAGAAAATGGTTCAAAGGCTAAGGTAACAAAGATGAAGTAGGAGAACTCACCAGTGGCGCCGAAGTCCTCTGCTGGTCGAAGATGGAAATCTCCAAGAGAAGGCTTAAGACGATGACCACAGCGAGGTCAAATTTGCACAAGATGAACGACGTATGATAATTGAACTGGGGAATATACATGTGAATGTAAACTACTTATATCGAATGCTCGTAAGGTATCAGCGAATAGGAAAGAGGCCGTCACGAGTCAGGGTTGGATAGGGGTGCGCAGTCATGATACAACATAGATGAAATAAACATACAATAGAATGAGAGAAGAGGGAAAACATGAAACGATGGAGGGTGAAGGTGGCGAAGACACCTGTGTACGAAATCATGTCTTGGGGCCCGCATATACACTGCCCTGCATGGGTTCTTCATCTGCTGGGTTGATCCCACATGACCCATGGGTAGGACGTCCCGCGAATGCACCCTGCTCATATGAACACCAAAAGGGGGTTGGATCGAGAAGCTGATGGAGTTACTGACGAGCCATTATGTCGGATAGGGATGTCGATCACGATTTGATGGTGTGCCTGCTGGCGAATGATGCGAGCAGCGAATGGTCGTTCAGCAAAATGCGAGGAAGGGTGAACAGAGGTGACATAGAGGAGGAGAGGTCGAGGTGGAGGGCGAAGCCGGGCGAACACTGGGGAGGAGTAGCGAAAGGGGAAATGGGGATAACAAGGTGCAGGAAATACACAGGTCATGACAATCCAATTACCAGAACACCATCGGAAGAGGGTTGCGCAGAGGAGGTGGTAGAGCCAGCGATGACTGCCGAGTCAGTCCAAAGACGTCGATCGTGCGTTTGACGGCGTGGCTATGGTAATTGGTGCGAACAGCGAGAATTGGTTGCCGAACATGACAATGGCGATCAGAACGAACACAAAGGTGGAGTGAGAAAATAGGAAAACTGAGCATCTGAGTATGGGAAATAAACGCGTCATGACAACTATATGGTCTCGGATCAACCTGTTCAACCAGCCCTCAAATGTCTCTTTTCTGTAACTTTGTAGTCTGCATCAAAGGCCTCTAAAATAACCAATTATCGCCATCATAATAATGTCTACTATCCTCTTAAGGCCTATTCAAACATCCCTCTAATTATCTATGAATTTTGCCTATTTTTCCGAGGCTGTCTTCACTCAAACTCACTTATTTCTGTGCAGCAGAGTTGTGGATACACATGTCCCCACAACTCTGTTTCGGACTTCCGATTTCAAACTCCGACCGGACGCTCGCATCGCTCGTGGCTTGTGCACCCGCGGTCACCCACAAATCCGGTCAGGTGGCTCCTTCAGACTCAGCCTCTGAGTTTGAAAAGCCTAGTCATTTGCTTGTACAGCCTCAATGACTCAACTGACTCATGCACACCTTGGTGAGTCACATGCCCATGACTCACCCAAGCTGTCATAAATCACATGAGTCCAATTAATGACTCATTCCTGACAAATCAAGCCCTGATTGGTGGAAAACCTAGTGGAGTCACCAGTAGGAGTCATTTCAAGTCACTGTGAGTCATTATGAGTCAGACAGAACCTTCCCACACATTCCGAAAGCTTCTTCGTGACTCATTCCCCCATTCCATTAATAGATAGAAGGTCCTACCGCTTAGTTAAGCGCCTGTACAATACGGTATAAAAGGAGGCCCTTTTTGCCTGCATTTCATCAGCCAATCTACCCATCTTCTATCCTACACGTGACCTCGTGTGACTTGCATCTTACTAAGCTGCTAATCCCAGCTAGGGTTATTCACTTACTTTAGTGTCTAATTCCTTGTTAAGTAGTTACTTTACTGCTTAGCCACTTGGACTAATCCTCCGGGTGTAATTCTACAGAGTGAGTCTGTCAATTGAAAGTCTTGCCATTCGCACTCCAATACCCGAGACGATCTAGTCAGTCGATTTTCCTGATTAGAGACTTTCACAAGTCGCTTTGTTCACAAAACTCATCCCTCATTTTATTGCTGTGCGCTGGTAGATTATCAGAGCAGTCCATTTATAAACTCGCCTGCTAAGTACATTCCTTTATATTTTGGAATACACTTGGACCCCGATAGTGTCCTTGAACCTACAGTCTTTTAGTTTACTGTTCAGTGCTGCTAAGAAAAGGATTGCCTTCCATCCGTATTAACTTGGACTAGTTCTTACATGGATTGCAACCAAGGTACAAATATTAAATTATTTCCGGAGTTGTGCTGCAGCATTGTTTAATATTCTTTGAGTCTCATAAACGACACGTTCTGATAGATTGAAGTGTTAGCAATAACACCAAAGTCTTGAAGGGTTCCAAAACAATCATTCGCCAGCAGGTATGCCATCAAGCACGATCGACATCCTCTACCCAGTGTGATGGTTCATCACTGGCCCATCATCTTCCCGACCCAACCCCTTTAGGTGTTCGTATGGCCGGAATGCACTTGCGGGACGTTCTACCCATAGATAGTGTGGGATCAACCCAGCAGATGAAGAGTCTGTGCAGGGTAGCATGTATACAGGTCTCAAGGTGTGTTTTCGTACATAGGTACCTTTGCCCCCTTTCCTCCCCATCATTTCATGTTCGCACTCCTCTTTCATTCTATTGTATGTGTTTCATCTATTTTGTATCCTGACTGTGCACCCCTATCCAACCCTGACTCATATGGCCTCTTTCCTATTCGCTGATATCATATGAGCATTCGGTATAAGTGTCAAGAGTGGTTTTTAGGCATTAATATCATGTATTAGTGAACACAGTGAATGCCCGAATAACTTGTGTGAATAAGTGTGCCGTTCGGCGAATAAGGTGAACCCATAAATGTTCAGAAGATAAGAGGGTGTCAAGATTGGTTTTTAGGTGTTAATATCGTATATTAGTGAACACAGCGAATGCCTGAATAACTTGTGCGAATAAGTATGCCGTTCGGCAATAGGTGAACCAACAAATGTTCACAAGATAAGAGGACTGCCCAAACAGAGCTCGCCCTATCTACAGTCGTAGCGAAATAGCCCGTGGCACTTGACGATGTAACGTGCAAGGTGTCACGGAAGGGTTGTCTAAGTAGCGACAATCCCTTCGCTGGCGAAGGTGCTCCTTTGGAGCCCTTCACCAACAGCACAGAAAATAGTTCGAAGGCTAAGGTAACGAAGGTGAAGTATGAGAACTCACCAGTGATGCCTAAGTCCTCTTCTGGTCAAAGATAGAAATCTACAGGAGAAGGCTCAAGACGATGATCACAGCGAGGTCAAGTTTGCACAAGATGGATGATGTATGATAATTATACTGGAGAATATACATGCGAATGTAGACTACTTATACCGAATGCTCATATGGTGCTAGTGAATAGGAAAGAGGCCGTCTGGAGTCAGGGTTGGATAGGGGTGCGCGGTCGGGATACATAATAGATGAAATAGACATACAATAGAATGGAAGAGGGGTGCGAACATGCAACGACGGAGAGGAAAGAGGGCGAAGGCCCCTATGTACAAAAACACACCTTGGGACTGCATATACACCACCCTGCATGGAATCTTCATCTGCTGGGTTGATCCCACAGGACCTACGGGTAGGATGCCCCGCGAATGCATTCTGGCCATAGGAACACCCAATGGGGGTTGAGTTGAGAAGATGATGGGACCAGTGATGAACCATCAATCCGGGTAAAGGATGTTGATCGTGTTTGATGGCATGCCTGCTGGCGAATGATGCGAGTAGCGAATGGTAATATGGCGAATGTGGTGAATAGCAAATGGAGCGAGGAGTGAATGGAGCGAAGACGAGCAAACACGGAAGAGTGGTGAAAGGGAAAACAGGGATAGCTGGGTACAAGAAATAAATGAGTCATGACAGCCTGTACCTCCTTGCAATTCATGATAGGACCAGTGATGAACCATCAATCCAGGTAAAGGATGTCAATCGTGTTTGATGGCATGGCTACTGGCGAATGATGCGAGTAGTGAATGGTCATTTGGCGAATGTGGCGAATAGTGAATGGAGCAAAGAGTGAATGGAGCGAAGCCGAGCAAACATGGAAGAGTGGTGAAAGGGAGAACAGGGATAGCTGGATACAAGAAATGAATGGGTCATGACAACTGTGTAGTGAAAACTTCAGTGAAGCTAATTCGTCCTGCCCTGCAGTGGTACGAGTCCCATTGAGTCCAACCTGCACGGAGGCTGCAACTGACACTATCCAAATGCATCCTGAGCATGTGGGTCTGTCATGGAGTGGGAGTTTAACAGATGATGGGTTCTATGATGGATGATGGCCCCAACACCTGGCGTCCTGGCAGGAATGATGCGAATAGTGAATGCGAAAGCAGTATGGCGACGAATATTTTGGCAAGATATTCGCTGGCTTGGGAAGTCGTTCGCTGGTTCAGGAGGTCATTCACTGTGTGTTGAGGGCTGATTCACAGGATAAACTAATCATGACAGAGGGCTGCCCGAACGGAGCTCGCCCTATCTACAGTCATAGCGAAATAGCCCGTGGCACTTGATGATGTAACATGCAAGGTGTCACGGAAAGGTTGTTTAAGTAGAAACAATCCTTTCACCGGCGAAGGCGCCCCTTTGGAGCCCTTCACCGACAGCACAGATAATAGTTCAAAGGCTAAGGTAATGAAGGTGAAGTATGAAAACTCACCAGTGGTGCTTAAGTCTTCCTCTGGTCGAAGATGAGAATCTATAGGAGAGGGCTCAAGACGATGGTCACAGTGAGGTCAAGTTTTGCACAAGATAGATGTATGATAATTGACCTGGGGAATATACATGCGAATGGAGGCTAGTTATACCGAATGCTTATATGATGCTAGCGAATAGGAAAGAGGCCGTTGTGAGTCAGGGTTGGATAGGGGTGTGCAGTCAGGGTACAGAAAAGATAAAACATGTATACAATAGAAACAAGGAGGAGTGCGAATGTGAAACGACAGGGAGAAAAGATGATGAAGGCACCTATGTACGAAAACACGCCTCATGACCTGCATATATGTTACCCTGCATGGACTCTTCATCTGCTGGGCTGATCCCACACGATCTACGGTTAGGGTGTCCCGCAAATGCATCCTGGCCATAGGAACACCTAAAGGGGTTGCTGTCAGGGGACACCCTGTTTTCCATTTCCAGTTCCGACACCACACCCAGTTCCGACTCCGCTTCCGGTTCCGATTCCATCTCCGCATCCGCTTTCGGGAACGATTCCGCTTCTGGGAGAACTTCCACCAGTTCCGTTCGCCTTGCCAGTTCCACTCCGATTTCCGACTTCCGCCCCGGAACAGTGTCGGAAATCAAGCGACTCGCATAATAGGTGGCATCAAGGGTCGATCAAGGGTCAGGGGGATGCAGGGTTGATGGCGGGTGCCAAGCGTTGTCCCTGGCTGCGCAGCGTAGTATAATACGGGCTCGCTGACATTGGGGGTCCTTAGACTTTTCTCTTTGGATTTCCCCTTGTCAGGTGAGAACCCCCTCTCTTGTATGCTCTGTTCATTTATACATACTTTGGATTTCCCCTTGTCAGTTGTGTGGTAGTGTGATCTCCACGACTAGCCAGGGTTGCCCTTACAGTTGCATCGGGAAGATGATGGGGCCAGTGATGAACCATCACGCTGGGTAGAGGATGTCGATCGTGTTTGATGGCATGCCTGCTGGCGAATGATGCAAGCAGTGAATGGTCATTCGGCAAATGTGGCAAAGGTTGAATGCAGCGATCATAGATGGGGTGTGGTCGGGTGGCAGGGCGAAGCCAGGCAAACGCGAAGGAGGAGTGGTGAAAGGGAAAACAGGGATAGCTGGGTGCAAGAAATACATGTGTCGTGACAATCTGGCCGTAGGAACATCCAAAGGGGGTTGAGCCGAGGAGGTAAGAGGGCCAGTGATGAGCCATCAAGCCAGTCAAAGGACGTCAATCGTGCTTTGATGGCGTGGCCATGGCAGGTGACGCGAGTAGCCAAGATCATTGGGCGAACTCAGCGAAGGGCGATCGGAGCGAACATAGAGGTGGAGTGGTGAATGGGAGGACAGAGCTACTGGGTATAGGAAATAAACGCATCATGACAATAAGTAGTTTACATTCGCATGTATATTCTCCAGTTCAATTATCATACGTCTCTCTTGTGCAAAACTCGACCTCACTGTGACCATCGTCTTGAGCCCTCTCCTATAGATTTCTATCTCCGACCAGAGGAGGACTTAAGCACCACTGGTGAGTTTTTGTACTTCACCTTCATTACCTTAGCCTTCGTACTATTATCTGCGCTGTCGGCGAAGGGCTCCGAATGAGCGCCTTCGCCAGCAAAAGGATTGTTGCTACTTAAACAACCTTTCCATAACACCTTGCATGTTACATCAAATGTTACAGGCTATTTCACTATGACTGTAGATAGGGTGAGCTCTGTTCAGGCAGCCCTCTTATCTTCTAAACATTTATTGGTTCACCTTATTCGCCGAACGGCACACTTATTCACACAAGTTATTCGGGAATTCACTGTGTTCACTAATACACAATATTAATGCCCAAAAACCAATCTTGACAGCAGTCCATTTACAAACTTGCCTGCTAATTACATTCCTTTATATTTTGGAATATACTTGGATCCTGATAGTGTCCTTGAACCTACAGTCTGTTAGTTTATTGTTCAGTGCTGCTAAGAAATGCATCACCTTCCAGTCATATTAACTTGGACTAGTTCTTACCTGGATTGTGACCAAGGTACAAATATTAAATTATTTCTGGAGTTGTGCTGCAGCATTCTTTAATATTCTCAAAGTCTCCTAAATGACATGTTCTGATAGATTGAGGCATTAGCAATAACACCAAAGTCTTGAAGGATTCCAAAACATTCACACCAGATCAGTATCCCAGGCACATGCACACACACACTACATGCAGTTCATTTTCCATGGCGGTCACTGCATATTCCTCTGGATGAAATTCTTGAATCTGCACACAGTTCACTGATTCCCAGCAGCAAAACACAAACAATATTTTCATGAAGCACAATAATGAATTACAAACACAGTCAAATTTGAAACATCACAGAATATATATGTATCTCATATGGTTTTTGATGGTATGGGTTGGCCAGAGTGAACAGGTATCCACATCTTCTCTGGTGACCAATTTCCAAGTGCTGCAATAGATTAGAAAGGTAGGTTGTTGTAAGTTGTTGCTCTGCTAGTGAGTTTGTATTGGAATGGTGGCTATTAAGCATTAGCTTGCATGGTGTCATTAAGCCTCTGCTGTTCTTCCAGATCCTACCAAACCATTAACCAGTGCCTGAAGGAGACACTAACTGCTTACTGGAGACAATTGGACCGGCCATTTCTATACCTCCAGGACATCCAGTCCCACAAGGAAACTCATCCAACTCAATCCCAGCCAACCCAGCCTCTTCAGGTAACTGCTGGCCTTCCTGGTCAGCTATGTTGTCCGCCATGGTCTCAGGGCCAAATGCTTGGCTCAAGCCTGGGTTTCCAAATTCAGCCACAATAGCATTGTGAACACTTTGTCTGGCTGCTTGGAAGCTGGTGAATGAAAAAGAGGGTAATGAGGGGCTGTGAAGTTGACTGTGCCTCTCTTTGAGAATGAGGTGAAAGCGGCAGATGATAATTGTTGACAAGCTGTATGAGCACTGTTAGTACGATCGCATTTCTTTCTTCTTAACTTGTACCTGTTCTGAGGCCAGCCCAAGATATAAGCAATGCTTTGCTTTATACCATAAAGCAGCTGAGGTTAGCCATTTTTATGCCATGATCAATGTCTTACATACCCTCAATACCTGAGATATCAAAGAAGACCAAGTAAGCTCTCAAAGCTCAACAGGTTTGCAAGTAATAAGACCTTAGATGTGATAGCATTAGCTAAACTAATGGTAAGCACGAATCTGAATGTGAATTAGAAATATGAAACATCATATGAATAATATTCCATACAAATATCTGAGAATGCCTTACCTGTGGATTAGTGATATGTACATACATATAAGCAATATGTTGCATGCTCACCTTGGTAAATTACTAGACTAATGAGAGATTTCTTATCCAAAATCTCACCTTTCCACCAAAGCCTCAGGGTTTGAATTGAGCTCAGAATGGTTACTATTACAACTCCAGTGTCAAAAAGGATTACAGTACCATTAGTGATGACAGTCACTGTCAAAGGTATTCAGAAGTAAATTGGGCAAACACAGACCCCTAGATCTTACACCTGAAGAATTTGTTAGTATAAATCTAAGCAGCAAGTCCTGGTCAATACTGACAAAGCACTGGTATTAATTTGTGAACTAGTGAGATTGCAGTCACTCAGAAAAGACTGGTACTATATCCAGTGAAATAAGTATATGCTATTTATACAAAGACTGGCCAGGAACATACCACTTCAACGATAATAGCACTAAGAATAAGCAGCCCAAGAACACCCAAAAGTTTTTGATTCTGATGGGAAATAGCATAGGTGCGAGCTAGCAGAAGGCCTAGATATGTAAGTTGTGTTACTAATTCTAATTGAGAAATATATGGGTATTCTTACTCACCCTGTGCTCCAATCAGTGGAGGAATCTCCAAAGCAGCAGCTAGGTGACTTAGAGTATTACATTTCCTTTGAATATATGAGTCTCTAGGTTGCTTCTTCATAAGGAATGAAAGTCATACTAGATATAAAAATCAGTAGGGATGTTAGACATAAGAACCATTAATGCACCTCAAGGGATATGTTGGATAAATTGCCATATATGTCGATAGGAAACAAAACCAAGGGCACGTAACGAGCGAATAAATATAGAATGGTGCCGATTTTGATGGTCTTGCACCAAATGTGCTTGATCTCATATGGCAGTGTGAGAAGAGTGTCATAGACGAGCAGCGCTGTATAACAAGCTATGGAAATCGTGCGATTAGATATGCCATATGTACGCATACTCAACGCTGCGAAGGTGACAGAGTTGATCGCAAAGCTAGTTCAGGTAAGTTCTTCTGCATCTCACTCAGTGTGGCAAGTACGTACAGGTCTGATAGCGCCTGGATTTCACCCGAGGGGTCCGCCTGAGACATGATATAACAAAGAAAAACTGGAATGCAGAGGATGGACTAAGGTTTGCGTAGCGATATTGTGGGTTGGAGTAGCAGATCGCGCAAGGTGTATATATAATATTCTGGCTATGGGTGCTGCCAGATCAACAGATATTCACAGCATGCCGAAATATGCAAGGCGGACAGTGGGTCTGTCCGGTCTGATGAACGAACATTCTATGTAAAAGAATTAAAGTTAGCAATACAACGCCGACACAAACGGAAATAGAGAAGAAAAGGCTGGATAGATCACATGTCGACCGGGCTTTTGTAACTACGTCTTACATAGGGCCGCGCCCCAAAAGACGATAACTTGGATTAAAAATAAAAATAAAAATAAATAAAAATAAAAAACACAACGCCGAGGCATCAGATAGAGTTAGCCGCCGAGTAATTGACGCTCCAGCTTCTTGCCAGGAATTGGTCATTACATCCGATTTGCCTGGGCGGAATGGTCTCCCAAGATCCATATGAACTTGTCATGTAAGCACACTTGGCACTCATTGACAACTCACAGCGCAGTGTCAACGTAACACCACATAAAAACCAACAAAACCATCTGCACCACAGCTCATTGATGTGTATTAAAAGATCTCGCATCTCCAGTGTGTTATTTATGAAGATGAGAACACGAGGAAGCGAGATGATATGTCCAGCTCAACGCCCAGAGTTTGCACGTGGCTGTAATTCTATAGCAACGCTGGATAATCTCAACAGCGATATCAGCTCGTGTCAATGTTGCTGGATATGGGGACACGGGAATATACTCATTTTGGCGGCATGTCCTGTACGACGTGAGAAGAGGTCGTATTAAGAGACTATCGAATTTAAACATGGAGCATAACAACACGGTATCAGCGATACGGCGGTATATCGGATGTGACGGTGATGTAGAGCTATGACCGGCCCAGGAAAGCCCAGGAGGCTACTGAGGTGATCTGCGACGTGGCTGCGGTTTTGTTTTGTACGATATTATTAGAATGGCGACAGTGTGACCTAGCGAGAATAAACGGTATTGGACGTCTGGCATGTTTTGAAGTCATTCGATAATTCAGATCGGAAAACATCATAGCTGTTTGTGAATCATGTCAGCTCCCTTAGAACACCGGTAACAAGCTAACCTGGTTAGATCCAGAGTCAAATATAAACGACATTATCAAGATACACCACATCTCCATCGAATTTCGTAAGCCCTTATCAACCGGATACTGATAATTCTGAGCGAAGAGAGGTTTCGTCGCCTCCGATCGGAACTTTACGGCTCACACAAAGGATTTCCTTTTCGAGCGAGACGCACAAATAGCAATGCGCCAGGATATTCGGGGATTAATTACATAATGGACTCCTCACCGAGCGAGCTAGCATTTTGAATTTTTGTTGCATATAGACTTGGCCTCTATTAGAGTCTTCTTCCAAACAAGTAGACGCTGACTCTTATAGATTATTATATTATATAAAAACTTGACACAAGATGGCTTGTTTCCGGGAGCACCCGTATAGTAGAGAAATGTCTTTGTTTTCCATTAGTACAGTAAGTATGCAATATTCAACGTCAAGTTTCCATACTCATTTTACGCTCCCCTCTGATTCTTGGCTACACTGATATCCACATCTGGAGCTAGTAAATTCTATCATAGGAGTATTCAGTAAGCCGGCCATGCAAAAAACTAAACCCCTCTGCAGGCATTCTATTAGGGTGTTTCACGCTTGCGTTTTCGTGGCGTTTTCGTCGATATTTTCACGACGTTTTTGAGGCGTTTTCGGAAAATGCCCTAGAAAAACGTGAGTTGCAAAAGCGCCGCCGGAGGCCCTTTCGCCGCGTTTTTGATCGCATTTTTCATGGCGTTTTTCAGGCAATAGAAAGTTCCCTTACGTGTATTATATAATTAATGTAACTTTTCTTAATGCCGGGATCCACCCGTTTCACGCTTGGCATTTTCCACGCATTTTCGCTGACCTTTTTCCAAAGCGGCGACGAAAACGCTGACGAAAAAACCTCTGAAAAAAACACGAAAACGCAAGCGTGAAACACCCTATTGTCTGCTGCAGAATCGTACAACTCATCTTCATTGACATCCTGCCTTTTGGATGCTAAGAAAGCGTCTGGAACGCAAAATAAGTATATTCGGGATTATCTCATTACTGTAAGCCCACTTGCATCTGACTTTGTGGAGGACCGAGTTGGAGTTGGTGTGGTTATTCTCATGCATGTATGTGCCAATGAATCAGAACATCTCCCTATGACACAGCTCTCGAGAACATTATTCTCTAATATACTAATCACTAGAATACCCGATAAAACAAAAACCCCAAAGAATGACACTTTGTTAAATAAATAGGATAACAGCACATTAATTCACTCGTTCAGCAATTTTTGTCCCCAGGAGGACAATGGCTGTAAATTTGTGGATCAATCCTCCGGTAAGCAAGAAAACGGATGGATGGAGCTTACGGGATAAGGGTCTCGGTTGCGCCTTTGTCGGTAGCAAGCTTCGGGAATGGACTGCTGCAGGATTGCTCGATATCAGCTTGTGTTTTCGTGGCAGGGTATCTGGCGGCAAGGAATACGATCAGCCCGGTCCTTCCGAAACAGACGAATACCTACGTCGCAGGCTTTTTAGACCCATGCGCGGGGTTAGGCACGACATCGGAGCAGTCAGTCAGTTTCGATGGGTCGTTGCCGATAACCGCGAGTTTAGCCATGGCAGCCCCGAAAGCACTTGACATGTGATCTTGCTGATTGATGAAGCCTTGCCACGCACATGACGTCCTATTGTCTGGGAAACAGAACAGATTTGTCAGGCTCAGCGAGTACTGATTGGCCTTATGAATACGGACCACGGGCGAGGACGAAGTCTGACTGTAAGCGTAGTTCGCCAACGTCGGCGCCTTGAGTAAGTGGGAGGGGGGACTCGACTTCACCTAAGAGTATAGTATATAATCCGTCAGTGTCAAGGCATGTTACTACATAGAGCGGAGAATCCATACCGAAGTTGTTGGCGGTTCCGGGGAAACCAACGCCCTTGAGCAGCACCTCAAGGAAGAACTGAGTATCGAAGGTGAACGGCGTCGTGTCAAAGGGCGCCTGCGGTATGGTAACGTCGACTTTGTCTGCACGCGCGATGCTGTGGGATGCCAGCAAGGCGACGACCTCGTCAGGAGAGAATCCTCCGCCGTCGGCCATGCGGGCCAGGATCTTGTCAACGGAATCACCAGGTGTCGGCTGGAGCCCGTCGGGGGCAGGGGCAGTAGCGTTGGGGCGTCCGGCCAAGAACTGGAGGCGGGGCGCGCCGGGGCAGTTGGAGAGGGCCACGGCACCGGCAAACTGGATTAGATCACCCGCACTGATGGTGTTGTGCTTCTGGAGGAAGGGGAGAAGAGAGTTGATGCTGTCGATGATGCCAATGTTCGGGATGAAGTTGGGCTCGACGTTGGGGAAGATGAGCATGGAGCCATCGGCGCCACCGCCGGCCGGCAGGCCTTGTTGCTGGAGGGACGTCGAAAACGCAATAGCATCGTCTATGGGAAATTTGTCAATGAGAGTGATGCTTAGTGTCTGATGTAGACTCACGGAAGGTAAGGCGCACAACCTCGCTGGCATCCTCACCACACTCGTTGTGAAACCTGTGTTTCGTGCCAGTCAGAGAGCACCGGAAACCTCGACGCATCACTAACAGATTGTTCTGAAGATCGTCGCGAAGGGCGAAGAAATCGCAGCACATAGCATTTGTGGTGCTGTGGCCGCCTTTGGGGCAGTTCATCCTAGACTGCAGGGTTGCAGCCTGGACAACGGAGACACAAACGAACGTGAACAAAGTTTTGAAGAGCATGCTGATAGCTGAGGACCGAGTTATGCTAGGTTGCAAGGTGGAGGACCTCTGTATCCGCCTCCTTGTATTTATATGGCTCCCCGGTTCCTAAAAGAAATATATTCATTGCATCTGGTCTCCAATGGCATGCGCTGCCGCCACAAAGCCCAATCGCTAAGCATGCATATTCGTTGATATTCCCAGTGGCAACGCGTACCTGCAATCCCTATTGACTGTTGGCACAAGGTGAGCACCTGGAGCTGGTGGTACCTTTACTTGTCTTCAGACAAATAGTGCGTTTGGGGCAAACTGGTGCGCGCACTGCAACGGCTCGACGGCCGTGGATACGAACGCCGTCAACGTTGGAACGTACCGATCAGCGCTGGAGCGCATAGATGTCAAACGCGTAGATGGGACCTTGCCTTACTTAATCAATCATTGGCGGGGGTCGCGGGGCCAGGTCCTAAAAAACTAAAATGCTGTAGCAAACGCGTAGATGGGACCTTGCCTTTAGTTTAATCAATCATTCGGTGGGCGAGATCGCCAAAAATCGAAGTTGTAGACTGGCGACCAGTAAGCTTTGAGCTGTTCTAAGAGCTAGCGCTGTGGTCGTGCCAGCGACTGTTGCGTAGAAGAGCTTAGAGCCCTGGATCGGGGTTATGATGCAGTCAACAACAACGCAGGGGATGTGAACGATACTCAGCCGCTAGGGGGACAGTTCAAAGTGACATCGTCTATAATGTCTAGCGGCAAGCTAACTGTGTGTCCAACACGATTAAGACGTGTTTGTAGTAGCGCAGAGCTGAAAGCTATTACTTGTACAGCGCATCACAGTGCACCGAGCCGGACGATCGGTTAACTCAAGTAACAGGTGAGAATCGGAGCCGGGCTTCAAGGGCTTGATCGGCCATCGCGAAACGTTAAACAAGAGCGCGAGTGAAAGATGGGCGATGAGACAGCAGTCAACCAGTGCTATGTGAGTCTTGATTCTCCTTTAAAACCCGGGTTCTCCTTTCAGTCAGGACGTATTGGCCTGGTCATCTCATGAAGGCTGTATTAAAGTTTCGGACCCATATACATACACAGGAGCCATAACGCCGGAAGGCGCTTCTCTTAATGTTACATAATGTCGGGATCTGAAAGTCACACGTCGAAGCACTGTTAAGCGCCGGACTAATATAGACATATGGGGAATTCTCAATGCGATCCGCCTGTGCTGTACGGGGACTCTATTTCAATTCGCAAAAATCACTAGCTATGCGGCAAATCGCCATGTAATTGGTAATAATCACTCGTTCTCCCCACGCGCCTTGAGTTCTTGCTCGTCGCTGTTCTCATGGATGACGACGACTTGGAACAAGATGGGTGGCCGGTCTGTAGATTGGCTCAGTTCTGGGTACACGGCGTCATCACGGCACTCGCGGCGTCAAGCTGCAGAAGCGAGGCCTGGACTGGCCTGGATCTCTGGCTGACATTTAGGTTTGAGATTAAACAGACGCATGACGCTACCGAGCTTCTGACAAATGAAACACGACCTGTATGTTGCGATCATAGCATCGCCCTCACCCATGTTGCATGAGGATGTTGCCAGGGATAGAGCAGACACCCCACTCTAGGGCAGCAATGAAGAAATACATGAGCCGTACTAGGCTTGTTTGACGGCCTGTGGTGCCTGGCAGAGCAACCGGAGTATATGTTGTTCAACTTCAAGGAGTATGGACAGCAAAGGTAGATCGTCGCACGGTGCAAGCTTGGACCAACCTGGTGAAACTAGATACCATGGTTTGCTTGATCAATGAAAACCTCAAGCCGGGCGATATTGCAAGCAGCGTCGAAAGATCCGCCAGCTAGTGTGTAGTGCCCAGACAGATGTGCACCAGAGGTCGTAAACAATATATACACTCGGACGTCAAGCTTCATTCCAAATGGTACTCGTCCCCATCGCCTTCGTCGCCCCCCCCATCGGATGCCCTCGAAGTAATCCGGAGGCAGGTCCAACATGTCCTCCACAGACGGCGGGACGGCACTCGTACCCCGGCGACACCGCTGGCCACCTCTACATCCCCAGAACCCAGCCCCGCGCCATCCCAATGCCCTTGATGCGTACTGGATACACCCATAAACGTAAAAACAAGCCACTCGCGTACGTAGCCTCGACGTGAGATGACGGATGGCAAAGATGGGGACCTCCTTGGGCGTGACTAGCCTGCTCTGCCGCGTATCCGCGATATACGATGACCACGACCACGGTTTATACAAACCGTGGTCATGGTCGTCGTCGATCGCGAATCGCAGACAACTGCCATCCCCAGTCTTGCATCGCATGAAGTGGAGAGAGCAATGAGCCTCTCCGCAGCAACCAGGCACGTGCTGAGCCTCTCCGCAGCAACCAGGCACGTGTGCGCACCGTTGCCGTGTCGGCAGTTCCTTGTCTTATTCATATCCCCGGTCTGCCGGTATCGGCACTTACGTAAGACGCTAGTGAATTTTCTCCGCCCGCGCGAAATGCGAAATCTGAGTATTCTCTCCTCGTCGACGCACGCGCTCCCCGCCACACAGACGGCCCACACCATCACCGCGTCCACCCTCGACGGCGACAGCGACACACTCTTCGCCCTCACCGAGCGCGTCGCCCCCGATGCTCAGCACGTCGATATCCGCGTATGGCGGGCACACGGTGAGGAGGACGTACTGGTGAGTGCGGTGCGTGCTGCCGATGGGGATGGGGGTGCCTTACACGCTTTCGTGCGGTGCAGCGTCCGTTTGCGCAGGTGACGTGTGCCGCGATGACTATGACTATGGCGGGCGGCGGAGGAGAAGGAGAGGGAGAAGGAGAAGGAGAAGGAGAAGAGACGGAGACGCGGCAGGTCGTGGCGTGCGCCGTGATCGCGGACACGCGCACGCTGTGTGTCGTCACCCGCTCAGGGGACATCGCCGTGCTCTCCCTGGACGACTTGGACGCACCGGACGATGCCGATGCCGATGCCGACGCCGACGCCGACGCACCTTTGCAATCCCTCGATATCGTCGGGACGCTCGCGCCCGCGCCCGTCCTCGCCGGCGCGCTCGCCCCCGACTCGTCCCTCCTCGCCATCATCACCGCCTCCGATCCCGATCCCGCTTCCGATTCCGATCCCGATTCCCCGACGCTCCACATCCTCTCCCCCACCTTCGCCCTCCTCTCCTCCTCTCCGCTCGCCGCGCACGACGCGCCCGCCGACACCCCCGTCGCCGTCGGGTGGGGCGCCAAGGCCACCCAGTTCCACGGCACCCTCGGGAAGGCCGCCGCGCAGGAGCCGGGCGCGGGCGCGGCGGGGTGCACGACGAGCCCCGACGACGACGGCGCCCCGCGCGTCTCTTGGCGCGGGGACGCGCAGTTCTTCGCCGTGTCCGTGGTGGAAGGCAAAGGCGAAGGCAAAGGCAAAGGCAAAGGCTGGCGCGTCGTCCGCATCTACAGCCGCGCGGGCGTGCTGCAGAGCACGGCGGAGCCCGTCTCGGGGCTCGAGCACGCCGTTGCGTGGCGCCCCAGCGGGGGGCTCATCGCCGGGGTGCAGCGGTGCGGGGGTGTCCCGCGTGCGGGTGCGGGTGGGAGTCAAGTGCGCGCCGGGGACTCGGAGGGAGATGCGAAGGCGGAGGCGGGGGATGATAGTAAGCAGTGGTGCCTAGGCCGCGGCGTCGACGGCCGGCACGACGTCGTCTTCTTCGAGCGCAACGGGCTGCGGCATGGCGAGTTCACCCTGCGGGAGGCGGCCCTGGGGAAAGGGGAACGTGTTCAAAATAGCACGGGCAGCAGCCTGCGCTGGGGCTACCGCGTACACGCCCTCGCGTGGAATGCGGACTCCACCGTGCTCAGTGTGTGGATCCAGCGGGGCGATGCGGGCGATGTCGGTACGTCGTTCCTTACATATTTTTTTTTTCTTCGTTCTCTTGTTATGTTGTTATTCCCTGTTTCCAACTCATCTTATCGTCCCCCGCGGCACTACGCCACCTCGGCGTTTACCATATTTATCACCACATATTATATCCCACACTACTTCATGTTTGACGGCATGCTGACGCGCTCTCCGGGCCCCACCACACCACACACAGTCCAGCTCTGGACAACAGGCAACTACCACTGGTACCTCAAGCTCGAGATCCCCGCCCCCGCCCCTGCCCCAGGCCCAGGCGCGGTGCTGACGTCCGTGACATGGCACGCGGAGGACCCCGCGCGGCTCTTCCTCTCGACCAATAGTGCGTGATGTGATGCCCCGCTTTCCGCTGTTTATTTTCTTGACGCTGATTTATCCCCCGCCCCGCCCCGCCCCGTCCGAAGAATGCCTCCTCACGACGCGGCTCGCGCCCGCCGTCGCGGCGTCGCCTGCCTCCGTGGGGTCCGGCCTCGTAGCGGTCGTCGACGGCGGTGCGTGTCGCGTGTCGTCCCCCCCATCATCTTTTATTCTTATTCCATTCCTCTCGAGAACCCAGCTGATATTTTGTGTGTTGCATGCGGATAGACGCACTCCTTTTGACGCCCTTCCGGACGCAGAACGTGCCGCCGCCCATGGCGGCGTGCAGGCTTTCTCTTTCCGCCGTGCGCACGTCCCCCTCCCTCGCTGCTGCTGCTGCGCCTCCACTCCACGTAGCATTCGCACCCGCACCCGCACCCGCGCGCTTCTCCCGTGATTCTGCAGATGCACACGCAGGCCCTCTCCTCGCAGACGCAGACACAGACACAGACACGCTTACGACCCTTTCCCCGCACGTTGTCACGCTCTGGGGCATACGGTGCCTCCCACCTGGGAAGGCGAAAGGCAAAGGGACGCGAGAAGCGGTGCAGCCTACCCTGCTGTGGAGTGCGGACCTGAGAGAGGTGGGCGTGGAGCCGGGGCGGGGGAGACAGGTTTTTGTGCGGAGGGGTGTGGGGTGGGGACAGGAAGGAACAGAAACAGAGGAAGGGAAAGGGCGGGAACGGGGGCGGGAGCGTGGGGCGGGGGAGGCGTGGATCGTTGGTGTGTTGTGCGACGGGGACGGGCGGGGCGGGCGGAGAGACGTGGTTCGGTTTCTGGAGCTTGGCCCCGCCGGCACACGCACGCCCACGCCTGCTCCGGCGACTTCCGCGTCAGATCCACATCCAAATGCACACGGTATAACAGAGTCAGCGTCGGGCGCTGTGCCTCTGCGCACCGTGCGTACATGGGCAGTGGCTATGCCCGGGCGGGCGGGGCGGATCGTGGACGATGAGGAGGAGGAGGGATGTGGGGTGGGGGCGGGCGAGGGTGAGGGTATGGGTGGGGATGGGGATGGGGTGGAGGCTAGAGGGAAGGTGACGTGGCAGGCCCCCGACGGGGGGATTTGGGAAGGTAAGTTTCCGGTTTTTGGTTCTTGGAGCGGCGTCGCTGTGTTCGTGTGGGATGCTCACTGGGTTGTGTGTATGTATAGTGCCCTTGCGACAGGCTCGTGCACGTGATGCAGATGCAGCCGAGGGCGCCGCTGACGCTGTGCGTGGAGACCCGGGTGTCGGTGTGGGTGTGGGCGATGCCGGCGACGCGACAGCGACACTCGTAGCACGCTTCCCCGCCTTTTGCGCATCCGCATCCGCAGTACGGGTGGACCCTTCCCCTTCTTCTCTGTTCGTGGGCCTCGCTGGGTCGACACTGCACGTCGCGGCCCCCGTGCTCTCCTCCTCCCAAACACAAACACAAACACAAACACAAACACAAACACACACACCCCACGCCCTCTCCCACGCCTGCACGTCCCACGCCCTGGCGCCGCCCTTCCTCATCTGGACAACGACCGCCCCCGCGCACGAGGCCGTGTTCGCACGGCTCGCCGTCGTCCGCGACGCACTGCTGTCGTCCGCGAACCCAGCTACTATCGCGGATGCCTTCGAAAAACGGCGCATCGAGCGCGGCGCGCGCATCGTGACCGTGGTGCCGAGCACGACGAGTCTTGTGCTGCAGATGCCACGCGGGAACCTGGAGACGGTCATGCCCCGCCCGCTCGTGATGGAACACGTGCGCGCGGGGGTACGGAGGTGCGTGCGCGGTGCCCTGTTATCGATACCTTATTTATTTTAGACATTCATTTTGTTCACGGTGTTTGGTTTGGTTTGGTTTTGCTTTAGGGGCGACTACGGCGCAGCGTTCATGGCGTGCCGGAAGCACCGTGTTGATCTGAACGTGCTCGTCGAGCTGGACCAAGATAAGTTCGGCGCGAGTATAGCGTCGTTCGTCGCGCAGCTGGATGACGTGGACCATCTCAATCTCTTCCTCTCCGGCTTGGGGTGTGTATTTCGCCCTTCGTTGTAGTGTTTTTATACGCGGCGGTTGACTCTTGCCTTTGTGTTGCGTTGCTCAGACGATCGTCTCTACCGCCCGATACGGTCGCCCGCCTCTGCGACGCCATCCGCGCCGAGCTCGAGCGGCGTGACCTGACGAGGTACGTGAACACGATCCTCACAGCACACGTCGTCAAGACACCCCCCGACTACGAGGCTGGCCTATCCCTCCTCCTCCAACTGCGCGGTACGTCTTCGTGCGCACTATATCCCATCTCATCTTTCTGGCGCGCTGAGCACGTAATTTAGGGACCAACGCGGAGCTCGTGGAGGACGCGGTGAAATATATCATCTTTCTCGTCGATGCGGAGAGGCTGTTCGATACCGCGCTGGGGATGTACGATTTCTCACTCGTGCTCCTCGTGGCGCAATACTCGCAGAAGGTGGGTACGACGGGCACTCAGTGCAAAGTGCAAACGTGTGTCTAGCGGCTTGCTTATGCGCACATCAGGACCCGCGCGAGTACCTCCCCTTCCTGCGCGCGCTGCGCGCCCTCGAGGGGGCGTACCAACACTTCAAGATCGACGACCACCTCGGGCGGCACGCGAAGGCATTGCGTAGTCTGCACCTCGCGGGCCCGGAGCGGTTCGAGGAAGCGAAGGCGTACGTGGAGAAACACGCGCTGTATGCTGATGCGCTCGAGTTGTGGAGGGAAGAGCGGGCGGCGTATGAGGTTTGTTGCGGTTCATTGTGTGTTTAGAGAGTTGGGGCTGAATTTTTGACTCTTTCGCAGGCAATGCTGGAGCTGTACGGCGACCATCTATTCGACCGCCGGGAGTTTAGCCCCGCTGCTTTGGGTGCGTTTGGTTCAGATTCATGGCCAAGGTGGGATACAGTCTCACTCATCAATTCGGGGTTTCAGCGTTCGCACAGGCCTCTCGGCCCAGAAAAGCGATGGCGGCGTATGAGAAGGCGTTAGACTGGCAGGAGCTGTTCGACCTCGTCGAGAAGGAAGGTATCACTGGTGATAGGATGGTGGTCATAGCGCGTCGCGTGGCAGGTGTGCTCATCATGTCTTGATTTCAACGCCGCATTTCTCCCTGCTTATAATATCGCGCCGCAGACGAGCTCGGATCGAAGCAGCGGCATGTGGAGGCTGCGCGCGTCTTGCTCGACTACGTCGGCGACGTCGATGAGGCCATTGCATCCCTCGTACGCGGCAGCGCGTGGTCGGAGGCCCGGCGCATCGTAAGTGCGTTGCGCCGTCTTATCTTCCCCCCCTCTCACCTATATAATTCCAGGCATCCCTCCACAGACGAGACGACGTCGTCCCCCTCGTCATCATGCCCGGTGCACTCGATGCCCGCTCCTCGATCTCCGACGAGGTCGGTGAAATCCGCGACCTGTTGGATAAACAGGTTCGGCGGCTGGACGAGCTTGCCGCGAAGAAGGCAGACGAGCCGGGTGAGTTCGGGTACGGCATTATTTCACCTGCGCAACGGCCTCTGAGAACGAGCTTGTCCCCAGAGGCGTTTTATGGGGTGGAAGATGCGAATTTGGCAAACGTGGACGTCATGACAGATGTGTCTAACCCCGGGACCATGTTCACACGCTACACGGTCGCGCCCACGTCCTCTGATCGGTCTCGGTGAGGATTTATGCATCGTTAATATTTTATTTATTCATTTTATTCGGCGTGTACGACGTCCCCAGGCGCACCTCACGATCTAAGCGGAAGCTTGACCGAAAGGCCGGACGGAAAGGCACCGCCGAGGAAGAGGAATATCTTCTCAAGAGCTTGACCAAACTCGTCAGTCGGCTCGAGGCTGTCCACGGTGCGTGCGCAGCCTGTGTCAAAAACGAGCTGCTAACAAATATGTATTTTATGGTTGCCTCTGATTAATCCTTTTGTCTGCAGCTGAATGTCGTGCCTTGCTACCGCATTTGCTCACTCTTTCCGACGAGCATGCAAGTGAGGCTAGTGAGCTCCAGAAAGAAGTCGAAGTTCTAGAAGAGGCGATGCGCGGTAGCATCGAGCGTATATGGACGGAACGAGAGAGGACTTCGCCGGAGGGACATGACACGGCGTCAGGAGCTGAGGGGGAGCCGCGTAAGGCGATTCTCACGGAAAAAGTGCCAAGGCCAGCTGTTTCGGACGTACCATGGAAAGTCGGTTGGATAAGGTCAAGGGAGAAATAGGATTGCTTTAGAGGCGGCCTGGCTGCTTCCGACTTCCCATCCTAAAGTTGTCTTAGCCAACGGAAAAATTACAATAGGGTGTAGTATATAATCCACGTCGCGCACGCATTGGCGTCCAACGGCCAAACCCATCGACTTGCTGTAGTGTTACGACCAATGGCTCACATCGCCCATGTCCTGACCATGCCGGCTAGGCAGCGAGACACGACAGGACAGTTACTAGCGGAGCGGACGGCAGGGAAGTCAGGTTTGAGGCAGTTGCAAATGCGGGAGAGGTACGCAGCAATGGAGAAGGCTGATGTGATGCGACATGAGTCAAAACGACGAAAAAACCGAGGGTGTCTGGAGTTGGTTCAATGGGAAAATTATGGATTTTACACAAGCTAAGATAAGCTTAGGTGAGAATTATGTGCTTGAACGGCGGAGTGCTCAATGGAGTGACCAAGTGCGCTGGCACGCTCACGAAAGAGCTTGTCGCGGGACCATGCAGCACGAGCGGGTTGCCGGTCTCGCGTGGAAGCTTGGAACGTCATGCTGCAGCCCCCATCGCATTCCGAGGGGGTTTGAAAGGGTGAATGTGCAGGTCCGGGTGAATGGACGAAGCAACGTGGAAGAGTCTGCGGGACAGCGCGTCGACAACGGTGTTATCGAATCCCGGGACGTGGAATACTCTGAGCGAAGTTGTTTGCGGCAGGAGCAGGTGCGTAGCGGCAAAGACAAGAGCCAGGACACAACGCAGAGCCCTAGAAGAAAATGTGAAAGCCAAGCTAAGCTCAGGAACGTAAAAACCCCATGCCTTCAAGCGATGCATCGTAGAAAATAACTAAATCCGCATCGGAAGCTCCCCAGACGACGGAGTTGACAAGGCAGAGCACCACTCGATACGGCGATGGTGTCAAGTGGTGACAATATATCGACGACTGCTTCTAATAGAGCGAGTAAGAGCGACACTTTCCTTACAGTATTATTAACCATGAATAAAAGTTGTGCTCCGATGTCTTCGACCAAGGGCATGCCGGCGACGCCGGCCTCTACATAGTACGTTGGCATGATTAGTAATTCATGAGTCAGCTGTTACCCTTTCCTTTCTGGGACTCGAATAGTTACAGCAGGTAGGGCACTCCCTGAGCTTTTTTTCATGGGGATGCATGGTGTCTTGATTACTTACTCTAATGTTCCCGTCAAGTTGTTGATGCGAATCCATTCAGAGCTCGTGTACTGGTCGGCGGCCGATTTTTCCGCGACTCGGCGCTGGCTGGTCATGAAAATCATCGGTGGATGAATGTCGAGAAGCTGGTGCCAACAACCTTCCTCGGCCTCGGAAGAGTACGAGATGATACCCCTGCACCATCTTCCGATGTTGATCACAGCGAGTAGGACTTGACAATGTATCACTGGTTCAAAGCCCGCTTATGGACCACGACCAGAAGCAACAATGTTTTCTAGAGGATCGCAGGTGGTACTGGAATGGTACTCGGTGGCCCGCCGCGTTACCCTGACGGAGTCTCCAGGAAAGTCGTCGTAGAACAGGGCGATTAGAAATACGTAGCGCAATCGCCGTATATATCATTGCTGACTGATGGAAGGTAAATAGAGGCAAGTTGAGTAGGCTTCAGAGCGGCCAAAGGCTTGAAAAACTCACTATTGTATAAATAACTCCACTGATGCCAATAAGCATATCGAGGATCGAACTGTCTAGGACGGAAACATATACGTTGATATCGTGACTCGTTCACAATGTGACACTAAACTGTGCGTAAGCTGAGAAAGCCCAACTCTCGGAAGCTTCGATCCAGCGTTGTGCAACACGCTTTATTTCCTCACTTAATTTCTTCTTAAACCCACAGTACGACCCGATCTATTATAAGGCTCACTAATACCTAAAGCTAGAGCTAAGGACCAGTGAGTCGGGGTTATCTAATTGCTTGCCAGAAGCCAATCTTTAGTAAGTAGCTGCGCCTACTCGGTTAACCGGTGGAACTCTACGTCTCTTGTACCCAGCTCGTCCCATATAGCCTTTGGTATGGTCAAAGGTTGTCAAGTAATTTCACCTTGGGCAATATCTCATTTAGTTTTTCATAGGATGGTTCATAGCGCAATAAAACGACAGCGCTCATATATTCTCGAATCGGAGGGTACTAGTAGTACCGTGCGACTAGACCAGGTGGAACAAGACCCCGGGTCTTGTGAAAATATATACACGGACACAAATTCTTATTCTCCGGATGATCCTCAGGCCCTTCTACAAGCCTTACTCACATTTCTCTCCGATGGCGAACTTGCCAGCCTCATCATTACCCGTCTATCAAAGGCCCAGGCCCGGAAGGCCCCTCTATACCTGACAACCCTATGTATAGAAGGGGTTCATGACTTTTTTCGACCTCTTATGCCAGCCACGGATTCTGTCCAAAAATCAGGATTGGAACTCCCCGATGATAAATCAAGCAGCAACCCTTTTGGCAGAATGACCATGACTCGTCGGGACTCAGAACGTCTTACAGGCAAATTTAATATACCAAGCTCGAGGAAAAATTCCCCCGGACTTCTAAAGTCTCTTGCGACGTTCCTCTCTCTGCTTGAACCAGCAGAGTTACGCATTGTGATCCAGAAGCGGACAACCGACTCTGTCTTTCCTCACAAGCCAATCGCGTGCTTTCTGGAATTTCTGCAAAGTGGAGGAGATGATATCTCCTGGGGGCATATAAGAACGCACATGAAAAGGGCGAATGATAAGGCGAAGAAGAAGGAGCGGCGAAAGCTAGCTGCTGAGCAAGCCGAAAGTTCGACAACCATACCACCAGCCGCAATGAGCTCTGTAGACGCCGAAGCATCAGGCATGCAGCAGGGTTCTTCACTCCCTGACCCGATGACCGTGGAACCCGACCATTCATTCTCGGAAAATGAGTTGGAAGACGGGGAGATCTCTCACCAAGTGGATTCAGATCCGCCCAGGAATTCGGCCCCTTGTCACTCGCCTACGGCATTATCATCAGTACAGGGTCCAATGGTCGTACCGCTAGAAAACCCCACCCTGGGCTCCACAGCTGTGCCGCGTCCAAAGAAGAGGAGGAGGAAAAAATCGCGCAAGGTACGTCTGTTACAGAAAGATGTATGCTCATAATCATGACGATCTCAGCCAGTCGCGAGTCCTGTCGTAGACTCAAACTTTCCAGCGAATCCTGTGCTTCAATGTATGCGTTCGGTACCTTGAGATTGATACGTGTAACAATACCCCAACTCCACACAAAACCTTTCTGAGCTGCCAGTTGTTGAGCGAGTCTATCGCGTTTAATCTCTTTGTAAACTTGAAGGACACTTGAAGGCGCTTGTTTATATATGGCGTATATACATTGTCTGCTTTAGCTGTCCCAACATCTCAGGTGCCTACGTTACCAACTATCTTGACTCTTAGGGGGAGGGTATCAGCTGGTTCTAAGGCAAATGATAGAGATCATTCAAATATCACGCCGGGGAGTTGGACAACTCACTCATGGTTATAGCTGCCGTTGGGTTGGCCATTTGCCCCTCGTACGCAGGCTCGAAAGTAAAGTGAGCAATGAGAATTCTGTGCCAAAGAAAAGCAATTAGGTGGCTGAGAACAAGGCGAATGGTTGCATCGTATGCAGCATCACGTACGCCAAGATAGCTTTCATTTCCATGATCGCCATAGTGCGGCCTATACAAGCGTGTGGTCCAGTGATGAAAGAAAGCAGGGAGAACGTCGGGTTGTAAGTAGAAGGAAGGTTGAGCCATCTTTCGGGGCGGAACCTGGTATATGAAAAAAATCGTAGGGAGCAAAATCAGAATATAGCGGATAACCTCACTCTTGGGCGTCATCCCCCCAAATCTTGGACCAGGTGTTCACAACACGAATCTGTACATAACACAGTATCATTCAAAAACATCAGCGGTCTACTGTAGGCGAAACATACCGGGATATACAATAGCGTCCCCTTGGGAAGGTACAGCCCTTCCACCCAATCATCTTTTTGAACTTTACGGACCGTCATTGGAACAGGTGGAAGTACTCGAAGCGATTCCATTCTGAAAAAAAATGTTGAGTGTTATATGACTTATCATAATGGGCTGCTCACACGACGCAGTCCAGCCACTGCAGGTCCTTCAAAGT
This sequence comes from Gautieria morchelliformis, assembly GCA_015179125.1. Lineage (NCBI taxonomy): Eukaryota > Fungi > Basidiomycota > Agaricomycetes > Gomphales > Gomphaceae > Gautieria > Gautieria morchelliformis. The sequence goes on along the minus strand of WHVA01000023.1, from coordinate 426,813 downwards.
GCGATAGTCTGGACGAGGATTATTCTGAATGATCGGTGTCACTTCAGTACGCAAACGATTCTGAGCCTCTTGAGATTTTGCAAGTAGCCAGAGAGTCCACGAGAGCCCAGACGCTGTAGTCTGAGGAGCGAAAGGTGATGCATAAGTTCGCGATTAAGTGGGTGAACAAAGTAGGGGGAGACTACCTCATGTCCAGCGCCAAGGAATGTAAGCTAGATATTTGAACCATGGAAGGTCAGGGCGTGGCCAGAAAGGAGTGTATTTGATAGTGAACTAACCACTTGCTCAACCAAGTCTTGGTCACTCATCCTATAGCCGTCTCCCTTTTCATTCATTCGTGCACTTGAAGTAACAACAATCATAAGAGCGAAACATCACAAAATAACATGAAAGCAGATACCGGACCAAAAGGCTCATAATATCTCGCTTACTCGCCGCATCTTTTACATCAGCTTCGGCGAGCTTCTCCTTGAGCATCTCTCTGGCCACAGCATTGATGCGATGCATTGCTGAAAGGAGGGTCCGTGACGGAGCTTGACAGTGGTTCAGAAGAAAAGTGGCGGAAGGCAGTGCAATCAGTCTTCTGTACGAGTGAAGGTCCTTTGGCGGGAGCGCTCACACAAGAACGAGCCACGGAAGAGCCACTGGCGATTTCGGTAAGCAAAGTCACTACGAAGAAGCCTTGGGAAGCCTGGTATAGTGAGGAGGGCCACAAAGCGCGCTATGTTTGAGCCTGTAAAGAACGTTTCAGGGCCGTCGGTGGAAATATGTGATACGGGATCAGTAGAGTCTGTTATGTACGGAGACCCGACCCGACCCACCACTTTGAAGATTAATCAGTTCATGGTAAGCTAATGCGAGCTCATTATGGGGGTTGTGGACAGAGTCTGTATGGTAGCCAAACGCCGTGTCACAAATGATGTCCAAAGTGACCTTAGACACTGAAGCGAGAAAGTGTGTGTGATCAAGACAACACGAATGAGAGTGTGGATTATACTTACTCCAATCATACATTTCTACTTCGACTCCAGCTTCTGGGCTGGGTTGGGAACCAATCCGATCATAAAGGACTTTAACCAGACTGAGGGGAACTAGTTTCAGTTGGGAGTCCTTTGGTTGCTCTTTTGGGCAGAAAACACGCACCCTTCGAGTGGCGGGTAGTACATATCGGTCTCTGACGATGGTACAATAAAATAGATTGCTTGGATCGATCGATTTTGTGTACTCACGAGCCATGAGATTAGGAAGGGAGAAGGCGGGATTCATGGCGCGTCGCATTTGTTTGTGTTTAGTCCCTGTCACAGTCAATAGACCATAGCCTGCAGATATCCCAAGAATATTGCGCAGAAAGTCCGGCTAGTGAGGTGAAAGTTGAAGGTTAACAACGCCGCTAGACATGCAAAAGAACGCAATTACTCGAGGATAGTTGATCCAATCGGTCACAAGGATACGTTGAAGGGCGTTCGGGGTAAGAAACATCATCCTCTCAACTCCTAGAGGACCGATAGCCCGGACAACAGGTCCATATTTTTCTGCCCATTCACGTTGGAGCGTGCCTGGTCGGTGCCACATGCTGAGCTACATGGGGCCGCGGTGGAAGAGTGTACGCACCGGCTTCTGCGGTAACAATATTCTTAAATTGACCATAAAGAGGATGGCCGAACCGCGGCCCCGGCACATGTCGAAGAGGCGAAAAAAAGAGGGGCCTGAGGAAAAGCTGATGGAGGAGGGCATAAACAGATAGGACTTAATATTTGAGGGTAAGATTTGCTTAAATCTTCGTATTGTAATGAAAGACCACGTACGTCCGAGTGTGAGGTAGATGTATGTGGGGCTTATCACCTCGAAGAATACGTCCGAAGAGTACACCATGGGCGTGGAATCAAGTATTATTCGTCACAACCACCTAGTAGTGATGGTCCAAGAGATTGACTTGAAGGCATTTCGGCTTGTTGTTCCACCGCAGTTGGAGTGGGCACGTGATTTCGCACTTTGTCAATTGGTCCCGCGGCGAACTCCTATCATACTTCGCTGCCGTTTGAAAGTTTTAAGTACCCACGGGGCAAAGCGCTGGATTCCCGGAAACGGAAGTTGAATACATCAGTTATGCTTCCGCATTGAACCAGATAATATTTCCGTTTTGATTCCCACTATTTTTACACAAAAACGCCATTGAAGTTCAAGATTCCCGCACGCGGAAAACTGGCGGTCAGCGCCGTGAACGCGTCATACGTGATGTATGTTGGAGTCAGTTAACCTCGCATTGTTTTTCTGGGGTACTGTATAGTGCGCGCTCGGCGCCTAATAATACCTAAGCCGTTTTTTCCTTCTGCGACCACCCTCAAACTTGTACAAAGAAAACGTGTTATTCATCATTCCAGCGCTCTACTAGCCGCTCGTCAGAAGGGTGTTCATCGATGCCATGGAGCTGTTGTTTGTATACAGCTCTGGCAAGCTTACATGTGATGACCCGTCTGCTCTAGTAGCCAGTCTGACACATGATTTGCCATAAGATTCGGATCTGTACATGATCGAGCCGGCAGGATGATGGGAAACGGATGAAATGATCAGGAGTGCTGGTCTGGATAAAAAGGGTCCACTTTTATTCCCTACTAACTGATCATCTGTCCTGTAGTTTCAACGATATGGGAATCCAGCTCGCCATCCAACGTTGCCGAGGGACTGCAATGCCATTTAGTGAAGTAGGGTGGCAGAATACGGTAAACCAATTATGAACCGAAACCATAAGAGAGGTGGACATGGCGAGCTACAGCATCCTGACCCGACAAAAATGCTAGAGATCCGGGAACAACTGCACTACCCATTATGCAGGTGTGTATAATATCCAGCGTGGAGCGATGTATCATGTCATATGTGGCTTCACTGCTGTTGATTTGACAGGAAGCGGGAAAGAGTTTGTTAGACTCAGGCAACCACCTAAGACCTCAGCGTAATAGAACACTCAAAATGATGCCTATCCCAACAATGCGCAAAGCGATGCCGAGGTAATGCGCGACTTGGTATGAGACTGTGAGGGGATGGGGGGCTGGCTGTATGTGGGAATGGGATGAATCGGAGTCAAGTCTAAGGGGAGGGATCGGTGTGGGTTGTTCGTCCGCGTGAAATATATCATAATCGGACATAATGGAGTCATTTCTTGTCGGTGATCTGGGGCGGCTTTCTGAGGCGAGTGGCGCAGCACGACAGTCACGAAGTACGTCGTCTGACGGCGTAGGCGATCGCGGGGATGAAGAGATAGGTGAGGACAATGGGGATGCCCGACCGCGGGAGAAAATAGGCACCACATCTTGTGCGGGGGTGCAATGTGTTTTGCAAACGGGGCAAGAGGGATGGGTAGAGAGCCACTGGTATCATGAAAGGGTGTATGGTAGAGTGAGTGGATAAAATGCTCTGGAAGTATGAAGACGTACGTGGTTAAGATGCGACTGGCAATATAAGTGGCCGCATCGTGTCACACATGGGTCTTCCGCCGTCTCTAGACTTGACGCAGGTTAGGAAAACCCTTCAGAACCAGCCACTCTTACATACCATATCCCACAATCCCATCCCAGCTCTATCTCATGACTTATTTGCTCCAGCTGCCGTGGCTCGTATTTCGCGAAATGCCGCGCGGCTGCACTTGATTTGCCAGTCCTTTCTTGAGGGTTTAAATGAGATTGTGCGCCTGGAGTCCACTCATATGGAGTAGCTACGCTGACACTCATGCCTGAGTGGCAGCGCGCAATGTCTTCAGCCTCTTCAGCCTGGACATTCGTAGCGTCGTCGATGAGAGCTGTGAGCCCTGTCATAGAAGAGGAGGTTTGTACAGCACAATCGCAATGAGGACTTGACATATTCATGGCAGTGGAGAACGAACAACAGGCTTGACGTTTGTCTCATATTACTTCCACCTCTGGTTACTTGCACGTGATTTATACAATTCTGATAAGACATTCACCCACAACACGTTCACATACAGTAGGTTAGGTCCTTATGCAACACCTGCATTGCAACCCTTCTGCAATTCTTGTCCTATGACCCTGTGCAATCTGACAGCGGCACTTCTGGGACTTGCCGCCAAGACCCTCCTCTTCTTTCGCCGAGGGTTCAGGCGTGCTCCGGTACTTCGGAGCGGAGATGAGCACTACCGCATTTTGCTCCCGGCAACTCAAACCGGGGTCGTGTGAGGCTCAAGTTGACCAAAACTGCGGTACCTTCGCACCGAGCCTGCCAAGTTCTGTCCCCTCCTCGGCTCTTGAGAGAACGGGACGAGTGCAGGCGATTGCAAAGGAGCTAAGACACCTTTAGGAATAGTACGGAGTGTTCACACCCTCATGAAGAACACCGCCCCTCTGGACATGCAATACTGGCACTAATACGGGTGAGTAACAACGCTGAGAAACTTCAGGGGATAGCTCTGTTCTTCAGTCTGGAATCCCGTCTCTCAAGATAACTAAAGGTTGGTGAATTCATGCAAGCATCCAGAGATTCTCGTAAAGTACCGAAGAGGCGTCATGTGGGTGATCTTGGAACTGCCTTTTAGGGATATGCTCGATCTGCGCGTCTTTGCTGGAAAACTTTCTCGTGCTCTCACTGTAGGAAGAAAAGGCACTTGTTATCAGTTCCGGAGGGACTGATGACAAGTGTCATTTCCGCTGCGGATCAGTGCCCGGACACTTGTCCGCAGTGCCTTCGATGGAGCTGCGGCGAAGTCGAAGGCACTGATGTGTGCAGTAGTAAAAATGACCATTAAAAGCACTACTCATCAGTGTCCAAATCACTACTTATAAGTTCAAATTGTATACATGTCACTGGTATCAAGTGCTACTATACACTGCAGTAGGAGCCGAAAAAGAATGCAATACACAACCGGGCGGCTCGTTGCCGACCACCCAGTAGACAGCATAGCTACAATGATAAGGTCACAAGAGATCACGGGTATGAAAACATAGCAGGCAGAATAAACACACGGACTTGCAATGCGCTTGAGGCAGCGATAGCGAAAGCCGTCAGAAACAGATGGTGGAACGATGAGTGGCAGAGCCGAGAGCTAGCAGCAGAGGTTCGACAAGCAGAGCGATCTTGAGCGCGTTCAACGAATGCGTCAGTCCTCCTCTTCCTCTTCGTCCCGCTATCGTCGTCATCGGAGATCAGGTCTAGCGTGTCCGCCAGAGCGTCCAGCTGTGCCGCCAGCTGTGCCCCCCCTCCCCCCCCCCCCGCGCGCGAGCCGCAACACCTCCCAGGAAGACCCCAACCAGCACCGCACGCTCTCCAGCACTCCGTCACCCACGCCAGGTCCGCGCTATGCAGCTCCGCCGTCCGCCAGCCCACCACCGACTCACCTCCCCCCCGCGAACCGTCATGCTCCGGAAGTAGTACTCCTCCACCCGCCCGTTCCTGAACGTCCCGTAGATCCACAGCCGGTGGGCGCCGACAGGCCAGGCCCGCCTACTAGATGAAGAACCTGGCATTCATCAGCGACCCGGACACTTTGTGGATGTGGAGTGAGGGCACGGGCGGCGGCGCGTGCAGCGCAGATAAAGCCACCATGTGTGCAGGTAAAGACGCCGTGTGCGGGTGAGCGTACGGCGTCGAACATCCACCCGGGCACACGCAGCGTGCCTATGAGGCGGAGCGTCGTGTGCGCACGCGGCCGACTTGTATTGCCTGTGTGCGAGCGGGCGTAAGCAAGGAGGTACAACAAAGGTAACGAGTAGCAATGTTTGGCTCGTTTTTCGCACTCCTTTCGCACTGTGCTGTTGATTCAACCTGCTGTAGAACATCTGGTTCGTTATATCAGTGTCGTTGCTCGGAGTGTCGATCTTGGGCTGTAGTGCTGGATCTGAGGATGGAGGCAGAGAGGAAGAATTATCGGTAGAGGGAGTGAGGTCACGTTCTATATTATTCTGAGATTGTTGGACTGCATTAGAGACTGAAATAGAGGAGATTAAGTACGCATACAGTCGCTTTCGCATATCGACTTGGAAAAGTCTTACAAGCGTTCAGCGATTCCAGAATGTCATCGTCATCAATTCCGTGGGTACTAAAAGCCTTCCTCAGAGATAGAATACGTTATCGTCAGTAGATCGTAGGGTTACCATTTTAATATGCGCATTAGTGAGAACACGTACCAGAAGTCCATGAGAACACGCGGATCATTGAGCATGGATAGATTCATGATGTTATAAAGGTGTTATTGAGGGAAGCGGAGGAAAAGTGCTAGTGAGCGGTAGTAACGAAAGGGTTAAATGGTGGTGGTGGTAGTGGCGGAGAGAGATGCAAAACGTGATTGTCGGAGCTTGAAAGGACAGACTTAATTTTCTTTAGCTGACTTCACGACAAAGCACCATGCCACTGCCGACCCAAATGCAACAAACTTCTGGGTTCTAGACAACGATACAGACACTTGAAGGCACTCATGCAGAAGGTGCTTGGTGAAGAGGGTACTTAGCTCATCGGATCCCGAGCGCTGGCGAGCTCCCCCGAATCCCGAGGTCGCGTCAGCCCGAGACATTCTAGGACACCCCAACCGTTGCGCCTGGACCTGTGACCTGAAAATACGAACGAACTGTCTGGCTGTACCAACCAGCATCTAACGCCCATAGATGCTCAACAACTCCCGTCTTGACTCTCACCATATGTTATAACTTGTGGAATAAGACTTACCTCACTGATCGATACGTATGCTTTCCCTTCAGGTCCGAATGCGGTCCAGAGACCAGGCCCAGTTCCAAGTAAGATGGCGATGGTCTCGGGACCGCATTCGGACTCGCCGCCTGTCCGCGACATGTCTCGAGTACGGCTTATGTCTACAACTTCCGAAAATCGAGGCTGCCATTTATACTGTGGCATAAACGTACAGAGAATCATCCTCTTGTCTTCTGACCCTTCACCCTCTCCTTTGCGACGCTGCTTCGCTAAGCTGAAGCTCCGTACCTCAGAGGCTACAGGCATCCCTATCCTGCCAGATACCAATACGAGACAGATGCCTGTCCTCGCCGACAGCTCAGACTTGTTCGCTCGAGCTCCAGCCCACTCATATATTTCCCCCATCGAAGCGCCCCATATGTTTGGTGGGTTAGAAGAAGAATTCGACTCCACGTCTGCCTCGTCTTTAGAGCAGTCCGAACGAGAAGCCCCTCTCTCTGAGGCCAACTTATCGAGCAGCAGCATCGACACCATGTCGCTAGCTCCGAACTCGAGATTGTTCCGTGGTAGTCATGTGTGTCACCCCTTGCATTCACAACTACCGTCCTAACCGCTTACCTACAGGATCTGTTCGGCTTCGACGTGTATATATCTCAGCACGACCAGCATGAACCAGCCTCTCTCTTTCAGTTCCCCGCCGTGCCCCCATGGGACGAACTAGTAACTGCGTTGGCGACAAAGACGGGTCGCGAGGCCGACGGCATTGTCCTCTCCAGTAAAGTGTACCCTGACATTGTGGACGACGAGCTTTCGTACGAAGCGTGGCTTACATGGTCCCGGGAAAGTGATGGGCCTTGCAGCACTGATCTGTGGCTCGATTGAACAGCATCTTCGCCTTATGAGAGGTACGTTGTTGACGCCGTGCAGTTTAGGTTGGCTCGTCCCGTCAGCTAACCGCTCTTCATGATCTAGTAGGACATCTGCACGTGGACATTCGCTCTCTAACCCCGGACGTTTCTTTGTATTTGATGATGGACTGAGTAATAATGTTGTATTCATTTTTTCCTCAATCGGTCGATTTTATAATATGCTTCGTCACCTACATACCGTTTCGGTTTCGTATCTTATCTTTGCCTAGATTCGGATATGACCTGCCGTCGTCATGTATGACGTTTATGCATGTATGCACCAGCCCCTCTCCAGTCTTTCTTGCATCTGTGTATTCAACGAAGAGGAGTTCGAGTGGTATGATCCTTCTTGTCATATATACACGTTCCGATATATAATGATGTGCCCTAGTTTTCTTTTCTGTGGGGCCGTGCTATGTTTGACGGTGGGCAATTACTGGTGGCAACAGGCAACGCGGTTCTTGATAGTAGAACCGGGAGGCGAATGAAAGTATGAACAGTAAAGAACTTCACCGCTACTAATCATTCTCACCGCTAACCATTCCTCTGTGAGTAGCAATTGTATGTCCTAGTCCCCCAAGCCAAAACCGCATCATCCACTGAATCCTGCTGATGCCTCTTGCTCAGTCGAATTTCCAAGCTGACAGTCGTTTCCCTTTTGTGTCTAATTATCCCCTTCCTTTTTATTTTTATTATTTATTTTTATCCAATTTTTGTCTTTTGGGGCCACGCACTATGTAAGACGATATCCCCTGCCTTGTTTGTCATGGTCTCCGTCTGTCCCTCGGCGTCATCATCGTCCTCCCATCAGGATCACAGACTTTGGAGGCTGTCAGCTTGATGCTGTATTCCCCGTTGTCTCTAGAATCCTGACACCCTCCACTCCTGTGCTGATTCTCGTTGCCAAGTCCATCTGTCTAGTCTCTCTCACCGCGTATTGTTCCTTATCCTGCTTTCGACATTGGTTGTAGGAGTAAAGCTTGGCGCTTCGATGCCTTGCACTTTGTTGTGCATGAGATCTTAAATCTTTCTAATTACATAGTACGGTTGTGTGTGGCTATGTGATAATAGCTGTTGGGGATGGGGCGCTGAAAACTGTGGACACTTTATGCTAGTAATTACGAATAATTATTTTTTACTGTGACGCAACAGTGACGCGATATATCGGTAAGGATTGTGTTTTAGTTAGTCAGCCTATACAATGCTCAGCCTATACAATGCCAGAGTCCCCGACATATCGCAGAGCACAATGGTCGTTAGCGAGACAGGAGGCCACGTCATTCAGTTCTATTGGGTATAAAAGTTGGTGCGACGACCATGGCTGGTTTCACCAACCAAGTTTGAAACCACGCACTAAATGTCTTCGCAAAACAGAATACTCGTGAGTTAGACAACTCTTTGCGAGTGGCCGTATCCTAAAAGTTCAACTTTCAGGTCACTGGAGCTTCCGGATTCATCGGCTCTCAAATCGTAGAACACCTGCTGCAAGCTGGATTCGTCGTAAGAGGGTAAGGCAGCTCTGGTTTGATCCTTTTTCTCAGTGCTCCTGCTCACATTGTGCTCCTGCAGAACTTCTCGCTCAAACAAGGCGGAACAGCTGCGAAAGAACTGCCCCCACCCTAACTTCGAAGTAACAGCCGTGGACGATCTCATTGGGGGCGATTTCTCTGAAGCTCTACGGGGTATGCAGGGCTGCTTAATCACGTATTCGTTCTGTCTAATAGATACGGTCCTCCGAATGCGTACTGCAGATGTCAATGCTGTGATTCACGTTGCCTCACCCATAATTGGGAGGGAGGCGGATCCTGGGAAGGTTCGACTCTCCAGTTACCTTTCGAGTCGTCCAGGCTGAACCTAACAGTAACTTCAGGTCGCAATAGGCGGCACGATGAACATAATGCAGCAGGCGTATAAGGCCAAAGTGTTCAAAATCACAGTTCTCAGCAGTTTTGCTGCGGTATTCACTAAGCCGGAAGACCTGGCCGACGGATCGCGCGTTTTCACTGATAAAGGTGGGTACGCTAGCTGACTTGATTTCTTGTCGTTCATTATTTGGGTTAGACTGGAGACAGGTGTCGAAGGAGGATGTTACGCCCGATGCCCCTGCCATCACCACATATGCTGCGTCTAAAACCCTTGCAGAGCGTGCTGCCTGGGAATTTGCTGAAGCACACCCTGAAATTGACCTCATAACCCGTACGTTTATATATGTTCCTCTCCATCACATTGCCTTATAAATAACTGAACACAAACAGTACTGCCCGCATACGTCTATGGTCCCTTCGCCCCTTCTCTTGTCATCTCCAACATATCATCTCTCAGCACCAATGCGGAGATCTATCAGCTGCTTTCTGGGGCTTCTCCCGACTCCTCGACCCAACACGCTGTCGACATTAGGGACATCGCAAGAAGTGCTGTGCTCTCCCTTTCCGCCAAGGAGAGAAAGCCAGGAGAGAAACGGCGCATCATCCTACATTCCGGGACTTTTACCTGGAAGGAGGCTGTAAGGCATATCGCCAAGGTAAGACCTGGCCTGAAAAGCAGACTTGCGGATGGTGGAAATGTGGTCGTGTCTGAGGAAGACTTGAAGCCTGCAGCTAGGTTTGATACGAGTAAGGCGAAGGATGTCCTCGGCCTGCCTACATTCATAGATTGGAAACACACGCTTGAGGATACGGTGGATAGTATCTTGGCCAGGGAAGGCTCTTGGGCGATATGAATTATTATAACATGAGCCAGGTCATGTTGAGGGCAGCTTATATTATCTCATAATGATGTATTCATACTATTCAATCATTCCGAAAGTTTTACTCAAATGATTTTGGTAAGATATAGAGCTCTGCGGTACTTGAGCAGGTAGCGCAAATGGACGAGCATGAACCACGCACCAGCTAACTTCCAGTGATGAATACTATATGATTGACTTGTTCCATCGGTGCATTCCCTATCTCAATATATATTATGTCAACACCTAGTTGCAAATTTAATAATTCTTAGATAGCTATAGTATCGTCCAGGTGTGGAAGTGCCGTATCTAACCAAGATCAATTAGTAAAGCAGTTCCATTCTTCCCCGACTTGATACACCCAAGCAGACAGCGTTATGCAACTGAGTTGATCAAAAGGTGGGTTAAGGACTCACGAGAACCACCAATGATAAAGTAAACGCTGCTGAATTCAAGCCCCGCACCGGTAAGGAGTTAGAGAGGACTTTGAAATCTGTAGTGGACGGGATAACCAGTCAGAACCAAGTATATCTCAGGGTCGGTTCTCGCCTAGTTTACATGTATGCTTTCGTAGATAAGACACGGGCCTAGGTACCCGTGTCTTACCCTTGGTGTGCGTAAGTGGTCGGCCGTATTGGATCTCCGCTTATAGTTATGCCGGTTTTTAACACTCGCCCTCCCTGTTCGACGCAGTCGAACAGAAAGAATGCTGACAGTAAAATCAAAGGGTACTTTGAAGCCCAGTAGCTTCGAAAAAGGGTGGTAAAGTACATTTCGTGCCTGACATATTTATATCGATTGACGAGGAATTCAGAAAAAAAATATCGTGGCACATTGGTGCCGTTTAAATCATGTTTTGTAGTTCTCAATGGCGAACAGTAAGTCTGTCAGACTGTTCGTCTGTCTGGGAATGCGTCTGACGCGTCTGCCGTGACGTCCATGTTGGAGTCCGTCTCGATTCCAGGCGCGATCGGCGATACGGCTGTAAATATTGGATATAACGTTGGTGAGTGCGGTATAGTCATTGGTGCGATGCTGATCAGGCATACCCTTTCCCTTGCCTTTCCCAGCATCGCTTGATTCCTGGATATCAAGAGCAGCGTTGTCAACACGCAGCGTCATCTCGTTCTGCCAAGCCTCCAAGGCCGAACGCTGCGTGTCGATGACTTTTGACAGCCCGGAAAGGCGCGTGGAGAGGCGTGAGGATGAACTGCTATCGCCATAGTCGTGGGCAGCACTCAGTTTACGACGGGGTGACGAAGGATATCCTCGGTAAGGGTGTAGTTTGTGCCACGCTTTGTTCTTACCGCGACCTCCTCCTCGTCCTCCTCCTCTATAGGGCTTTACGACGCTGTGGCGGTTTCCGCGGTCAAAGTCGCGGATCTTCTGCATGAGTGCCATGTGGTCATCCATTGACATCAGACCGGCGGAAGGCGCAGGAACCGGCGTATACGCGGGATACCCTGCGTAGGGATTGACACCTTCGTAGGGGTTTGGATGCGCGGCGGGGTAAGGATGGGGTACGTACGCCGTTGTGATCTGCACGTTGCCGGGAGTCTCCATGACCTCGGGAGTAGAATGCTGAACGCGAACTCTAGCTTCGTTAGCATTCCTTGGCTCCTGGTGCTTCCTAGCCTACTAATTTAGGAAGCGCACCAGAATTCCTTGTAAAGGGAACTCTCTCCCACTTCGGACAGGGCCGCACGGCCTGGTTCGAGATCCAGTGGCAGTCCGGTGACCGAACATGGTTACACTACGGCGCGGTAAAACATTTATCAGCTCTGGAAGCCTACCTGGAAAACAATGGTGTAGATCAGATTGACCACATGACGGGTGGATCAGGAAACCCACCCTCGGACGTACGGATGCAGGCTGACATCCCCGAGACTATCGTCGCCCCCCGACCGACTTGGTGAACCTACAGGCGAACAGAATAAGCACACATGGAGAATTACATATAAACTCACTGAGGATGAGTCCTAACTTCTCAACACACACTCTCTCCAGGCACATGCATTCTACAGAAGAAGCATTCACACTGGGTGTATATTACCAGTATCTGTATAAACTCACCGAAGCCGCTAATTACGCTGCACCGCACCCCGGAGATGCCCCCGACGGCTTCGTAGGGTGCAGCGTAATTAGCGGCTTCAGTGAGTTTGTACAAGTACTGGTAATATACACCCAGCGTGAATGCTTCTTCTGTAGAATGCATGTGCCTGGAGAGGGTGTACCTCAAGTGGCTGCGGTGAACCTGTCTGTTGGAACACAGGCTGAACCATAGCGACCAGCCGCGTCTCACTCCGTGTCCATTGCTTCAGTTCCCTCGGACGTCCTCTGTAGGCATAGTGGTTCGGTCACGATACTACACACAGGAAAATACATCCAAAGCTCTTTCAGTGAGGGCCGTCATTGAGGATTCATTTATATTTGAACCGCAACAGGAGTCAACGCCCGCAGGGCGCGGTCCGAGGTCTCTAAGGAAGAGCGCAAATGGGTCGCAGCCGTAAGTATCTTGGCTTCCCTTATTTTGCATGTGCTGATCAATTACTACGCAGGGAAAACACACCCAAAGCTCTTTCAGGGAGGGCCGTCATTGAGGATTCATTTATATTTGAACCACAACGGGAGTCAACGCCCGCATGGCGCGGTCCGAGGTCTCTAAGGAAGAGCGCAAATGGGTTGGAGCCGTAAGTATCTTGGCTTCCCTTATTTTGCATGTGTTGATCAATTACTATGCAGGGAAAACACAAAACCTCTTCCAGGGAGAGCCGCCCTTGAGGATTCCCTTGTCTTTGCACCTCAACCGAAATCGACCATGCGAAAGTTCGCATGGCGCTCCGCCCCCAGAAGCACATCTCATTCCATGAAGTATGTACTACGGAAGGTCGTGCCAACTGTTCCGCTCGATCATGTACACCGACATTCTCCTTCAGCAGGAGAAGAAAGGGGACGCAGCCATCTTTGATCCCAGGTTTGTTGGCTATTGCCCGCCCTTCAACCGCGAGGACATACAAGCACAGTCTTCTTTCAGGAATCTTGGTGACCTCGCTCGCGGACTCTCCTAGCTAGCTCTTTACACTCTACTTTTTTTTAACTCCTATTCTTTCTAGTATTGCTATATATTTGATATTATTATAATATGGTAATTTCTAAGAAACTAATCATTAAGCAACTACAGTACCCTTCCTAACTACTTATCCGTCCCATGCGTATTGTATGAATTTGCTACTTTTCGCCGCGCACGGGAAGTTTGCAGTTAGCTCATATGGGAGATCAGAGGGCGAGCTAGAATCTGAGGAATGTGTCGATGAGCGATCGTTTTACAGTGGTCATCGCCATGTTGTTTTCGATCTGCCAAAAACTGCTGGTGCACATCGATAGCCAGCGTTTACGCCAGCCATATATGAGCCATTTGCAGATGCAAACATAAAGATTACCCATAGCCCGTTTTACATTTTTTAGTTTTCATGGTTTTGCGATCGATCGAGCCTGTTGTACTATGCATGGCCACGGCGGAGTAAAAATTTGCTAGCTTCTGACTATGATCCAGTCATGAGGACATACGTGACTTACCTGCACATTATGAATCACTAGCAGCGTTGTTGCGGTAAGTACCTGCACCCGTGGAAATTTACGCTAGCAAGTTGGGGTTGGGGTTGGGACCAGTTCAACGCTTGAATTAGGTAGAGTCCCTGAAGTCTCACTCGTCATACTCGTCATAGCGTTTATCCCGCTCCACCAGTTGCATGCAATTATTGAAGCTGCGTAGTACGCAGATCGTCTGACATACTACTGCTGCTTATAAGTACACCCTTTCTGGGTCATGTACGGTGAGCATTGGGTTCAGGCCTTGAATGTCATTAGGTGAGAATTACATAACGCCTGTTGCGAAGGTACCTCGCCAGTCGTTTTCATAGTGACAGGCAAGCCCGGCCATCATCAACTTCTTCCTCGCGACCTCAATTTCGACATATTCGACAGCGCCACGCAGCTCATGCCGGGACGTACTGTGTCTTCATCAGGACATCTTAGTAGACATCATCATGGGCACTGAGGCCCGCAGCAACCAATCAGCTTCCATAGGGTTCCTTGTTTAGCTGTATTTGCATGAACCACCGGGCGTTTGCTGATCCCGACCCCACCTCGGAAGAACTACCAGATGGTCCTTCATCACGTATACAGCATTGCGTCACGGTGGGCAACTGGAAGTGGCGTTAGCGAACGTTTGCTGTGCGCCTCAGGTGACCCCCCGACTTATGAATTTCGAATGTGGATTCGCGGCATGTCACTCCCAGGGTAAGCTCAAGCGAGGAATTATGACCGAGAACGGCATCATACTTACGCTGTGCCCATGCCAGACTATACCTTCTTCTGATTTTGCCCCACGATCAAATCAGTGATCGTATTCAGCTCACAATACCTACAACACGATGCAAGCCCGTTGCAGACCAATTATAACTTATTATACGATACAACCCATGCCTTTCGGAAGTTGAGTGACCGGGACGCTATGATAGACTAGAGGCTAATGCTGCCCTGGACCGCCACGCGTTAGCCTAAATGGCTGTTAGGTGGAGACTCATTGCGGTGCAGTGTCACATTTAGAACATGTCGGCATCGGCGATGGCCGTTGCACAGGATACTGATATGGTCGGAGTTTGGTTTCACGAGTCGTATATAAGTCTCAAGGAGCGAGACTAACTCACTCACTACTACCTTTCACGACAACACTTCAGATAAAAATGGGCATTTTGGACTTTCTTAACAACCACTCCTCAGACCACGAGGCAGTATGTAACGATTGCACACTCCCAGTATCAGTCCTTAACGATAGCATGATGCCCACAGGTCGAAGGCGCTGGTCACAAGGCATCGCTCTCGCACGAGCTGATCGCTGGCGCAGCGGCGTACGAAGCTGCCAAGGCATACGAGAAACACTGCGCTGAGAACGGAAAGCCCGACAGCCATGCGTGCGTTCAGCCTCAATGCACGCCAGCTTTCGGTTAACCATGTCCTTTGTTGACAGTAAGGCCAAGGAACTCGTGGCCGCGTTCAGTGGTGCATTCATCGACCATGTGGTCGAGACCAAGGGGTGAGCATACTCCAACTACTTCAGAACGACCATCCCTCGTCTGACAACACGTCCATCTAGACTTGATGCAATCGACAAACAGAAGGCCAAGCACGAGGCCAAGAAGCGGGCTGAGGAGGGTCTTCTTGGCGGCGGCGAGTACTAAGGGTATCGCGAAGCCCCAGTCTGCTGTTTGTGATTTCTCGTAAGATGTATTTTGAAATATGAAGCAACGAAAGACGCAATTGTTTTGAATAACTACTACTTGTGTGAAGTGCAAACGTTGGCAGTCGCCTCCGGCCAGAGGTCTCATTTCACTTTAATTAGGTATCATCCTGCTAATTTAAACCTGGCAAGGCGACCACTTGTTTCATTTATGGCGCGCCCTGTTTCAAAAATATGCCTTCGACGTGACATCATCGCCCAGGCGCAAGAGTCAAATGATGTGACACCTTCCACATATGTAAAATATATCAGATGTAGGGAATTTCGAATTTCGAGTTTCTGGGTCCACTTGCTAGCTCCCGGCTGCAGAAACTTGGCATCCTGAATAGGCCTGAGGCCTGACATATGATTAGGCAAAAATCGGTCAACACAAGTGCACCAGGTCCTTAGGCGCAGCGCAAGGCGGCAATTCGACATGTATGGTTACCCACCCTTCTTTACTAACCAACACCTACACATGGAACACAACCCCCCACATTCTCACGGCGCCATCTGCACCTGCACTCAGCAACTTGCCTTCTGCGCCCGAGTCTGCGCCAGGAACCCAGCGCACGCCCCAAACGCCCCCTGGACCTGCATTCTTGATCGCGATATTTCGCATAGGCTAGCGGGGGAGCAAGCATATTAGTTGGGATGAAGACAGGATCAGGGCACGGCATCCAGAGTTGGGCTACCAGCATACCTTTGCAATGCTCCACACATATACATGCGTGTCAAGCGAGCCCGACGCAACGTGGGCGCCATCTGTTGTCCAAGCCAGAGAATGAATCCGTGAATTGTGGAATGTCCATCGCGAGATAGAGGCCTAACAAGTCGCATGTCATGAGGCAGATGGATGCTGAGAAAGTGAGACTATCGCGTTACCTTGCGCTCTTTCACATCATAAACGACGATTTTTCCTGTACTCTGAAAATGTGAAGTTCGTGAGAAACTAGCATAACATGGGGCTGCCTGCGAGATAGAGTAGTCCATGGAAGAGTTACTTACGTCTCCAGCGGCCAGCAGGGCACCACCAGGAGCGAACGCCAGGGAGCTTACAGGGCCTTTATTAGAGCCCTCAAGTAATCCCGCTTCCGTGAGGGTCCCGTTGGAGTTCCAGTTATACAAATGCACTTTTGCGTCCTAAAAGAAGGAGAGGTCAGCATAAGCTGACTGAATCAGCCTTCTCAGCTGAGCCACGTTAAATGCGTGGCATCTCTATGAAATCCTCGGGACTCGAGAGTGCGATCCGACGGACCATTCACCATGCTATCGTACCCATACCAAATTCAAATCCTGAAATACACACCTCTCCACCAACGGCGACAATGCCTGCGCTTACATCAACGCTTATCGCACCGTATTGCGCATCTACAGCACAGACACGCTGGCCCGAGCGCAACACCTCGACGTGGCCCGTCTCTGCCACGAAAACATGTCCATCGGTGGACGTTGCAACACTCTTAGGCTGAGAAGCTGTCGGTCCGTACGTCATGCTGTAAATGGCGTGTCAGGGACTAACTAAACTTGCCATCGGCAGCCTCCACCCCCTCCCCTTCGCCAACTCCACAATACTTGTAAGGAGGCATATAAGAAGGGTGCTCACTTTGAAAATGCATCGACACCGTCCTGTACGCTTAACTCCCGGACACAATCATCAAATCCAACACTCCATGTGGTAGTTCCGGCACTCGCAATGCCAGACACAAGGTTAGTATGACCTGGGCCCGATACGCGTTCACATCTAGGTGCTGCATCTATTTCCGCGACGGGATACGAGTGGACACGTCCGTCAGCAGAGCCTGCAAAAAAGGTTGATGAAGATATCGATGTGGCACTGGATGTTATGGCTTTTTGAGGGCCCTAATGATAGGAATGTTAGCAGCAGTCGTGATGACAACTTGACTTGTGCTAAGCTCCCATATCGACATGCGCCTGACTCTTCAAGGTTGCTTGCCTATTTCAAAAAAGAAGGGAAAACGCACATGGATCATCCTGACGGGACCCGCACCCTCACGTGGGTCAAACACGTTCAGTACACCCCCCATGCTCATGCTTACGATGGACCCATTACCCGTCCATGTGTTCCCCATCTGTTGATGCTCTACCCCAGATCCAACGGTCCAAGTTGTGGTGGCTTTGCGGGTCTTGACATCCCCTAACAGAGAGCGTTATTAACGCGCATGCATCCGTGATATGACAAGGGACATGCAGAGCTTAACGGTACAGTCCGCCGACGAGGTGACGATGCTCTTACTATCAGGCGCCCACGCCCCTGCGTACTGTCCGTGCGCATACCATGACTCCCAAGGTGAATTCAAATGGACATATTACTCACGATGCTACCTTTGTGTGCCCCATCTCCAGAATCCACAAATTCAGCCGCACGTTCGCCCGAAACGCCATCCCACAAAAATACCTTAGCATCGGCGCCTACGGAGACGAAGTGTGCTCCAGAGCCCGCATACGCAACTGAGTGTACAAAGTTCGTGTGCGCTTTCAAAGTCTGTCACGGCATGGTAATGATGGCAAATAGTGAGCTTGGAAGGCATACCTTCTCGTATTTGTACGGCGTGCCTGGTCGAGTATGAGAATGACGTCATTGATCTTCGGTAAACATACCGGTGTGAAACACAATCAGTCCATCGTCACCGGCCGTTGCAGCACGAAACGGGCGCAGTTGTCGGATAGCAACAGCATTGAGCGCCTTTGCATGCCCTACAATTTCGCCTGCTGAAGACCCGGTATCAAATTGGAAGACGTGCCCAAACCTGATGTTCACATGTAGAGTGATTGTCAGAGTGAGTATGATGGTAAGCACCTCAGGTCGACACGAAAACGCTCACTTCTCTCGACCGTCCCCAACTGCAATGATACGTTTGCTCTCACCATCCCATGAGAGGTCATTTCTGAAGGAACGGCTCTGGGTCAAGGAGATGGGGGCCACGAATGGTTAACAGATCGCACATTTTGCCACCGAGAACCTTATATTCAGCCTTAAGAACTTGATCTTCTCCCACTGCATCCCACACTCGCACTACATCCCCGACCAGCAGTTGTTAATTGAATTGCACGAATAAGTCAGCAACCAACGCCCCGATAGTTATATGATACGCGCACCATTTCCCTGAGTGTCTGCGGACGCAACGTAGTACCCTGACGGTGAGATGCGCGCAGCTGTGGTCGGGTGGACGTGGCCAGAATACACAACGTCGTTTGCTGCATTCTGGAGACAACGTCTCGCTCAATTTTAGCATTGTACAAGTCGTGACGAGAAACTGACAGCTAGGTCTCTGATCTAGACCAAGAAGATCAACATTTTACGATATGCGTGAGCCGTAGATCTTGGAAGCCACGCACCACGACACTCTTCCCGTGGGCATATATAATCTTGTCACCGCTGGACCCAAGTTTGGTCGACGTGCCCCGTGTGGTGCTAGGGTTCGGGGGGTACACACGAATACGTTTCGAGGACATGTTAATATTAATATTTCAGGTTGGAGGCGCAGAGAAGTGATTGATTGCTTAGCGCAGTCGTCGCAGCTCCTAGGCGCTTATTGGCTCATTCAGGCACCAGGCTTACATAACCACCGCCCTGGGCACGGCCATAGGGAGCCGTCCATTTGACGCGTCCACTTAACCTAAGAGACCATGATAAGGTGACCATACAGCAGGAACTAGTTCACCATGTCTTCCGCGCCGCAGAAACTGCTCTAGACACCATTTATCTCCCTCGCTGTTCAAGGAGGTCACAACGCCTATGTCAATCGACGCAAAATGCAGCATCAACTTCCGAGTGCGCGACAGCGCTGAGGCTCACAATCATAAGCACGGTGTACCCGAATTTTCCTTCTTGGATCTCGCTCGCACGCTTTACAATGTGTTCTTCTGACTGCTCGCCTCACAGCTAAGGTAAGTGCCTCACTGCTCCACACCGCCGCCTTCGCTGAACACTCACATCTCCCCCTCTTCCGCTCGGTTTGATAAGGTCAATGAACGCGACAAGCTGTTCAAAGCTGACAGCTTGAAGGAGACCGAGCCTTTCCACACTAAGCAGTGAAAATAGGTTTGACATATCGCTAGCGTATATATACAAACAGCGGAGGGTTTCAGGCCACAGTAAGTCAGGAGCGTGCTCGTCGTGGCCGGCGATGAGTTCTTGTGGGCAAACTATATTGCTTACATAATGGATTTAGGGTTTGCCGGGACGCGTCCGCTCCCCTGGTCGGGCATTTCTACGTCTTTCGGTCCCGGCTCCGGGTCTCTGGTTCCGGGACCTCAAGCCTCAACGTCAACGTTCAACGTTCAACACCGGCCCCATAACAGCTTGGTCCCGTCCCGTCCCGCCCGTCTTCTGGGCGTCCTGGCTCGGGCTATGACGGGTTTTAGACGGCAGTTGGAAAAAACTAGACCCGACATCATATCCGGAGGTATATATTAAACAATTTGAACCCCGCCATACCTACACCTACGCTCACGCAAGACAAAATTTGACTACCATGGCCAGTCTCGTATACACCCCGGTTCATGACCTCCCACAGGTATGGTCTACAGGAACGGAAAATAAATTACATGACTATTTGACAAAGTTTCCCAGATCCGGGAGCACTTGCGAGCATCGTTTCGTCGAGGGAAAACAGACAGCGTTGCGTACCGCAAAGAACAGCTCTTGCAGCTTGCCTATTTGTTTCAAGACAATATCCCCCGCTTTCAGGAAGCTCTCCTGGCAGATTTGAGACGTCCCAAAATCGAGACCAACCTGTCCGTCGGTCGTGCAGTTACTGTTCTTCACTGAGCTCATCTTATTTACTAGTTTCGACCTGTCTATTATCATAAATGAATGCATGTACGCTTATAAGAATATCGAATCCTGGACGAAGCCGGAAAAGGTCCCATTCAGTATCGACTGGTTTGCGTTTTCACCGAAAGTGTATAAGGAGCCTAAGGGAACCGTCCTTATCATCACTCCTTTCAATTTCCCTCTGTATTGCCTTGCCCCCCTGGTGCGTAATATTTATGCTGCAACACCGTCCAAGACTGAAAGGTAAGCAATAGACTGGGGCCATAGCTGCAGGTTGCGCCGCAGTTGTAAAGCCATCCGAACTGACACCGGTTACATCTGCACTCCTTACGGAGTTATTCCCCAAATATCTTGACAACGACTTGTACAGAATAGTTAACGGCGCTGTCGAAGAAACCACTAAAGTGAGTTTAATTTGTTTCAACGTGCTTATGCTGATATTCCTTGTGCAGCTGCTGGAGTTGCAATGGGATCATAGTGCGTAAAATTCTATGTTATCAGCCTATTACAGTAACCAGTTACTCACCGTGTGTGTGAAGTACTCTACACAGGTGCGTTTCACACAAGCGCATTACATCCTACCCGGCCAGCTAATGTACATCTGTAAGGGGGTGGGCGCGTTGGGCGTCTCATCGCTAAAGCAGCAGCGACTCACCTGACTCCTGTCACCCTTGAGTTGGGAGGAAAGAGCCCTGCCGTAGTCGACGCAAACGCAGATTTCGACATGGCCGCTAAGCGCATTCTTTGGGCCAAAATGATAAACGCCGGGCAGGTAAATCATTCATTCATTCTTTATTTCGAACTGGAGGAAGGTGTGAAAACAATGAAACTTTACAGGTCTGTGTGGCGCCTGACTACGTCCTTGTCCCACGTCACGTTCAATCAAAGCTGGTCGATGCTTTTAAAAAGCATTGGTTTGCATTCTACGGCCCCGACCCCCACACATCAGACTCTTTCTCTCGAATTTGCTCTGAAAGTCATTGGGATAGGATTTCAGGGATGTTGAAGAACACCCAAGGTGATGTGTATTATGGCCTGGAAGCTTGCCTACTCACTGTATGCTGTTACAGGTAACGTGATCCTGGGAGGTGAAATGAGCAAAGAGGATAAGTATATTTCTCCCACGGTCGTGACACATGTTTCATTCACCGATTCATTGATGAAAGAGCAAGCTCAGAATCCCTTGTTCGCATGGGCTCCAGCTAACCCCTATCACCCAGAGAAATTTTTGGACCCGTTTTGCCCATCGTATCTGTTCCCGACATCGATTCAGCTCTGGAGTACATCAACAGTCAGTGAGTACTCGTGTTCATCTCCAAGTGAATCGATATCGAGTATGCGGCCGTATTGAAATTCTCTGCCAGCGATCATCCTCTAGCTCTTTACGCTTTTTCCAATGACGCGAATGTCTGCGACTATGGTGTGTTAATATATGTATCAGCACCCGTCCGTCTCACGTGTTATTGTGCAGTTCGCAAGCGTACACTTTCTGGTGCTTTCGTAGCAAATGATCTTTTGTTTCAAGGCATTGGTGCGTTTGTCTGCCGCCGTCTTCGGGTTCAGAGTCATGGATGTCGCCCATTCTAGTGTCAGCTGCACCCTTCGGCGGAGTTGGGGGCTCTGGTTGTAAGTCTCAAGATCGTGCCATCTCCCCTCCCAGATATATGTGCTACCCCTTTCCTAGATGGCGTCCACAAGGGTAAATTTTCGTTTGACACGTTCACCCATCAACGGCCCGTGCTACGGTCCCCAAAATGGTAAATTCGTCCCGACAACTTCGGAAGCTATCTGTTCTTATTTGCCTCTGTCCACAGGATTGATTTGTTGATGAGCATCCGCTACCCACCATACACCGTACGCCGTTCGTTCCTCGTGTGCTGCGGAGATATCTGAACATGCTTATTCTAGGACAAGAATCTCAAGAAAGCCAACCAGGCAGCCATGCCAAAGATACCCTACCCACGCCCAGGGGAGGGTGACTCAGTTAACTGGATGCGGTGGTCCGTCGCGGTGTTCACTGTTCTCCTCGTTGTTGCGAACAGGACTCGTGTTCTTGACGCCATCCGTGCTTGAGGACAATAAGGCTTTCGGGATGTCGCGCAGCATATTCAACCACGGCGTTGACAAAACAGCTACATAACATATATTATAGTTTGAACTTTTGATAACATGTTCTAATCTTTGCAAATGTCGTGTACAGCTCATCTGGCCTCGGGCGAGAACACTGGGGTGGTTAATTAAGTTTAAATCTACATGATTCCGACTGAGGCTCGCCTAGATAAAGCACTAACTTCTTTTTCTGCCACGCGCGGACACCTGCTAATGAGCAGCGATATACCTGCGGTCAGCCCCGCCCCTCCAGCCGTGCGTTTAGCCAGAGACTCCCATCAGTCGAACGCCGGGAAGGTGGCGATAACCGACAGGGAAAGATAAAATTCGGTCCAAGATGTAAGGACATACTTATAACTAGCCGGCCACTGTTCGTTGGAGTAATTATTTAAAACAAAGCTATAGTTACTTAGTAGCTTAGCTCTTTCATGGCCAAGTCGTACACAAATTAGACAGCAACTCAAGGAATCTGTTGTCAAAACACACGAAGATACAATCATACAACCAGAGAAACGATGAAAGTATTTCAAAGCGTCCTCCTGCTCTAAGACTTCTTTTTGAAGATTCACAAGAATAGCCGTCCGAGTAGGGAAGACATCCGTAAGTACCGAATGTGCTGTAACCTTTGCAGGCTAGCGAACATTCGTGAGGTTTATGAGCATTGCCTCAGATAGGTGTCGTCAAGCCAAACTCACAATACCAAGCCACCTAGGACGGCCTCCACCATACCAGCAATCATTAATCAACGCCGAGCAGGCGTATTCCTGCCTAGGGCATGGGTCGTTATTCGGTTTTGACAGGTTGCAGAGGAATAAATTTCGGAGGATCCGGTGGTATATGCGCGTACGGTACTATATTCCCAAGAATCTATCCTGTGCCACAGTGACAGTGGAACTGGAGGATGATGACGGAGGTTGTTTTGTGCCTCGGTAGGCACTGCCACCGTGAGCCTTTCATTTGCATGTTAGATAACAGAGAGAACACGAAGTTAGCAAAGTTGATTAGCATAGTAAAGGGAACGATAGGTCCGCTTCAAGGAAGACAAATTCCACGTCCCTGCTTATGTAAGCATGATGCCAAATATTACGGCCTCGGCGAGTCACTCTACGAACCCATCTGCCTAGAGTTGCCAATGTCTCATGCCCCAACACTGAGAGATTCAACAGGGTTGACAACACCGACGCCATTACCCAAGTTTCAATTGTTCATCCTCCTTTACATTCAAGCTGCCGAGCCAATAACTGTTAGTTAGTCCTGCGTTGACTCCTCTAAAGCATGTAAGGAAACATGATAAAAATATGTCAAGGCATTCGTGGTTTTTCCATTTATAAACCAGGTGACGATTGATTCGATCTTGTCGATCCACTCTCGACATTACACTGATCATCGCTCAGTTGATTTACGAGTATGGAATAACACACGGCGACGAGAAGAAAATAGGCTATTATGCAGGCAGCATAGTAAGCATGTTGCGAAATGTTTAGTACGCGAAGCTTTTCTAATGCTCCAACAGAACACACTGTTTTTCCTAACAGAGATGGTCTTTGTTTTTTATTGGGGTAGAGCGTCTGACAGGTCAGGGCACTACTTTGTTTATCGAAAATCCTGAGTCTCCTTTGTAGGTTTGGTCGACGTCCTGTATTGCTCATAGGCCTATGGGGTCTTACGCTATCCATTACGCTTTTTGGTCTCTCCAAAACATTCTTCACGCTGATGATGAGCCGAGCATTATCGGGTGCACTCAATGGGAACATTGGTGTGATGAAAAGCATGATGGCTGAAATGACGGACGAGACAAATCAAGCTCAGACGTTCAGTTTTCTGCAACTAGTCTTTGCAGGTGTGCTTGGTGTTCTATAGAGCTCCGTGCCATGGTAACTGTTGAATGACTAGCTGGGGTCTCTGCTGCAAGTTTTATTGGTGGCGGCCTTTCTCATCCTTATGAAAGGTTTCCCGGTGTTTTTGGATGGTCAAAGTTCTGGAAAGATTACCCTTTCGCCCTTCCTTGCTTTGTATCGGGATTGTTTTGTGTCACCGCCTTCACAACTGCGTTCATATGGTTGAAAGAGGTGCGTCTGTGGAAATTTGATTTTGCTGATTGTAATCAAGCTCGGTATCCAGACTCTCAACCACAAGCGTCGCGACAGGGTGACCGGTAGCTATGGAACGTCCGCGGATACTGACAGCGCCGTTGCCGATGGGAATCCTACGGCGGCCACTCCTCTTTTTCCAGATTATTTACCTCCATCTCCACCATCCATTCGGGAAGTTTTGACCCCTAGAGTTCGCATAGCCATTCTGAACAACGCGACCATTGCCTTGGTGCGTATTCACCTTTGTTAACCCATTCTTCTCTTTTGAGGCCATTTGTACAGCTCGCCATTGTGTTCGCCTTTCTCCAACCCCTCATCTTATCCACACCCATTCCATTTGGCGGTTTGGGTTTAGATGCACCAACTATCGGTCTCATTCTCGGACTGAATGGGATCGTCAGTGGTGTTTTTCAAGTCGTTTTTTTGCCCCTGTACATCGAAGGCTCGGAACCAAGACGACATTCAGGGGCGCACTTGTGGTTTATTCCCTCGTCTACCTTTCCTGGCCGCTAATGAGCCATTTCGCCAAGCGGGAAGGAAAGATTGATGCAGCTGTGATCACAGTCTTAGCCATCCAACAGGTCGCAAGTGTAGTTTCTGGGTTTGCATATGGTGAGTACTTCGTGACAACCGCGCGTTTGCGAATCTCCAGTAACATTCCTTCCGTAGGCTGTGCGGCCATTTTCATCACCAGTGCCGCTCCTACGCGGAATGCGTTGGGCACGACCACCGGCTTGAGCCAAAGCCTCGTCTCTCTGACACGGGCAGTCGGCCCTGCCGCCGCATCCTCGCTTTTCGCCCTTTCCCTTGAATATAACTTGCTCGGAGGTCAGTTCGTTTACATTGTACTCATTGCTCTCGTTCTGCTGGCCTTGTCGGTTTCGTCGCGCCTGCCTAATGTGACGACAAGGGCAAGTGACGAACGCGGTGATTAGTTTTTATGAGGGTCTCATATTCCCAAGGCCTTCTTACGCACGCAGTCTGGTAGAAGCTATCTGCGCATTGAGGCCTGCCTGTTGGAGCTTGGGTCACTGTAACAAAGCTTATAGATGTGGCAACAATCAACCCTGTGATGACCGGGCTTTATGGGTCGACTATTATATATATTGGTGGTTCACGTACATTTGCCAGAGTTTGTTAAATAAATGACAAGCCCAGTGGCTTCAGAGCCAATCAAGCATCTAATGATCCCGAGTAAACATGCACACCATATTATTCAACTTCACTTATGCTGTCGCAGTAATTCACCACTGTTATTAAACCACAGAAGGACATTTCTCAGTCAGGACACTTATCATTTCATCTTTCTTTTATCATGGACTGTCTCTCATCTAGCCTTTCACATTTCCCATCGCACTGAGTGGAGGTGCATATATGCATACTCCCGAGCAGGGAACATCTTCACCAGGTATGAGTTGAGTCAACAAGTCATTCAATGAGTCATACTACAAGTATTAGCCAGGCCCCACTAATTATGTGCACAGAGGCACATAGCATCATCATTGATGCTAAAGTTTAATTCATGCAGAAACAAACAGTCCGGATAATTAGTATTATCATTCTTCCCATATCCATCACCCCTGTACTTCATAGTTTAAATAGTTGGACTTTACACAGAATACAAACCCAGACTTTATGATTTTCTTCCAAGCCTGCTTTGAGTTATAAGCCACTCTGGCTTATCTTCATTTTTCATCACTCTAAATCTTCGAGTTATAAGCTTCAAGTTACATTCCATTCCTATCATAAAAACATATCCAACACTCTACCTTGCCCTTGCTCTTATAGATTAAAAGTCTCACGGACTTACTATGGCTCAACTGACCATGGCTGCCCTTCCGCATCCGAAACATGATACTCACAAATTCCATGATATCAAACCCAAATTGAGTAAAGAGAATTGGATGTCCTGGAAATGAGAATTACTTGCCACAGCTCAAGACAGGGGATTATACAAAATGATTACCAGCACAGATGAATATCCAGACAATACCAATGGTACTGTTGTCATAGTCAATCCTATCAAGGCTGTCAGTATCCCCCTAACTCAACTTCAGCCTAGCCATCTGTGCCAGTAATCATTTTGTATAATATGCTGTCTCAAGCTGTGGCAAGTAATTCTTATTTCCAGGATATCCAATTCTTCTTTACTCAACTTCAGTTTGATATCATGGAACTCGTGAATATCATGTTTTGGGTGGGGAAGTGCAGCCATGGTTGGTTGTGCCATAGTGAGTCTGTGACTTTTAATCTATAAGAGCAAGGGTGAGGTCAGGTGTTGGGTATGTTTTATGATAGCAACAGAATGTATCTTGAAGCTTATAACTTGAAGCTTCTAAGATTTAGAGTGATGAAAAAATGAAGATAATCCAGAGTGGCTTATTGTCATGAACTGGTTTATTTCACCAACTGTGCTGAGCACTTACATGGAATCTTTTCCCCCAATTGTCTCATCAGACCACTACCATCACATCTTCATACCCCAAGTTGAGCCATCACCTGCCATGTGCTTCACTGCCACTGCCACACATGCGCCTACACCATCATTCCCTATGCAGATGTTGCCAAGCATTCAGGCACCATCACTGGTCCACACCAGGCGACAATCTGGCAGGATGAGTGCCGACAGCATGGATTGGGGAAGCCTTGATCCCCATGAACTCTTCTTCGACCCTTCCTCAGGATGAGTTGACATGCCTATGGACTATATTCCCTTTGTGCATGAGGGCAAGAGAAGTGTAGAGATTCAGATATTGGAAAGCGGGGTTAGCACCAGTTATGACCCATATTGTTTCGATCATTTCCAACCCTCTCAACCACCTAACCCTACACCATCTCCTTCAATTGACTTGGAAAGTCAAGCATTGCCTCAGAGGCTGTGTGTCTGGAGCAGAGATGTATGGTTCTGAATTGTTGGTTGGCTCAGGGGTTAGGACAACTCATTATGACTCAGTTCCCCTATTGTGTACCATATCAGCTTTATTCTCCTGACTCCTCTTCATGACTCACCTGACTCACTCTGACTCGTTCTGACTCATTCTGACTCATTCTGACTCATTCTGACTCATTGTGACTCATCCCCCTTTTCCAAAGTAGATAAATACCAGAGCTTGCTCCATGTATTTCGCTAGTTTGGTTATCATATACATTACACCGTCTCCTGTGCCCTTAAGCACTTGAGGATACCTTGCTCAGTCTATCACCTCTCTTCTCTCAATCTCTTACTTCAAGGCTTGTCTACTTCAGACTTGTCCTTCTTCTTATCTCTTTCGACCAACCAGAACAGGCACCCCTTCTTAGTGCAGGGTCTTCAACATTGGGATATTACACCCGGTGTGGATGGTTCTGACACTTATAACTTGAAACAAGCTTGGAAGGAAATCAACAAGTCCATATTTTTATCCTATGTAAGGTCCAACTATTTAAACTGTGAAGTGCAGGGGTGATGGATAGGGGGAAAATGATGATCTGGGCCCTTTGTTACTGCCTGAATTGAAGTTTAGCCTCAATGATGATGTCATGTGCCTGTCAGGGGAACACCAATCACACAATGCATTATCGCAATGTGTATTATTGCGAAGTGCATTACCACTGATTATGCTTTATCGCGATATGCATTATCGCAGTATGCATTATCGCTGATGGTGCATTATCGCAGTAGCATTATTGCAATATGCATTATTGCTGATTATGCATTATCGCGATATGCATGTTGTTGTGACCCCTGAGCTTCTCCTAGCCTTCAGCATCCTTCTGTCCTGTGTTCCGTTTATTTCCCTTCATGTCACGGCCCCTTCCGACATCATTCCTTCCTTATCTGTCCAGCCCTGTTATCGCTGGTGTGATTGCTTATGTAACTTGGGCATTCGGTGATCGGGCTAGCATGTCTGAGTTTACTTATAGTCGTAGTTAGGTGGCAAAGGGGTTCCTTGAGTTTTCTCTTTGGATCCCCCTTCGCCAGGTATGTCTGTGTCCTGTATATAGTTCTCTATCTTACTTTGGATCCCCCTTTGCCAGTTCGCCGCTTGAGTGTAGAGCGTCTGCCTAGGTTGCCCTTATAGTGCCCCTGTGTGCATAATTTGTTGGGCCTGGCTAATATTTGACTTGAAAATGGTAGAGGCTGAAGGGATGAGGGTGATAATGAAATATATGATGATAGGCTTGTAGGTTGATGACTTGACTTGATGTGATGGATAATGTGAAAGAATAGATGAGATGCAGTCCATGATAAAAAGAAAGATGAAATGATAAGTATCCTGACTGAGAAATGTCCTTCTCTGGTTTAATAACAACCACGAGCTAACACACCCCTCCCTCCCGCCTCTATATAAACAGATACGTACGTGCGTAGCCTTACAATATGCATCCTTCCATCTAAAAACATCATATTAAGCACTACTACATGTACACGGCACTTCTACAAGGTGTCTATAAACATCGAAGACGTAATGAAGACGGACTGTATACTCCACGAGAAACCACAGAAAATGGATAAGGGCACATGAGATATATCATGAGCTTAGCCACAAGTATAGTTCACTAAACGCCCCACTATGTACCCCATATTTCTGACCTTCGCACCGCCGTGCACCTGCCAGTGTCCATAATTCTTGCTCACTCCAACAATCTCGACGTCGCACCAGGTCGTGCATGCCCATAGGACTCTCTAATCCATCTGCCCAACTTGGGATGATACGCCTTTAGCCAGCGCGCGATGTGTAGCCTCCACCTCGTCTTGGACACGTTCGATGGACTTGAAGAATTTTACGGTTTTGACGCATAACTCTGAGGAGCATTACGAAGGCGTGAGTTTGAAGAGTGCAATAAAGTGGTACGATCACGAGGAAGAGAGCAAGAGCAAGTGTCTCACCAGTTGTCGCATCTTCATCTGCAACAATCAGGGCCCGCGGATGCATCTGAAGCGCATTTAGCGTCGTCAAGTGATTGACACCTTATCCACGAATAATATACGTGGCTAAAAATTAACAAGGACCGTGAATAGATGCGGGAAAGTCACGATGTCAATACGTGGGATTTCGGTGGCAATGAAGTAGTGGATTTCCTACCAGCAGTTAGGAGAAAATCCAGTTAATTAAGTCGCGACGATACCACATGGTATTACTACGCAATGGACCTACGGAACTGAGCACCACCCCGAGAGCAAGGAAAGCGAGATAAAAGAGCAGGCAGATTCCTTGCCCCCAAGATATAAATCACTAGGACACCGCAATGGAAGCAATGCGACACCCAGACGCCGCACTCAATTGCGTTCAGATAGGTTTCTGATATACAGCCTTGACTACTACGGTTTATCAAGCCGATGAGAAACCTTGATGCTTCTGGGGGTGAATTGACAACGTACCGGGACCTGCAGGACCCCCTTGGTAATTGAAAACACTTCAGTGAACAATGGGCCTATTTCATCATACCCAACCACAATCAAGGTCCGTCCCTACATGTCACTCCTTCTCTGCCAGTGAATCGCTCTCCCATTTGTCCGATATCCGCTTCAAGCTCTGAAGAATTCGTTGCAGATCACGTCGGGGGACGGGAGTCATACTAGGGTCATGCATACCGTCTCCGGCGCCCATGGAATGCTCCAAGACACGTATCAGTTCACGGAAGGTCTGTTTGAAGTCACTCCCATAAACATCGTGCCGCTCGATCCATGTGGACCCTAGGAAAGTCCACGACCAGTAGGCGAGGTTTTGCTGGGTGGCACTGCTGGAAGCGAAGAACGTCGTCAATCCCTCAGCTAGCCCCAAATCCACCATCCTATCCCGTGCATCTGGGTCCCCTGCAAGGCCCACCAGAGCGAGAGAGGAGGCATTGGAAAGATCGCCACATTGGGAATTCAAGTTTCGGATGAGGGCGCGCAAACCACGCTGTCCAAGGACGGTCTTTCTATGTTCCCTCCAGTGCATCATTTCTCCAAGGACCTGTGTCGCTTTGATCTGCACGGGTTCCGTCGCTGGCGTCTCCAGGAGTGGAATGATTGTAGATGATAATTTCGGGACCGTCGATTGCGAATCAAAGGAAAGTAGTCGTCGGAAGGTTTCCAAGACCCTGCACGTCAAGCTTTCGGACTTGGAGAATGAAAGCACTGAGATTAAAGCCGTGGATGCCCCGCTAGGCCACGATGGGACATTATTTTCGATGAGCAGTTTGCAGATAACCAACCCCCCGGCCTCGAAATCGGTTCCTCCAAGGCAGTACCGCGACGCCGTGTCGTGAGGGTTGTCTTTTATGATGTCGACGACCCCGCGTATGAGTAAGGTTTGGGCGTCCTGTCGCCTCGTTTCCTCGTCTCTATATTGGGCCACTTCGTGCTTCTGGAAGCCAAGAACGAAGACACCGAGTGCTACTCCTATAGCGCAGGTGACAGGGTCTCCCATGGTATACGGCAACCCCAAGAGTCGAAGTAGGCATGCAGCCACTGCCGGACGAGTCGAAGTCATCGACGCTTCACCGAATTCGGCACCCCAGAGTGCAATAGTGTCGACCAACGCCCAGACAGAGAAACTCTGCAAATGGGATTTTCCTGAAGAATGCCGATTCAGAAGTTCCACCATGACACCGAACTCCCTATTCGCACGACGACCTTCTGCTCTGTCGCATTGAGTACTGGCACACAGGTATAAGGCGAGTGCGTCAAGGTCCCAGCCTTCAGATACGCGCTGTTCCAGGGTGAAGTCACCCCATGAAACAATCCATGCTCGCCAGTGAAAGCGACTGAGGCGTATGGGAGCTATGTCGCTTTGCGTGCAATGGCGCAGGGCGCAAAACATGGAGGCAAGGTATGGGATGCTGTTTGCAGCATGTCGCCTGAAGGCGACGGAGGCCGACTCGGACGATGGATCCTCAATGAAGGGAGGCTCCAGTCTATCCGCTAGCAGGTGGATAGCACCACTCTCGAGAAGCATTGACGTTGCACTGAAGTCTGGCCTAAGAGAAGATGTCGCTCTCAGAGCTACGTCGACCACCTCGAGGTTGTGCGAGGTAGCCACCAGCCATCCTATGGCTCCAACGTTGAGAACGTGACATGCTTCATCGATGCCAGCACGCTCCATTTCCGAGTTTGACGGGGCGTGATTCAATTGGAATGAAGGGATGGGGTTCCGAAAGCGAATGGCGCTGAACAAAGCGCGTGTGTACTCCGTTAATGCGGATCCTTGGCAGTACGCCCATCGAACCTGCATGCGCACAGTCAAAGAAAATGGTGTCTTGTAGGGGCATGCAAGGTCAAAGAGCGGTGCGATCGTTGTAATGACAAAAAATCCTAATAAAAGGACGGTGAGGGAGATCAATATGTACCCCATATCAGGGTCGATGGACCACAGGAGTATGTCGAGCCCTACGAAAAACAAGGAAAACCCTACCTGTAAAAGAATAGGGAGGGTAGAAATGATCTCGGATACTTTCCAAGTAACAAGACCAGCATATCTGAAATGACGCTGCCTAGCGTGTGTTTCCATACGGCCCGGACGATTCAAAGTGTATGCCTGGAGCCATTGCTTAGCGAGCATGGCGAAAAATGCGGCGGAGAGGCTGCACATTAGACTCGAGAACCAGATGGCGTTAATCCACCATATATAAGATGATGGTTGGAAGGGGGTAATGAGCGGCGATAACGAAACCCCAGAGAGCGAGTCTACATTGCTATTGTTTGTGGGTAGCAACGTATCGAGTTGTTGCGTGATGTGAAAAAGGAGTGTGGTGGTTGTCGTTTGAGGGTCAGGAGTTAACATTCTGTAAGAGTCAATGATAAAGGATGTAAGGACGGCAGAGAAAAGGCCGGCCTTAGGCCTACTTTTGAGCCGCGCCCATAAACGTGTCATATACAACCTTGCTCACCATGATGAGCAAGACGTCCAGGGAATCGTTCCAACTTGTCAACATGGCCTTGTCGTATTCTATTGACTCCTTGGCATACATAGACCATAGCTTGCCTTCGCCACGCAGGTCATTCCCGAGAGCTTGATCGGCTTCGAGACCCAACTGTGAAGCAAAAGTATGCTTCGACGCAGAGTGGTAACGGCCTTTCACGACGGGCTGATGCAGCAACCCAAGCAAGTCAGTACGCATAATCGTAGGAATATCAGCGAGAATCCTACACTGTGTCGGTACATGTCAGATAAGCGACCAAAAACGAGCCAGTGACTGTGCTTGAAATTGTATGTGCTTGAGGGTTGATGAGAGTCGCCAGAGGTATATATTCGGAGGAAGCCTAGACTGCCGCTCTACTGGCCTCTGTGTCGCCAAGCTGTTAGAGAAGCGAAAGAGCCTAATGAAAGCACACTAGTCACATACTGCATGAGATCCTTGATTGCGCGGGACATCGAAGACAGCCGTGTGAGCTGCGGTCAACTTGATATTGTAGTCAAACGCCACAGTCCATTTGCGGGCGAGATCTACACGGGTCCGCGGCGTATGTGGGGCCAGTCTGTCCAAAGAGTTTATGTAAGAGACGCTGGTTACAACTCGAAATGTAGCAATGTCGTGACATCTGTTCCCATTCGAGGATGACCATGCACAGCTTGGCGATCATTACTGTAATGATTGGATATTGAAAACACACTCGCATCTGGCCCTAACATGTGACATGCTGCACCTCAGATTACCTCTTGTCGGCTTACCGCTTCATCATTCAGCAGTTTAGCTCACTTTCCATTGAAATTGAATAAGATTTAAGCTCTGTAGAATTTAAATTCATCAAGATGTCAGAAATACTTAGTGGTACAGTTCACATACATTTGGCCGAGTTTGTTAAATAAATGACAAGCCCAGTGGCTGCAGAGCCAATCAAGCATCTAATAATCCTGAGTAAACATGCACACCACATTATTCAACTTCACTTATGCCATCACAGTAATTCACCACTGTTATTAAACCACAGAAGGACATTTCTCAGTCAGGACACTTATCATTTTATCTTTCTTTTATCATGGACTGTCTCATCTATTCTTTCACATTTCCCATCACACCTAGTTGAGGCGTATATATGCATACTACCGAGCAGGGAACATCTTCACCAGGTATGAGTTGAGTCAACGAGTGATTCAACGAGTCATACCACGAGCCTAGTCATCAATTCATCAATCCATGAGTCCCTCGTCATACATTCCATTATCAGCCTCATTCCTTGATCCTCTATCATTTTTGAGTCAAATATTAGCCAGGCCCAACTAATTATGTGCACAGGGGCACATAGCATCATCATTGATGCTAAAGTTCAATTCATGCAGAAAAAAACAGTCCAGATAATTAGTATTATCATTCTTCCCCTATCTATCACCACTGTACTTCATAGTTGGACTTTACACAGAATAAAAACACAGACTTTATAATTTTCTTCCAAGCCTGCTTCGAGTTACAAACCACTCTGGATTATCTTCATTTTTTTGTCACTCTAAATCTTGCAAGCTTCAAGTTATAAGCTTCAAGTTACATTCTGTTCCTATCGTAAAAACATACCCAACACTTGCTCTTATAGATTAAAAGTCTCACAGACTCACCATGGCTGCCCTTCCGCACCTGAAACATGATATTCACAAATTCCGTGATATCAAACTGAAGCTGAGTAGAGACAATTGGATGTCCTGGAAATGAGAATTACTTGCCACAGCTCGAGACAGGGGATTATACAAACTGATTACTGGCACAGATGTATGACAACAGTGCCATTGGTATTGTCTGGATAATCATCTGTGCCAGTAATCATTTTGTATAATCCCCTGTCTTGAGCTGTGGCAAGTAATTCTCATTTCCAGGACATCCAATTGTCTTTACTGGACTTCGGTTTGATATCACGGAATTTGTGAATATCATGTTTCGGGTGTGGAAGGGCAGCCATGGTCAGTTGAGCCATGGTGAGTCCATGAGACATTTAATCTATAAGAGCAAGGGTGAGGTCAAGTGTTGGGTATGTTTTTATGATAGGAACAGAATGTAACTTGAAGCTTATAACTCAAAGCTTTTAAGATTTAGAGTGACAAAAAAACAAAGATAATCCAGAGTGGTTTGTAACTCAAAGCAGGCTTGGAAGAAAATCATAAAGTCTGTGTTTTTCTTCTGTGTAAGGTCCAACTATTTAAACTGTGAAGTACAGGGGTGATGGACAGGGGAAAATAATGATAATGATTATCCGGGCTCTTTATTCCTGCCTGAATCGAAGTTTAGCCTCAATGATGATTTCATGTGCCCCTGTGTGCATAATTTGTCGGGTCTGGCTAATATTTGACTCGAAAAGAGGCTGAATGGATGAGGGTGATAATAAAATATATGATGATAGGCTTAGGTTGATGACGCGGCTCGGTGGCGCATAGCATATATACGCCTCTACTCGGCTCGACTCGACTTGATGTGATGGAAAACGTGAAAGAATAGGTGAGACGCAGTCCATGATAAAAAGAAAGATGAAATGATAAGTATCCTGACTGAGAACTTTTCTTCTGTGGTTTAATAAAAACCACGAGCTAACACTCCCCTTCCCGCCTCTATATAAACATATACGTACGTGCGTGGCCTTACAATATGCATCCTTCCATCTAAAAACATCATATTAAAGCACTACTACATGTACACGGCACTTCTACAAGTTGTCTATAAACATCGAAGACGTAATGAAGACGGACTGTATACTCTACGAGAAACCACAGACATTGAATAAGGGCACATGAGATATATCATGAGCTTAGCCACAAGTATAGTTCACCAAACGCCCCCGCACCCCATATTTCTGACCTTCGCACCGCCGTGCACCTGCCAATGTCCATAATACTTGCTCACTCCAACAATCTCGACGTCGCACCCGGTCGTGCAAGCCCATAGGACGCTCTAATCCATCTGCCCAACTTGGGACGGCACGCACTGTTTTCCTTTCGCCAGCGCGCGATGTGTAGCCTCCACCTCGTCTTGGACACGCTCGATGGACTTGAAGTATTTTACGGTTTTGACGCGTAACTCTGAGGAGTATTACGAAGGCGTGAGTTTGAAGAGTGCAACAAGGTGGTGCGATCACGAGGAAAGGAGAAAGAGTAAGTGTAAAAGTCGTCTCACCAGCTGTCGCATCTTCATCTGCAACAATCAGGGCCCACGGATGCATCTGAAGCGCACTTAGCGTCGTCAAATGATTGACACCTTCCTCGATCGCTGTCAAATTAGTCAAGCATTGTATAATTAGCAAAGAGGTGTGCAACGTATGTGGGAACGCACCCTTGCTGAGCGCAAGACTCTTGCGCTGGCCAGTGACGACAACGACGACCTCCCGGGCTTCGAGAACAGTCGCTACGCCTACCGTGAGCGCCATGCGTGGTACCTGATCGTAGTGTTATTAATAGTAGAGGAGAAAGGGTAGCATGACGAGAACATGGTCATAGAAGGGAAACATAAGCTTTCCAGGACACTATTAGTGGTCTCGGACCCCGAGAGAGCCGTGGTCATCTATCAAGTAGCGGCTCGCCACGTAGTAAGCTGCGCGAGCTACTACCCGCGCAGAGAGTAACATCATCCTCAGCACCTAAATGCCGCGGTGACGTGTTACTCATACTAGCGAGCGCCGCCCATATCAAACCAGGCTCGCACTTCAGAAATCCCAACGACACAACAGTACCATTCCGCGGACTCCAGTCTATATAATCAGAACGAGAATACTCACCTGAGTCAAGTCATTCCCGAAGAACCGGGAGTTGGCGAGAATGGTGTCATAAGCCAGAGTTTTGATACGGGTGCGTGATGCCAAAGATGAGCCTGGGCGGCATCAGAATGAGAATAACAGTCGAGAACGGCTGTGACTTACCCGGTTCATTGAACGCCAAGTGGCCATCTTCACCAATACCTGCGAGGAATAGGTCGATACCGCCGACTTCCTTGATACGCTTTTCGTAAGTGGCACACTCTTCCTTAAGATCTTCGACGGTGCCGTCGAGAATATGGACCTGCTCAGGTGGGATGTCGATGTGGGAGAAAAACTGCGTGAACCTGCGCAATGCAAATGAAGGAAGTTACGTCCTCTCACGGACTAGGCACATACATGAACGCATGATAACTTTCAGGATGGTTCTTTGGCAATGCAACGTATTCGTCCATGTTGAAAGTGATAACATGTTTGAACGAGAGCTTGCCCGCCTTGACAAGCTTGATGAGATGTTTGTAGGTGGGAATGGGCGACGAGCCTGTAGGGAGCCCAAGGACGAATTTCTTCGATTCCGTAGGCGCAAACTCGGTGATGCGGTGTGCTATGTAGTTGCCGATGTACTCGCCAACAGCCGTAGGATCATCGCGGATAATGAAGCCTATGTTCCATATCTGTGTGAACGTTGGACGATGGGAAAGACAGTAGATCTACGCACGCATTGCAGATGGGCAGAGGAGAGCTCGAAACGCAGCGCGGTGGGTGGAAGGTTATAAGGAACAGCTGGGCCGTGCACGACCCGGATGAAGCAGCCGCCACAGCTGAAGTACGACAAGAGAGCTTTAGGCTCGTCGGGTGCTTGCATGGAAAGTGTACACGCACGTTGTCACTGTCCACATGCATTGCAAATTGAAAATAGCGCTCAGACCTCAACTCGGTGCGCTGGCAGAGCCCTGGACATATGGTGTCAGAGAACATAAGAGAGACTCACGTGCTGCACATGCATGTAGCTGTGCTCGCGGATCGATGCGTAGAACACAGTGACACGCCAACGTCGACTCGGAGCAGGTACATACATAGTCCAGATATTATTTAGCATGCTCCCGAAACGAA
The DNA here is from genome assembly GCA_015179125.1 of Gautieria morchelliformis. NCBI lineage: Eukaryota > Fungi > Basidiomycota > Agaricomycetes > Gomphales > Gomphaceae > Gautieria > Gautieria morchelliformis. Next base: position 389,506 of record WHVA01000023.1, on the reverse strand, counting down.
TACTGTACTTTCCGCTGTCACGTGCATCGTGCCTGAGTCCAGTCCGAGTCGGACAGGCCCGGGTACCACACCGGTCGAGGCTGCAGCCAGCGGCGACTTGGTCTAGCCCTTTTAGTTATCCAGATGGAGGAGAGCTTCGATGGTTCAAGCGTAGAGTAAACAATTGCATCCCTCCTCTGTATCATCTTCCTTGTCAGAAGTCGTGCCAAACCTGTGTCTGGCGCATCGCCGAGTCGACGATAAGAGCCAAGATGTGTATCATATATAGGAGACAGCAACAAATGGTTTCTCAAGTACGTCCTCCACCAACAGCTTGGCAGCGCTGGGAATAGCAGGCAAGTGTCGATACTCACAACCTAGCACACTGCAGAACACCGACATTAGATTTCGGTCCTTTTCACACAAACAGCAATAATCAGTAACTTTGAGCACTGACTAATCAGTCCGGTGAAAAGTAGTCATGCTGGCATCGGACGCCAGCAGAAAAAATCTGCTCCCTCAAAGAACACCCGACCAGTGCAGATAAGTGATAAACCGGCAGATGAGAGCAGACTGCAAGCGCCGGGAACGTACCGTTTCGAGTTGCTCAATCAGCCGTAGTCTGCATAAATCTGTGAAAATAGGCTTTTGACAAAAGCAGACAAGCGTAGATTTAGAAATTTTACTGAAAGCAGATTAGAGCACATTAGAATATATGTATTATTAGCAAATGGCCACAAAACAGATTCTAGCAGCATCTGTCCTAGCTAATCCGAGTGTAGAGAAAAATCCAATGTATCACAATGTTAAATGTCAAAGCTCAGGACATCGCCATCCTGCAGGTGGGTACAAGTTTGGTTCAGCAGTGGAATGAAAGAAAGAGTGGGGACATTCATACAACTACTTGCCCATGATATACAGCAGTCCAGGATGAGTCTGTGATGCTGCTGGAGATATGGAAGGAGGCAGCGGTTAATTTAGTTCATATCATGTACTGTATGCACTCAATATATTCACCTCCATGAGAGGCGTCAAAGCAAAGATGGAGGGTTGTGGGCGAGACCAGGGTTGATGGGGGGATGGAAGAAGTGGGGTGGTGAGAGGAGAGAAAGAAAGAGGTTTGTAGGAGACAGGAATTATAGGCAGTAGGACTGGACTTTAAGTTCAAAAGAAAAGACTAGAAATCAATTTACTCTCTCAGTGAATTTAATTGTCACTGATTATATTATACACTACCTAGAAATCAATTTATTACAGGATTTCTTGGTCAATAAATCAAAGGAAATAAAACTAATTTACTTGCCTCTCTCAGTGAATTTAATTGTCACTGAGAGAGTCAAAATTGTGTCTTACTTTGCATATACTACCACCTGGCCCTTTAGCGCCCATGGCAGAGCGGGCGGCCAAATCATTTTGGGTTGCTCATTCGGCAGAGCCGACTGGTCGGGATGATGGAAGCAAAAGGGAGGAGGGCTGGCTGGAAAAACAAACCGAAATAAAAGTACACATACTTGATAGAAAAATTCAGAAAAATTCAGAAAAATAAAGTGATCATAGAGGAACAATCTGAAATGAAATTGGAATGAAACACAAATAATGGAATTTATTTGGCTTGATTCTAGTGCTGGAGCATATATGCACCCAACAAGGTTGCCTTACATATATACACATTTCCATCTGTTGGGGTACTTGCCATGATGATCAGTTGCATGGGGTTTTCTGGCACTGGACATTTTCAAGGCTGCCACTTGAAAGTGGTCCGAAACTCTTAATTGAAGTAAACAGCATGATCAACTTACCAAGTACAAGAAAACTTGGTGTCACTGTTGCAGTGTAAGTCATTTCAAGTAGCTTTATTTTAGTTTTTCTAACCAGTATACTGAATCAGCAGATTTGAGAGCAGATACCTGCTGAAATATGCAGGTCGCAGATTTTTGGTCTGCCAGTGTCCGAGGCCAGCTGTTTTGGAACCCTTCAAGACTTTGGTGTTATTGCTAACACTTCAATCTATCAGAATGTGTCGTTTACGAGACTCAAAGAATATTAAACAATGCTGCAGCACAACTCCGGAAATAATTTAATATTTGGACCTTGGTTGCAATCCGCGTAAGAACTAGTCCAAGTTAATACAGATGGAAGGCAATACATTTCTTAGCAGCACTGAACAATAAACTAAAAGACTGTAGGTTCAAGGACACTATCGGGGTCCAAGTGTATTCCAAAATATTGTTACGATATGACCCTTCGTAAGGTTGACCGAGCTCGGGGGTGAAACCCGAGGTAAGGTCTGAGTGTAAGGGCAACCCTCGCTAGTTGTGGAGATCACACTACCACACAACTGACAAGGGGAAATCCAAAGTATGTATAAACGAACAGAGCATACAAGAGAGGGGATTCTCACCTGACAAGGGGAAATCCAAAGAGAAAAGTCTAAGGACCCCCAATGTCAGCGAGCCCGTATTATACTACGCTGCGCAGCCAGGGACAACACTTGGCACCCGCCATCAACCCTGCACCTCCCTGACCTCCCCGACCCTTGATCGACCCTTGATGCCACCTATTACGCGAGTTGCTTGATTTCCGACACTGTTCCGAGAGTGGAAGTCGGAAATTGGAGTGGAACTGGCAAGGCGAGCAGAACTGGTGGAAGTTCTCCCAGAAGCGGAATCATTTCCGAAAGCGGAGGCGGAGATGGAATCGGAACCGGAAGCGGAGTCGGAAATGGAGTCGGAACTGGGTGTGGTGTCGGAACTGGAAATGGAAAACAGGGTGTCCCCTGACACCGAGGTTACCGAGCGAGGTTCTGATAGGGAGGTCGGAGAGGGACTTGGCTTCAGCTTATGTGCTGCGCCGACCCTACGCACAAGTTCCAATTTCAGAGGTAAATGAATAAGAGGCGAGGTTTGGCTCAAGAGGCGAAGGCTTAGAAACTAACTAAGGATCAAGAGGTACGATAGTTGATTTTCAGACTGAGGAGTAGGAATGCATACAGGGGGGTTTATATACGAGCGAGGGTACAAGTCAGGGGCGAGCATATTCGGGGGACGGTCAGGGTGAGGTCAGGGCAAGGTAATATACGAATGATGTGTGATGGAGCGGAATCAGTAACTAAGGAGGATGTTCACATTGACAACAATGTACATTCTTCTAGGATATATTAGATATCTTTTAAAATATCAACCCTAACCAAATTCATAGTCCATCATTTTGAGCAACTTGTATATTGTGGATATCCTAAATTTTTTTGAATGTTCTGATATTTTAAAAATATGGTTGTATGTGCTAAAGCATGGTGTGTATTGATATAACAGAGCAATTTCAGAGAGGATGTGGATGACTAGATATTAAAAGTATACATGAAACATGTTAGATGTACAATCACAGAATATAGAAGCAAGTATGGACAATACCTGTACTATATTATTATATATGGTTGAGAGATCTGATTAGAAGGTATGATTAAAATAATATGCATGTACTAGTACAAAGATATGTAACTATTGATGTTTAGACAATGGGGTATACACCCTTTCCTGGGGGAGCAGCAGACTGTGAGAAAGAACTTTGGGGCTAGGATTAAGCATGCCTTACAGATGCTGGCAACTGCCTCAATTTTGATATATTTTATGAAATATAGATGAGCTAAGCTATATATACATATATATGACAGTTACAACCATCCTCCTAGCTTATCACATGCCTCAACAAGATTGACTCACTGAGAAAGTTAACAAGCTTCTGGAAAAACATCCTTGTCGGTGGAGCTATCACTTGGGAGGGAGATTTATTTATTTCCCTATAACAAAATTGCCACCTCACCCTATAATATGAGAACAAATCAGTCTCCTTACTAGATGGTAAGTTATAAAAGGGTTTTTTAAAAAAACTCACCAATGTGAGGTCTGAAAAATTTATTCTTTTCTAGTATATATAGGGTTGGATATTAATCAGCCTATATATGAATATGTTCACTTCATTCAGGCACAGGGTTAGTCTACTCAATTATTTCTTTTAGTGCTTCAAATTTTTGGTATGTTGGTATTCTAGAAATTAACTGAAAAGGTCCACATATTGGCCCTATTTTATCATAAAGGATAGTCGCTGTGCTCCCTAGAATATCTACTGCTGTCACAACACCCTTCATATCCTCCCCAGTCATTGGATGTATAAATGTCACTTTATCTCCTACTGTAGGGATATATAGCATTGTTGATCCAGCTCGTACATTATATTAAACTCAGTTTGTATTCACTTTTTGTTTTGACAGGATTCAGCTCCTATTAGTTATAGAATCATATGATTATTATCTACAGTCGCAGAATAGACTTGACTCTTTTTTGAATGCCTTTTGCTATATATTTCAGCTTGTAAGTAGCTAATTATGAGATCAGTCAGCGTGAAGAACCTAAAATTTCGGACTGACATTTCTTATAAATCGTGGTAGTCCTCTTTTCATGAGGTGGAGGAATACGTGACCCAACTGCAATAATATCAAACAGTAAGACACTGTCATGTTCAGTTACTGTATATATGTTGGTGCCTGCTGATATGTGTAAGGGTTTATTTCTTATCTATAGTTCATTAACATACCTTTTTGCATGCCTTGTTTGATAGTAAAGAGTATCTTAGCGCTGTAGATAATATTTTTTAGTGCCTATTATCACACAATGGCATAAGATTATACACTAAGCGACTATGGGCATGTAGATAAATGCATTTCTACCAGGTCATGACTAGAACTACACAACATGCTAAATAAAAACTGATTTCACAAAGTTGTCAATTCACATAGATGAAGGAGATGATGCTCGCTATAAAATGGATTGTCCGTAAGATATCTGCCCTTTTTGGTGGTACCCAAACCTTTGAATCAGATGGTATCAAGGCAATTGGCCACAGGTCTCTCATTAAAATGGGAGGTTTGAAAGTAAAGACAGAAACCTTCATTTGTGATAACAAACAAATTTTCTTGGAACAATGGTCAGAATTTTCTAGTGGAGAGCTCATTATCCTTCCACAGCTCTACAGTTCTGAAGAGCTGTATGATTTAATAATAAGGAGCATATCATATTTTATGGTTTCACAATGGGTGTTAAGTCCTGATTCCCATTGTATCAGGATTGCAAAGGTAATATCAAGTGGTAAAATAAAGTATCCTTTACTTGTAGCATACGATAAATGTAATGAATGTTGTATATATAATAGTTTATTAAGGGGTATGATGTTTGCATTATATTCTACAATGTATTATTCTCAATCACAGGAAAAAATCCCAGTCTATGGTATACTTGTACTACAAGATGGAAGAATAAAAGTTTACAAAACAACAAATATAGAAATAAGAGGTCGAACCCCTATGATTTTATATAGACCATTTGGTATAAAAATCACAGAAGATTCATTAGAGGTCTGTGACATTGTCGAATATATGTTTAAACATATACTTGAAAGTATTACAGACCCTGATAATGAAAGTTCGATTAACCAGACCAGGGTTCAAACCTGGGACCCCGTCAGTATATAGGGTGCTTTACCAACTAAGCTATTTGGTCTATTACGTTTTACAACTTGGTGAGGTAATCTATGAGTCATAAGATAGTGTACCAGCTTTGTTTAAAAGTTTAGTTTCTACAGTCTTGATATTTATCATCAAGAATCTTAATAGAAACATTGCTAAATATTATGATTTTTACTCTTACTACATATCCTTCATATAGAATGACTTATATAACCAATACATTCACTTTCATGAGTAGATAACAATGACTAGTAATTATACTTTATTCTATCTCTAACATTATAAGCTCTGATTTTGGTAGAAATACATTCATATATCCTACAGTAATAGTTACCATGGAATATGATGATAATTCCAGTACTTGAATTAGTATTTAGAAACAAACATGTATGATACATAATTCATCAATCTAATAGGATTTAAATTCAGATTCCATGATAATAATACCATCTTATGTCTGTATACTCTATGGGTCATTTGGAAATTCAGCTTATATGCTGTTCCAAGTTTTTATATCAATGGATGGACAAGGTTCCATGACTCACAAATGTAGAGGTCACAATACCTCATCTTCTAGGATTATTGGTGGGCACCTATCCTGAAGAATATTTAAGATTGATCTCTCATCTACCTTTGATCTATCCTTTTTTTCCTTGGCCATATCTAACATTGATCTCTCATTATTGGAATCTAATCTATGGTGCTTGCGTATCTCATCATCAATCTCAATTATCGATCGAGTATCGATATTTCCTTTCTCATCAAGAGTATCAAATATTGAGATCTCAGCTAGTTTTGATTGCTTATCTGGTTTTGATCTAGTTTTACTCATTTGAGGAGACTTATTTACCAAACTATCCTTTGCACAATTCTTATCTGGTTTTGTCACGAGGTTTATTTGATTATTATCATTGACCTCACATGATACCAGATATTTACGTGCATAATATGCTGTTAAAATGGATACTTCTTTTCCATCCATATATGCATCCATGTCTGCCAACTCATAGTAATTACCTTCTGAATCGTGTATTCTACAACTTGGTGTGATTCCTTTGATATATCTAGCACGATCCAATTTATCTGGTTTTGCTGTTAGCAAATTTATTTGATTATTATCATTGACCTCATATGATACTAGATCATCCTCTTCATCATATGCTGTTAAAGGGGATATTTCTTCTCCATCTATAAATACATCCATGTCTGCTAACTCAAAGTAATTATCTTCTGAATTATATACCCTACAATTTTCTGTGATACTATTGATATCAAATTTAAAGTTTCTACCGCTTATTTCTTCTTGAGTAAGCTGAGATTCCTTTTGAGCATGAACCATTGGTTCTGGTTTGTGGTGTTGTTTTGTCATAAAATTGATTTGATTATCTATGATATCATATGATACCAGGTCTTTCTTTTTACGGTACACTGTAGACAACTTGCGAGGTTTTTCATCTATAAAGACATGCATATCCTCTAGATTATAGCAATTATCTTGTGAATCATAAAATAGAAAACATCCAGCCATCTTTCTAATTCGCAATCCTACATGCTTATTATTTTTAATCTGCTCTCTTAATTCTATAATCTCTCTATGTTGTTCCTTAGATATCTGTTTGAGATTTGATATTATCTCATCTTTTTCTTCTATCCATTCTGTGATTCTGTCAATCCTTTTAGAGAGCTTGACAATCTGGGCTTCCATGGCTACTAGACCCAATTTACAATTTCACAGAATCAATTTTCAATACTGACTCATCTAATCTGGTTTTATAATTAAATTGTCAACTAGGTCCTAGCACTGTTGTTTAAATTACATATCATCACAAAGACTGTTATTATAATCATGCCTGCTAACTACAAAGTTTGGTTTGATTGATTTATCTCCATCTGTTAGTGTATATGTCATCACTTATTGTGGAAGGTAATCCAGACCAGTAGTTGAGAATATAATTCCAGTAAAATTATATATTCCTTTTACGTTGTTTATGGTTTTATTTAGAGAGTTGAATAGTGAATGCAATATAAAATCGAAATATATAAAGTCGTCATCTTATCAATGAACTCCACTATACAACACTCCTTTTTCCGACTCATAGTTGTAGCTGAGAACTTTCCTTTATAATGAATGAGTCACTCCTTGAAGAATATCAAATGTTGATGAATGAACATTAGGGGTTTCTTGATGAAAAATGGCCTTTGTTGAAGCCAACTAAATTTCATAGATCAGGACTAAAACCTGTTTCTGAAATAGATCTCGTCAAGAAAAGAGTATTAGAGAAGCTTGGACCAATACCAGTGTTTTTCTTCCTAGTAGTGTTGTTTCCATTCAAGCACCATCCAGGTCCATATCGAAATGTAGAGAAGGGACTATTAATACTCTATCATCTGCTTGAAGGTTGTACATTTGGTGATATGAACAGATTTATACCTGGGAGTACTTTTCATGCGATCCATCAGAGTTTCTTTGGACATGAAAAGGACCTTAATAATGACTTAAATGACAAAATCATTGATTTGTTGGCTCATATGTTTTCCAACATAAGGATTAGAATATTATCTGCAAAGGATAATAATAAGGAAGAACTATTCAACACAATAACTTTATTCCTTGATGGTCATGAGACAAGAGGAACAGAAATAGGAAGATCATCTAAAGTACAATGGTCACATAAACACAGAAATTCTGGAATGAGAACTCAAGTAATTATGGATTTTCATGGGATGTCTTTGTTTGTTTCTGATTCATTGCCATGTAGCCACTCTGATGGAGCAATGTTCACAGAAATGAACTTAAGAGATAAGATGGATAAGGCAGATCGTATGGCTCTTGATGGAGGCTATACACTATTTGTGAAACAAGTAGTAAAGCAAGGTAGATTGAAAGAAATGAATTTCTGTCATCCAATTCGGAAGCAGAAGAATGCTGAACTATCAGATATGGAGAAGTGTTACAATGAAAGATTTGGTAGTTTCAGATCAAAGATAGAAAGCTTATTTGGAGAGTTAGGAATGACATTTAAGAAGTTAAATAATCAGAAGCCTGTCCAAACCTCAAATCCTAAGATATTCTCTTTGCAGTTTAGATTAGCATGCTTGCTGCTTAATACCAAACGGTTTGTTAAATTAGGAGAGCTCCAAGCACAACCTAATCATATGTCATGGATGGAGAGCCATTTTGACTATCCATCAACTGATACCCTCGACTTTGAGTCACTGAGAATCTCAACTCTAAAGGATATTACAGAGGATGCAAAGAAAATGTCTAAGTATCAAGCACGATTATTAGCAGGTACAGATACAAATGAATCTGACCAAGATATTGAAGATACATATGAAGTGAACAAAATAGTAGATCATAGGACAAAAGGAAAGAGAAAAGAATACTTAGTTCAATGGAAAAACTATGAAGATCACACTTGGGTAAGGGAGGAAGATTTTGATACAACGCAGTGCATAGAGGACTACAATAGACGTCAAAAGAAGAAGGGTAGACGCTACTAGGAGGATGTTCACATTGACAACAATGTACATTCTTCTAGGATATATTAGATATCTTTTAAAATATCAACCCTAACCAAATTCATAGTCCATCATTTTGAGCAACTTGTATATTGTGGATATCCTAAAATTTTTTGAATGTTCTGATATTTTAAAAATATGGTTGTATGTGCTAAAGCATGGTGTGTATTGATATAACAGAGCAATTTCAGAGAGGATGTGGATGACTAGATATTAAAAGTATACATGAAACATGTTAGATGTACAATCACAGAATATAGAAGCAAGTATGGACAATACCTGTACTATATTATTATATATGGTTGAGAGATCTGATTAGAAGGTATGATTAAAATAATATGCATGTATTAGTACAAAGATATGTAACTATTGATGTTTAGACAATGGGGTATACACCTTTTCCTGGGGGAGCAGCAGACTGTGAGAAAGAACTTTGGGGCTAGGATTAAGCATGCCTTACAGATGCTGGCAACTGCCTCAATTTTGATATATTTTATGAAATATAGATGAGCTAAGCTATATATACATATATATGACAGTTACAACCATCCTCCTAAGGGGATTAGGGCATCGGATCAAGGTCGGATATGAGCTCTAGCTCGAGCTCGGGCTCGGGCGCAGGATTAGAATCACAAGTACTCGGGCTCGGAAGAAGCTTATACCGGTAAGTAACTGGCCAAAGGCTGGGTCCTTACAAATATAAAGGAATGTACTTAGCAGGCGAGTTTATAAATGGACTGCCCTGATAATCTACCAGCGCACTGCAATAAAATGAGGGACGAGTTTTGTGAACAAAGTGACTTGTGAAAGTCTCTAATCAGGAAAATCGACTGATCAGATCGTCTCGGGTATTGGAGTGTGAATGGCAAGACTTTCAATTGACAGACTCACCCTGTAGAATTACACCTGGAGGATTAGTCCAAGTGGCTAAGCAGTAAAGTAACTACTTTTTAGGAATTAGACACTAAAGTAAGTGAATAACCCTAGCTGGGATTAGCAGCTTAGTAAGATGCAAGTCACACGATGTCACATGTAGGATAGAAGATGGGTAGATTGGCTGATGAAAGGCAGGCAAAGGGCCTCCTTTTATATCATATTGTACAGGCGCTTAACTAAGCGGTAGAACCTTCTATCTATTAATGGAATGGGGGAATGAGTCATGAAGAAGCTTTCAGAATGCGTGGGAAGGTTCTGTCTGACTCATAATGACTCACAGTGACTTGAAATGACTCCTACTGGTGACTCCACAGGGTTTTCCACCAATCAGCGCTTGATTCGTCAGGAATGAGTCATGAATTGGACTCATGTGATTTATGACAGCTTGGGTGAGTCATGTACATGTGACTTACCAAGGTGTGCATGAGTCGGTTGAGTCATTGCGGCTGTACAAGCAAATGACTAGGCTTTTCGAACTCAGAGGCTGAGTCTGAAGGAGCCACCTGACCAGATTTGTGGGTGACCGCGGGTGCACAATCCGCAAGTGACGCGAGTGTCTGGTTGGAGTTTGAAATCAGAAGTCCAAAACAGAGTTGTGGGGACATGTGTATCCACAACTCTGCTGCACAGAAATAAGTGATCTGAGTGAAGACAGCCTCGGAAAATTAAGTAAAATTCATAGATAATTAGAGGGAGGTTTGAATAGGCCTTATGAGGATAGTAGACATTTTTATGATGGCGATAAATGGTTGTTTTAAAGGCCTTTGATGCAGAATACAAATTTACAGTAAAGACAGTTTGAAGGCTGGTTGAACAGCTTGATCCGAGACTATACAGTATGCTGGTTGAACAGCAGTTCCCATACACCACCATGACCACCTTTCACTGGGAATCACTGTTCAAGAATGTCATTAAAGAGCACTAAAAATAAGTTCTTTTGAGCACTGATTTTCAGGCACTAAAAACATGGAAGTTTGTGAAAAATTAAATTACATTTTTTGAAGTAGTTTCGCCCTCTTCACCCCACCGACCTAACCCCACTCATACATCCAAGGACAAGCATTTGTCTAAACATCAATAGTTATATATCTTCATAAGATACATGCATATTATTTTAAACATACCTTCTAATCAGATATATCAAACTTACCAGAGTTATTGTATATACTTGCTTCTACATTTTATCATTGTACATCTAACTAATTTCCTATATACTTTTAACATATGGTTATCCAAATCCTATCCGACACTGCTCTGTTATCTCAATAAACACTATGTTTCAGCACATAAAAACATATTTTTAAAATCTCAGAACATTTAAAATTTTTTAGAATATCCACAATATACAAATTGCTCAAAATGATATGTGATGAATTTGGTTATGGTTGATATTTTAAAAGATATTGAATATATCCAAGAAGAATGTACATTATTGTCAATCTGAACAACCTCCTGACATCATCTCCCCTCTAGATTGCTGCATCCTTGAGGCACAGGACATGATCAGTTGGAAAGCCTCTGACCTGACCCTCCGGGGTGCTCCCAGGTGGGTCTGGTAGAATTGCCACACCTTGGGCAGTGCACAGCTACTCCTGTTTCTGATTCTAGAGTCTCATTAGGATAGGGTTAGTGTCAATTTCATCATCTAACTACGGGAATCCCATGGGTACAATGCAGTCATGTGTGAGGTTGACCTAGTAAGCAAACAGTCCCACTTCATCCCAACCATGACCACCATGATGGCCCTCAGAGTGGCATGCCTATTCCTCAGGAACGTCTGGAAATTACATGGGCTTTTGCACCAGGTAGTTTCCAACTGAGGCCCCCAGTTTGTGACTGAGCTGACCCAAGAACTGTACCAGTTGCTTGGGATTCTGGTGGCCACAACCACCATGTGTTACCCACAGGGAGACATCCAGATGGAATGCATCAACCAAGAACTTGAGCAGTACCTTCGGCTCTTCATGAACAAGAGGTAGGATGACTGGGACGAAGTCTTCCCACTTGCAGAGTTCCAGTATAATAACCACGTCCAATTCTCAACCTGTCAAGGTTCTTGTCAACCACATAGTGCTGATCCCCGTCAACAATTCAACAATTTCTAGTGGCAGTGGGGGTCTGGCCCTTAGGCCCAGGAGGAGCTTCACCATGTTGAACACTGGGTGCAGCCAAGCCATCAATGTGGGTAGGTTCAGTACACATTCCTCCCAACCCTCCAGACTACCACAAAGGGGCCAAGGTATTGGTGGGTGAGTGTAAATACCCTATTTACCCGCATTGCCCTTAAGGCAATGCATGCTGCTGGAATAGATTAGCTAATGTTAGTGGATCCTTATGGATCCACTGTATAGTTCTTGCATGGGAACCGTGCGGCGGTTCCCTAGATCATCTTACCTTACACTGTCACTATGAAGCACACACTGGAGGCATATAAAGATTTTCTGGTCTGAAAAACTGTTCAAAAAACTGTAAATATATTCTAAATTTTTTTAGGATTTTTAATGTAAAAAAACTTTTAACAAAATTTTGTGCTTTTGTTAGAATTTGTTGAGCAAGAAAATTGTAAAAAAGTTTAAAGTTTTTTGCAGGGTTTTTTTGTCTTTTTATAAGTTTCTTGTGAAAACACAAAGAAATCCATAAAAAACCCTGAAAAAAACTTTGAATTTTTTTACAATTTTCTTGCTCAACAAATTCTAATAAAAACACAAAATTTTATTATAGTTTTTTACATAAAAAACACTAAAAATATTTGGAAAATCTTTACAATTTTTTCAACAGTTTTTCAGACAAGAAAACTTTTCCATGCCTGCAGTGACACGGAATAACCACATATTGGTCGAGTTCCGCTTGCCCTTGTGATACAAGGTGCTAAGATCCACTCTCTTACACCTTTTTGAACTTCCTGCAGTTGTTTGCCAAGCGAACAACTGATTTGTGGAAATCTGCATGATCTTGAAAAAGATTGCTGCGTCGACGGCTGTTTACCGTTGAACACCATCCAGTAGACCCTCTACTGTCGACTGTGAGCATGATGATTAGAAGGATGCGAGTTTCTAGCTCACCGCCAACACCCCAGGTGCAGCCTAGCGAATGGCTGATGCTACCCTGGACCAAGAGTCCAGGACACCAGAAGACGGAGAGATCGTAGATATCACCGCACTAGTCCCCCCAATTGAGGATGGCAAGGGCCAGACCATGTCTCACCCAGTGTGGTCGAAGAGGGGACACCACTGGACAACAATCCGGCATCCCCACCCCAATCCCCCTGGCCCTTGAACAAGGGCAAGGGCAGAGACGTCTCACCGTTGTCCAACGGCAGAGCCTCAGGATCAGGGCATACTTCGAGATGATCTTGAAGTCGAAACTCAGCCTGCCGCTCATGAAGTCGAGCAACGACCGTCGCCCCTGATGGGGCATGACAAAATAAAAGACAAGCACCCGATGATGGGCAAGGCTCAGAAATTCGAGCTTGAGCCACAAAAGCTTGAGGAAACACGCCATCGACAATGAGATGGCGGAAGCAATGGCCAAGCAAGTGCAAGACACATTGCATAGGAACATGCTCACGGGCCATAAGCATGATGAGCATATCGCATCGCGGCTTGACAATATCATGACAGCCCTCATGCAGTTCAGCAAGGAACTCCACCAAATAGAGGAGATCTGGCAATGGGACGCGGCCTCATTGGAGGACATGCAGAAGGTGCTTCGCTCACGCAAAGAACCCACAGCATCCCCCAGGAATGTGCCTCAATCGGTGGCAAGCGAACAAGACCGCGCCCCCAATGATCAACAGGAGCAGGAGCAGGACTGATCACACATGCTGCCGCCGGCCGCAAGACGTATGATTCAGAAATGAATCACACACAGTGCCGGTTGCCCCTTTTATGGTTTAATATCAGATTAAAATGCCTTGATGAAAGATTCCTATTGCTTAGCGGTTGGGACTGCTATATCTGCCCTTTTGCTATGTGCTGACTAAGCTCTGCAGGGCATGTCCGACACTGATGGATGGTGGTCACGTGATCACATCGATGAAGAAATGAGTTCTATCTAGAGAACAGCTGTCTCAAAAGGCTTCGCTTTTGAGATAGTAGGTTAGAGTAGGCAGTAATAGTAGACTCTCAACAAAGATTTGGAGAAAACTATCGAGAATTAAGTTCTGTAGCTATCAAACAAGACTACAGTGAATTCTGGATGTTCGGTTCGTACATTTGTGGTAGCTATTTATACTATAACAGTGATAACTACCAGTGTTCAGGATAATGGGTAAATGGGCCGAAAAACTATGTGTAACTAAAGGGGTGACTATTTATAGTCATAAAGCCATGAAAAAAGATCGGGATAATGACAGGGGTGTTAGGCTTTGGAATAGAGTCTTGTACCTATTATACAAAGCTCCTGTCTACATGATGTTAAGATAGTAATCAGCTGGTCGTGTCATGGAGCTCAATATAAAAAATGAAATTAAGTTTCTCTTGTGCAGCATAAATGCTGCTCTTGGTGATGGGGCTGCTGTCTCTGTGCCTCTTCTATGTGGCAGCTGATCGAGCATACGTGCTTGGAATGATGTTCTGTCATCATTCCGTAACGTCCGATGCTCCTGCGCAGTCTATATACCTCTGCGGCGTTTGGTGCCTGCACCTCCTCGGTGCCTGTGGCCTGGCACCTGTCGACGTCATGGCCGATGCCATCTGCCGACAGGCGCACTGTCTCTGATCGGCCACACATGGCCGATGATTTCGTTCCTGTATCGTATCTAATCGGTAGATAAGATAGCTACTTGATCGTGATGTCATGTGTTGCTTGCGTGTATTGATGTCTGTGATGTTGTGAGTGTCATTCCTATTCTTTGATAAATTCTTCTTTTGTTTCTTTTATTAGTTTCTGTATATATATGGATGATTTAAATAATATAGTTGCGTATATCACAACAGCCCCTACAAGCAGCCGCAAGATGATCTGCAGATCGTCAGAGAACAAGTCATCTCAGAGCCTAACTCTGAGGCCACAACGGAGAGCCTAGAGCTCGAGGCTGTGCACTGGCAACAAAAGGAGGCCAGTGCAGTGTGCCACCATACACGGGTGTCATGACGCGTCTATTTCCCTTACCTCGCTGTCTCTACATTCCCCCTCATCGCTCCTCCAGCAGCTTCACCTGAGTTCGCCCTACCCTCCTATCACTCCTCCTCTATGTTCGCTCCATTTGCTCTTCGCCACACTCGCCGAACAACCATTCACTGCTCGCATCATTCGCCAGCAGGCACACCATCAAACATGATCGACACCCTCTATCTGGCATGATGGTTCATCACTGGCCCCATCACCTTCCCGACGCAACCCCTTTAGGTGTTCATATGGCCAGGATGTATTGGCGGGATGCCCTACCCGTAGATCGTGTGGGATCAGCCCAGAAGACGAAGAGTCTGTGCAGGGTAACATTTATGCAGGTCTCAAGGTGTGCTTTCATACATAAGTGCCTTCGTCGTCTTTTCCCCCTGTTGTTTCACATTCGCACTCCTCCTTCTTTCTATTGTATACGTGTTTCATCTTTTCTGTATCCTGACTGCGCACCCCTATCCAACCCTGACTCCAGATGGCCTCTTTCATATTCGCTGATATCATACGAGTATTCGATATAAGTAGTTTCCATTCGCATGTATATTCCCCAGTTTAATTATCATACGTCTATCTTGTGCAAAAACTTGACCTCACTGTGATCATCATCGCCTTGAGCCCTCTCCTGTAGATTCTTATCTTCGACAAGAGGAGGACTTAAGCACCACTGGTGAGTTGTCGTACTTCACCTTCGTTACCTTAGCCTTCGAACTATTATCTGTGCTGTCGGCAAAGGGCTCCGAAGGAGTGCCTTCGCCGGCGAAAGGATTGTTGATACTTAAACAACCTTTCCGTGATACCTTGCACGTTACATCGTCAAGTGCCATGGGCTATTTCACTACGACTGTCGATAGGGCCAGCCCCGTTCGGGCAGCCCTCTTATCTTCTGAACATTTGTTGGTTCACCCTATTCACCGAACGGCATATCTCTTCACACAAGTTATTCGGGCATTCACTGTGTTCACTAATACACGATATTAACGCCTAAAAACCAATCTTGACAATGGGCTCTCGAGCTGCTAGCATGGAATGCCGCAGCCGCTGTGGCCCAAGGCCACACTGACCGGCAGCCTGATGAGCTGCTCACACGTGCTGTACAGGATGCACGGCAAACGTGCGCAGCCTACAATAGTAGGCTGCTTCTCCGCAACATGGGTTTGACAGGCGACACTTGTCATGCAACCCCCTCCAGATGCCCATTCACCAGAGGCGCCCATCCCTGAGACCGACCCTGCCCCAGCACCAGTCAGAGCATATACCAACATGGTCCGCACAGCATCACAGCCGTGTGATCGGTCCATGGCCCCGACTGAAGGTCAAGGCATACTGGACCAGCCAGATGGTGTACAAGAGCCATATGATGGTATCACATGAATGATATGTATCGTGATGGCCGATGCCATAGACACAGACCCTGAGAAGTCCATTCTGGCAAAGGCTGGCATAAAGCTGGCCCATCCCGAGCCATATGGTGGATGCTCACAACTTTTTATTACCTGTAGCTTCACCCATTTTATTCTCAGATTATAGAAAAGAAGAGGATGAAAGTACATGCCAATCTTATTGTTGGGATATAACTAAATTTTCTTTTGTCCCTCCCCGAGCGGCAGCTCTGCCGACGAGAACACCTCTTCTTATTTTTTCTACCCACTTTTAATATACACTATATCATTATAATTATTCATATTAATACTCCTCATCATATATATTACAAATATCTAGACAACTACTATTACTCCATATTGTAGTCTAATACGGCCAAGGGAGAATTGAACCTGCACAGAGTGAGATAATACTTACGTAAGTTAACAGGACTTTGAACCATTGCACCAACACATCCAATATGTGAATGTGCAGTTTAGACTACGGAGGATAATCATAATGGTCATGTGATACAGCATATATGAGTATATAATATACATTATAAGAGTATTAATAACAACATATAGGAATATATAGTAGCATTTATAAGGAGAATAATAGATGTTATTAGATGATTCTGTATATATTTAAACATCTCAAAGATATATATACATATGAGAGAGTATTAGACTACAAGATAGAGTAACAGATACTTGTAACAGATATGAGTAGGAGTATTAGTTTTGCATTTGAAAAAAATTCCACTGTATTTGGAATTTTGACATAATAGCTTGAGTGCTTAAGTATGATAACAATGTATATTCAATAATGTTGTAAGTTAATTCTATGTTGTCAAATATATACATGTCAAGAATGTTGTCCACAACCTGGCTGTCCAGTATAATATCCACACACATAGGTGTGTTGATTTCTTTTTTTGTTATATGTAATTATACGTGGGAAATTCTCTGGTGTTCCTTGGTCAATGTTGTGGATTAATGTCTAAGTGTCTTATGGGTTTCCCTATAAGTTACTCATGTGTACGCCATGAATACCTTTCCAGCACATAAATTCCACGAGTTTTAAGCCTAATATTGGTGGAAAATACAAGAGTATATAGTGGGCGTGTCAAGTTTTTCCACCTTCTGTACTGGCATATCCAGTAACTGGTATACCGGGGTTATCCACCACATGTGGGAATACCACAACACTTGCTGGGCTGTCCACACATTTCACTCATGGATTATCCAAATATTATATGGGGTGTTTTTTCCTACAGTGAAGTAGCGCTGAAAAGGACAAAAGCAAAGGAGATATAGGACAGAAGCCAAAAACGGGAAAAAGCAAGGGATACAAGGCATACGAAGATGAACATGAACCTGTCACGAATCCTGGCGACATTTAGGGGACGGGAGAAGACCTTGCGAGCAAGGTAATTCCCACAGTACACAATTATCCCCCAGGCTGAAGAAGGCCCATCAGTCTATAGAGAATCACAGTCACCACCGGCATTTGACTGAGTGTGATCCAGTATCTCGCGCATAACCTTCAATCCTACAAGCAATACGAAGCATGAGTTGAAACCCAGCAAGGCACAAAGCTCAAGCATGGCTCAAGTTTCTATGACGAAATGCAGTAACATCTACGCTCTTAGTAGATTTTGGCTCCTTGGTCGGCCACAGGAGGCGATGCTCCCGTTCCTACCATTACCTGCACGCCTTCGCTCGTAACATCATCGATGGTCAAGAAAACGAAAGCTGGGAGTGGCACCGAATGATAAGTGAGCTGTAATCGGGGTTATATAATAACGTACCTGGCCCTGGCGGATATACTCTGTTATTCGGCGGGCTCGTAAAAGTTAGCGACGTGCGATCCTGAGAGAGCTGTGCCTCCATAAAGACCAGGCGAGAGCCGGTGTGGAATGCATGAGTGGAGAATCCCAAGTCCATGAGGGCGACTTGCGTGAATGTGAGATGAGCACGAAAAAGAGCTTTCGGTTCTGAACATACCCTTGACGGATGATGCTGAAAGGTTTGGTGGGATTGAGACGGCGACTTTGTATACTCCGTTGAAGGCTAGCTGCGTTGGCATGTAGAGAAGTGCCGGTCGCGCCGCAGTCATGAAAGGTGGGTTCAAATATTCGACCCGGAATTCACTAGTGAAAGCGTTCAGTGAAGTAAATAATTTATCTGGCAAACCTTACCTGTGAAATACAGTATCATTGTTGATTTGGATATTCGGGTTGGAACCACCGATGAAAACATTACTGCGGATGTGGCGTCAAAATTATGAGAGCATTTGGCAGAATATCCATGAAGAGTTACCCTTTTGGTGTCAAGGTCACTGACGAGTGATACATCCGTGCAATATTTGTTGTAGGGAGACCCACATTGCTGATGCGCTGACCGAGCGGTGCAGATGGGGTATATATAGACGGTGTGAACCTGTGATACAATTCAGCATAACGTATGTACGTTACACAAGAGAAACTTGTAAGGTGCTCACACAGGATGATCGGCGTTCGAACCGTCGATTGGGTCAGCGACTGAGGCCACAGCGGCATAGCCCGTACCCGCCCCATTGATGATGAGAACCTGTCCGTTGGGGAGCAGAATAAACTCTGGCATCATACGTGGTTCTAGCAAGTGCTCGACTTCCCAGCCCTTCTTGATTCCTGTGGGCGTCAGAGTAATTCTGCTGCATTGAGTAGATGCAGGGTCTTGGGAGGTCAGATTCAAAGACGGTGTGGTGTCGCTTGCGTTTGAGCCACCGCATACGAGCACTTCAGGAGTGAAATCTGGAGGAGACAGAGGTAGGAGTGTGGCAGTCCCGTCGAAAGGGTTTGTGACTCTGACGCCGTTAGGAATGTCAGGTAGTAATGTCTCTGTGTTGGTTTCGGTATCATAAATGACGGAGCGATTATTCGCGGCAATAAAAACTCGGCCGTCAGGAAGGGCAAATCCCCTAAATAGGCGTAAGTATGGTACAACAAGCGACGCCGTTTCATACACACCGAGGGAACAGATTGGCTGGTAGACTTCGCTCGAGGAAGGGGGAAGCACGTGGGACCCCGGCATCTTTAGGAGGGAAAAATTCGATACTGTTGACGGGGTCGGTATTATAAAATGGAGTTGACTCGTGCATGCCACCAATAATCATCTACGTTCGGGGCTATGAAACTAGTTCCAGGTGACCATCGTCAGTTGATACATACCAGCGAGCCATCGAAAATTCTCAGCGCCGACGTGTACCATCTGGTTACGGCCAAGTGAACAGTCTGAGGATCCTCGAAAAGAGTACACCCAGCTCCGCTTGGGCTGGTACAGGGTTCGAAAATTCTGATTCCCATAGTTCCATCTTGGGCTTGCGGAATGAGGGGCAGATTATTACCTCCGACGCTAACCTAAAAATAGAGTGCAATTATAAAATGATTTTTTTCACCGATAGAACATATCTCACCATACTCCCATTACTCAAAAAACCTCCTGAGGCACAGAACGAATCGGACACAACGTCCAAGGGTGACGCAGTGTTCGTCTCGAAATTCCACAAAGCACCCCAGGCTGCATGTCCGTTAACCATGAGAGGATCGTTACTGGCTTTGTCGAATATTATAGCGAGAGTGGGAGACACGACTATTGTTTCCAGGGCCACGACCCCAGATGTTCCGTTTTGAACAAAGTGCCATCCTGCACCAGCGCCAGCCACGACTCCAAGCAGGGAGAAGAGCGAAATGCAAGAGTATAACATTTCCCGGATTTGCAGTGGGTTGAGGACTCGTCTGAACTCTGCACATTATATGGAGGCTGGATCCTGAAGTAACCTTCTTCATCATGTTCAGAAGGAGTTAATTTCAGAACCGTAGCGCAATGTGATCTGGATTATTGGTCAGGGGAACGAACTCCCTACGAGGAGGTAGTAAGAATTGGAGGTAGTAGGTGGGGGTCCGGTATGCGGCTCTTGGCACTCGACCCGATAGAGCCTTTGCGTGCAACATCTCAGCCACCTAGTAGGGATGGGCACGTAACCTGTAAGGTGACGGTCCGCTGACGGCTACACTAGCTTCGACTGGGGCGCGGGTGTCAATGCCCACGCGGTGCAATGCAGGCACAGGATGCTCACCATTCTACTACCCACGAGGGATACAGAGTGTGGAACTCCTTCGGCGTGAGTCCAGAGAGTTCCACCATCTCGTCGAGTGTGAGGCCATTTCCCTCGGTCGTTTGACTTACGCTTGCGCGTTCAAACACTGAGGTGAGATACTCGTTAGTTATATTGTATGTTCCTCCAACTCACCTGTACATTGCAGACCTTTGTATTAGGTGAATATACAGTTGTTTTGTTGAGCAGTAACTGAGTTCGGAGGAAGAACAGGTGAGATTCTTATTAGTCTGGTGCGTATCTAGTACTACGTACCTGAGTTCGAAGGAAGAATTCAACTCAGACTAGCTAATGACTGCGTCACGTGATGCGACGCGAGTGACGTTCCATTAGTTCGCGGGGGGTGACGTTCCATTAGTTCGCGGGGCAGTGCCTTCGTCAGTAGGTCCGCCGGCATGCTGTTTCGTAGGTACGTATCCGATCTGGATAACCTTCTGAACGACCTTCTCTCTCAGCCAGAAGTATCTAAGATCTGGGTGCTTCATCGTGATGCTCCGGGTTTTTAGCGACAGAGAGGGTGAGATGGTTCCTCCAGGTTTGAGCCGAGCTCACTAAAAAGGTTCTGTACCCATACAATATCCGTTCCTGCAAAAACTGAGGCCATAAACTCGGCTTCCGTCGTGGACATAGTAACCATGTTCTGTAGTTGCTAATAGCTCCGGTCCCGACCTTAATAAGGAATCCGGAGGTCGATCGGCCGTTGTCAGGGTTCTTTCCATGGTCGGCTTCCGTCCACGTTTGGAACGACTCGGCGGAATGATCAGGTGCAAAGGTGAGGGCTAAATCAATAGTCCCCTGTAGGTAGCGCAGAAGGTGTTTCACTGCCGCCCAATGCGCCTGTCCTGGGTTTGAGTTGAATCGTGCAAGGTGGCCGACAGCATATGCGATATCGGGGCGTGTCACGATCGCTAGATAATTCAGCGCCCCGACCGCATTCAAATAAGGTATGTTCTGCATCTCTTCTATTTCTTCTGGGGTTGATGGCCCCATGTTTGAGCTTAGGTTCAGACCCGGGGTCATAGGCGTGAATATGGGTCGGCAATCTGACGCTCCAAGAGCTCCTGAATGTACTGCTTTTGCGATAGCCTCATTGTTTTTTTTGTGAGTGTTCATATTTCACTTCCACACTCAGTAATGATGTCGTTGGTCCCAGATCCTTTCAGATCCTTTAATTTGAAGATTTTGCCTAGCTCATCTTTCGCCCGGTCCAATTCATGTTTCGAGTCCAACACTAGAGTGAGGTCACCAACGAAAACAGGGATGACGACCCTGGTCATGTCATTCATCCAGATATAAATGCTCAGGTCAGATTGGAGGCATTTGAATCCTATGCCCTCTAGGGCTGTTCCCAATCACTTGTACCATAATCTCCCACTCTGTTTTAATCTGTAGTTCTCTTTTCAACTTGCACACCCAGTCTGTCCCCCTTGATGATAGCCTTCTGGTTGTTGCATGTATACCTTTGCATTGTTGTCCAAGATTCCATTCAGGTAAGTGTTTCTATATATCTATGGATTTGATATACACTCCTTGAAGTGCACCCTGGGCTAATATTGCATGCAAGGCTGCCCAACATGTGGTAGGGGTGAATATATCATCGTAGTTGATTCCTGGTTGCTGATTATATCCTTTTGCTACTAGATGGCTCTTGTATTTGTCTAGGGATCTGTCCGAGTGTACCTTAATTCAGAACACCCACTGGGAGCCGATAGCTTTCTCACCAGGTGGTAGTCTTACTGGTTCCAATGTCCCATTGTCTAGAAGAGCTTGGATCTCTGCATCTGTTGAATCTTTCCATAATAGTGTGTTAGAACATCGCATTGCTTCTGAAAATGTCCTGGGGATGGGATAGTCCTTTATTGTTGTGTTCAGTACTAATTCAATGGTATCTGGTGAGATTTCACTTTCACTGGCAGTATCCAGCTTATTATAGAGGGAATTCTAGGGCCTGAATCTTCATGATTTGGCGGACTTTGCTCTATCTCCTGTTCTTAGCACAGCGAGTATTGCAGGGCCTCTGTCTCTCCACCTTCCGACTTAGTTTCTGACCTTTGACTTGCTTTGATACTTACCTTCTGACTTCTGACTTCTGATCTGAAATATCTAGGATGATAGTTCATTGGGGGTGGAACACATAAGTTGAAGCCACTGTCCGTTGTAGTTCCCACTTCCGGGATTCATGATATGTAACAAGTGATCCAGTAATGATATCCAGATGCCATGTGAACTGGGAGGCCCATGTACATCAGAGACAATGAGGTCGAGTGGATTTCCTGCATGACTATAGCTCCCTTTTGGAAAGGTGTTGTGGTGCTGCTTTGCAGAGATACATGGTTCACAAGTTGGAGGAAAGACCACATTTGAGTTGATGCGTATTCCATCAACCATACCACTTTCTAGAAGTTTATCCAGGTGAGCTTGTCTGATGTGCATGAGTCGCTTGTGCAACAATGGTTGATATATGATGGGTGAAAAAGTGGCGAGTGCAAATTCTAGGTTTGGGATTGTGTTACCTGTCAAGAAGTCTGTTCCATTTCATACAGTGGCACAGAAATGCAGTTTGATATCTTGGGTGAATGGAATGTAGTCTCTAACAATGCAGACCATGAAGTTGTGGTGCATGGTAAGGCAGAGGACCAGGAGTAAGTCAGGAGTAAGTTGTTTTGGAGTGTAGGTACATGAAGAACTTGGGAGAGAATGAGGTTCTGCACCGCTCTTCCATCAATGATGGGAGAAAATAAGACTGGCCCTCTCCCCATTGAGTACACTACTTCATTCATTGACAATTGAATGGGTACTTGATAGTGCTCGTAGTTTCATAGCAAATGAGGGTGAGGGGTCATGTGACTAGTGGCCCCATGTCCATGGTCCAACTCAGATCAGCATCGCTGCTGGAAAATAGTGGGGATGAAGACCACAAACTTGCATTTCTATCAAGCTCCTCTGTGATATCACCGTTTCATGCAGGTTTGAGGTCAGGATGGGCGATCCAGCACTGATACACTGGGTGACCTCACTTCTTGCATACAGTGATGTTGCGATGTTGCTCCTTTTCCTTTGGGCTGTGGATAGCACCACTGCAGGTGATTGGTGTGCAGTTTTTACCCTTTTCCACATTTCAATAGGGTCATCCATGATGCCCTTGACATGGATATACTGTGTTGGAGTTAAGGACCTAAGTAGGATACTGGTGGCCAGAATAAGATACACCCTTATTCATAAAGAGGATTAGCTCAACACAGCCTTTCATTGGTAAGAGGCCCCTCAGCCAATGATACGCCAGAGTCCGAGCATGAGTCACGTGCCAAGCCAGGCTCTGAGTCATGCAGGAATCATTTCCCTAGTAACAAGACTTTGGACCAATAA
Source organism: Gautieria morchelliformis (assembly GCA_015179125.1). Classification (NCBI taxonomy): domain Eukaryota; kingdom Fungi; phylum Basidiomycota; class Agaricomycetes; order Gomphales; family Gomphaceae; genus Gautieria; species Gautieria morchelliformis. The sequence goes on along the minus strand of WHVA01000023.1, from coordinate 365,544 downwards.
TACTCCAGCTTGGCAGTGAGTCATGACCCTAATTCTATTTTAGGAGTGTAGTCATGGCACAGCACAGCCTAGCATAGCCTTGTTGCTATGGTAGCATAGGTTGGGCTGAGTTTGTATTGCACAAACTGTGTTGTGGAGGCTTGGGAATAAATTGCTATTTCCAGAGTGCTGAGTCCGAACCGGTAGGTTGGCCAGAGTTTGTGGGTGCGTAAGTGTCCACAGGCTCGAGTTCGGGCTCGCGCGCGTCGGAGTTTGAATAAGCAGAGTTGTGGATACATGTGGATTCATAACTCTGCTGCAACAGAATAGAAGTGTTTTGAGCCAAAGACTTCGTTAAAAATGGCGAAAAAATGGTAGGAAATTAGAGGAAGTTTAAATAGTTCATCCCCAATGATAGCAATACCTGTATGCTATATTTTAAGGTCACTATATCGAAAATACATGGAAGTTCTCCTATTTGACCGGCAAAGCAGGATCCCATACAGGGTCAAAGAGTGCGCAGAAGGATGGGTAATGTTTGGGAGAAACGTCTCTCTCTTGTTGTGTAAATGCGCCATCATCTGAGATTTCAAAGCCCTTTGCAGTGGGTTTCTCTTTGACCATGGCATTGAGCTTATAGAGGTTCCCAGGGCAAAACTCATGCTTCGTGATAGCCAGCCGCAGTGCAGGGTCAATGTGAGGGAAAGAGCAGTCGAGGGACATACATGAAGCTGGATTGAGGGAGATTGGCGGAATGAACACGTTATGTTGAGGGGCGGCCGGTGGGACCAGTTCTTGGGAGGGTGGCTGTGGCGCAGGTGGCAGTGGCTGCTGTGGCGGCAGTGGTTGCAGCAGTGGTTGCTGCTGAGGCAGCTGCGGCTGCTGTTGAGTCACCTGGAGAACCACCTGCTGGGCTTGTTGCATCATGGAAAGAAGCGAGGAGAGTTGTGCCTTGAGTGATACGATGTGTTGGTCGGTGGAAGATGGCATCGGGAAAGGGGGATAGGTGTGGCCCCTGGCTCGGGTGTGTTATCCAGAGGGGTACATGTGGGTTGCTTATCCCTGGTAAGGGAGCTGGAAGGCAGGGTCCCATCGGTAGGAGCCACCATCGGTGAGGTAGGCAGGTGGAAGGATGGAACGGTGCAGCAGTAAGTGGTGCTGCTACAGAGTGCCACAGTGTCACTTGAAACCTGCAAAAAGAGACAGAGCTCAAAGCCTTGATGGCTATCGAGCGCGAAGTGTGTGAGAAGGACGTGAAGAAAAGGGGAGAGAAGCTGGGATATTTATACTAAGAAGGAGCGTGGACAATAGGACATAAGGGACAATGTGGGCTTTGTTGTGAGTGGACCGTGGACAAAGTGTGGACAGTGGGCACGAGTGGCTGGAGTCACATGACTCATGCCATAGACCCTGGACAACAGTGAGCTGTCCAATCCATTCTCTATAAAATAAAACAATTATAGAGACTGGTTCGAGTCTAGCACTGCCCCGCAAACTATTGGAACGTCACGCATCACATGAGTCATTAGCTAGTCTGAGGTTGAATCTTCCTTCCAACCACTGTGGGAAAGATCTCCCTGAATATCCGTAGGGTAACCCACTGGCATGTCCAGTGGAACGACCAGTTGTCATGACCTGTCTATTTCTCTTACCCCACTGCCTCTATGTTCCCCCTCATCACCCCCTAGCATCTTCGCCAGAGTTCGCCTCACCCTCCGACCACTCCTCCTCTACGTCCATTCTATCCGCTGTTCGCCCCATTCTCCGAACCGCTATTCGCTGCTCACACAGTTAGCCAGCAGGCACGCCATCAAATACGATCGATACCATTTACCCAGCGTGATGGTTCATCACTAACCCCAGCATCTTCTTAATCCAACCCCTTTGGGTGTTCATATGGCCAAAGTGTGTTCGCAGGACGTCCCTCCCTGTCAAGATTGGTTTTTAGGTGATAATATTGTGTATGGAGGATGTTTATAAATGTCATATATATGTATATATAGCTTAGCTCATCTATATTTCATAAAATATATCAAAATTGAGGCAGTTGCCAGCACCTGTAAGGCATGCTTAATCCTAGCCCCAAAGTTCTTTCTCACAGTCTGCTGCTCCCCCAGGAAAGGGTGTATACCCCATTGTCTAAACATCAATAGTTACATATCTTTGTACTATACATGCATATTATTTTAAACATACCTTCTAATCAGATCTCTCAACCATATATAATAATATAGTATAGGTATTGTCCATACTTGCTTCTATATTCTGTGATTGTACATCAAACATGTTTCATGTATATTTTTAATATCTAGTCATCCACATCCTCTCTGAAATTGCTCTGTTATATCAATACACACCATGCTTTAGCACATACAACCATATTTTTAAAATATCAGAACTTTCAAAAAAATTTAGGATGTCCACAATATACAAGTTGCTCAAAATGATGGATTATGAATTTGGTTAGGGTTGATATTTTAAAAGATATCTAATATATCCTAGAAGAATATACATTGTTGTCAATGTGAACATCCTCCTATTAGTGAACACAGCGAATGCCTGAATAACTTGTGCGAATAAGTATGCCGTTCGGCAAATAGGTGAACAAATAAATGTTCACAAGATAAGAGGGCTGCCCGAGCGGAGCTCGTCCTATCTACAGTCGTAGCGAAATAGCCCGTGGCACTTGACGATGTAACGTACAAGGTGCCGTGGAAGGGTTGTCTAAGTAGCGACAATCCCTTCGCCGACGAAGGTGCTCCTTCGGAGCCCTTCGCCGTCAGCACAGAAAATGGTTCGAAGGCTAAGGTAACGACGATGAAGTATGGGAACTCACCAGTGATGCCTAAATCCTATTCTGGTCAAAGATAGAAATCTCCAGGAGAAGGCTCAAGATGATGATCACAGCGAGGTCAAGTTTGCACAAGATGGACGACGTATGATAATTGAACTGGAGAATATACACGCGAATGTAAACTACTTATATCGAATGCTCGTAAGGTATCAGCAAATAGGAAAGAGGCCATCGTGAGTCAGGGTTGGATAGGGGTGTGCAGTCATGATACTAAGTAGATGGAATAAACATACAATAGAGTGAGGGAAGAGTGCGAACATGAAATGACGGAGAGTAAAGGTGGCGAAGGCACTTATGTACGAAACCATGTCTTGGGACCCACATACATGCTACCCTGCACGGACTCTTCGTCTACTGGGTTGATCCTGCACGACCTACGGAAGGGACGTCCTGCGAACACACTTTGGCCATACGAACACCCAAAGGGGTTGGATTAAGAAGATGATGGGGTTAGTGATGAACCATCATGCCGGGTAAATGGTATCAATCGTATTTGATGGCATGCCTGCTGGCGAAATGCGCGAGCAGCGAATAGCGGTTCAGAGAAATGTGAGGAAGGGTGAACGGAGATGACATAGGGGAGAAGTGGTTGAAGTGGAGGGCGAAGCCGAGCGAACACGGGGGAGGAGTGGCGAAAGGGGAAATGGAGATAACAAGGTCCAGGAAATACACAAGTCATGACAGTCCAATCATAGGAACACCATCGAGAGAGGGTTGAGCAGAGGAGGTGATAGGCCCAGCGATGACTGCCAAGTCAGTCCAAGGACGTCGACCGTGCTTCGACGGCGTGGCTATGGTAAATGGCACGAACAGCCAGGATCGGTTGCCGAACACGGCAAGGGCGATTGGAACGAACATGAAGGTGGAGTGAGAAATGGGAGAACAGAGCATCTGAGTATGGGAAATAAACACGTCATGACACTCCCGTAGGTCGTGTGGGATCAACCCAGTAGATGAAGAGTCCGTGCAGGGCAGCATGTATGCGGGTCCCAAGACATGGTTTTGTACACAAGTGCCTTTGCCACCTTTACTCTCCGTCATTTCATGTTCGCACTCTTCCCTCACTCTATTGTATGTTTATTCCATCTACTTAGTATCATGACTGTGCACCCCTATCCAACCCTGACTCATGATGGCCTCTTTCCTATTCGCTGATACCTTACGAGCATTCAATATAAGTAGTTTACATTCGCATGTATATTCCCCAGTTCAATTATCATATGTCGTCCATCTTGTGTAAAATTGACCTCGCTGTGATCATCATCTTGAGCCTTCTCCTGGATATTTCTATCTTTGACCAGAAGAGGACTTAGGCATCACTGGTGAGTTCTCATACTTCATCGTCGTTACCTTAGCCTTCGAACTATTTTCTGTGCTGACGGTGAAGGGATTGTCGCTACTTAGATAACCCTTCCGTGACACCTTGTGCATTACATCGTCAAGTGCCACGGGCTATTTCACTACAACTGTAGATAGGGCGAGCTCCTCTCGGGCAGCCCTCTTATCTTGTGAGCATTTATTGGTTCACCTATTCGCCGAACGGCATACTTATTCGCACAAGTTATTCGGGCATTTGCTGTGTTCACTAATACACGATATTAACGCCTAAAAACCAATCTTGACACCTGTTGTTTAGTGCTAGGAATATTATTTAAGACAATATGATTTAATCTCTCAATTATGAGATAAATCAAGTAAGGCTTGAAGTTGACAGGAATATCTGCACACGCAATAAATGTGTGTGTCTTATGAATTATGTCGACTGGAAGTTCTACTACTGTGTGAGGGGTGAGACGAAGTGTGATTTCACTGCTAGTTAATTGTACATGGAGCTAGGTATTTATTAGTTATTGATGGTGCTTGGCGGTTAAGGAATTAGTGGTGCAATGCTAAGTGACTGATGGAATGGGGTGAGCGGCGCATGGACAACAATAGGAGTGTCAACGCGCGCTATATAAGTTGGGCTTGGAGATGGAGTGTAAAACAGGATGAGGAAACGGATGTTTGGTGATGGATAGGGGGCATAGTCTGGGTATAGGCAGGGTCGTCTCGACGCGTTGCGTCCCTTGATTGGGTCACGTGACTGATGGAAGGCGCATGATTCGGGATGGGCTCGGTGGTCTTGGGTAAGGTTCCTTGGGTGTTATAGGTCATGGTAACACGTGTTCTGTGTCCTTGTGACGTCGGGGGAGTCGGGGACTGTGATCGGGTCAGGTCGAGTGGGCATATGATGGTCCGGCGGTCTCGGGTACAAGTGCCATAATGTGTATGCTCAGAGAGGGATTATCGATGTGTCCGTTGTGATGTGAGCTCGTGTTTGTTGTAATTAATATGTTAATATTGTGTTTTTCAATACTTTCAACAACACCAGTGTCCAGTGGAATGACCAGTGAGCGTCGCTGGCATGTCCATGTCTCCGCCAAGGGAGCCTCCATGGAAGAACACCGGTGGGTAAGCCACTGGATAAACAAGGAAAAATGTCCGGAACCACAAGTATGACATGGATTATCCACTTACCAAAAGGCTTTGTTTCCGGTGGATTTGAACTCCATGTGCATATGTAGTAGGTTCTCCTATGAAAAGCCTAAGGGGTCAACCTGTGACTGCCACAGGAGTTTCCACCAGTATGCCGGTTGAGAAGCCCCTCACTCTAGCAGGGATATCCACAACAAAACATTGGGCAATCAATCAGATATACTTAGGGACAGTCCGTCAAGCTTAATAGTGGCTAACCCCATCATAATTAATAGTAATCATAATGTACATTTTCGGCATAATACCCCAGACACGCCACAAATGGTGTTGCCACACTTAATGATGCTGCCGCTCCCAACTGCACACTGAACTGCATGGGCGCAGGTGTGCTGTGACTCCACTTGTCCTGCTCGGGGATCGCCAGGAGCGGCGCAGGCGCTATGAACAGGAAGGGTCTGGCATCAAGTGGGGGCTGTGTGTTGGGGCCAGAGAGTTGGCAAGGAATGCATGTGTGATGTGTGTGCGTGTGCATGGCAGCGTCGACACAGGCGGGGGCACCTTCCTCTGCATGGGGAATACGACTCTTGCGCGACCTCCGGTCTGCGTGCATATCTGTGTGTTATGCAGGTGACGGTCACAGTGATGGCATAGTTACCCTGGTGAGGGGACCTGGGGTTGATACCATGGCCTGTACTAGGAAATTGATCATAGCCGCATCTTTCTAATTAGAAATGGACTGTCACATACGAGCCCTCGTCCCAAAGCCCCCCAATTGTGAAATCATTGGGATCGAGACGTCCTGCGTTGGAGTGCTTCTGTATTTGCTGGCTGCCTCCGCGACATCGGTGGTTTTCTCGGCAAGCAGCTTCTTTGATAGAGACGGTGGGGCTCTTGCTCTGGTGGGCGTCAATGTGCTGCCTGACGGACTTCTATGACAAGGAGAGTAGGACGTGCGGGACAAGTAGTTGTTAGAAGTAGAGAAGAGGAAAAACTAATGCTCGATGAAGAGAAAATGACCAAGGCATTCCGGCTCAGAGCAGTGAGAACAGCAGCGGAGCCCAGAGAAGGAAAGCCTGGTGAACTAGATGAGGAAGGGGGCATATAGAATGAGGTAGCTACACGGGAACCCTGAATCATGGCATAAGACTCACCTAGTGGAGCAGGGCTGGTAGTGGCAGGGAGCAAGCTGCATTTGAACTCCGCCACTTATGTAAAACCCCTGCATTTACTTTGCTGGTCGTGCGAGCGGGATGGTCCATGCACATATATACATATGTATATATACTAATACCACGCACAGCATATTCCCCTGTAGCTGTATATTCCCCCAGCTGGGTTGGACTTGCGCTGGGCAACCACACGACATCCATGGGCTGGGCCTACCTACAGCTAGAATAATATATTACTATACCTGTAATAACCAGGTTAATAACCAGTACAGTAAAATCAATGCTCTCAAGTATCATGCCAGAGTGCCCGAAAGAAAGCTTGCAGCCTGCTGTGAAGTACTTGTTCTTAGGTTTCTCTCTATCGGGTGGAATCATAAGCACATATTTCATACATTGAGGTCTACGTAGTTTTGGAAGATGACTGGGATATAGTAAGAATCTTGGATTTAAGCGCATGGCGTGCATTCACAGCTGATATGGTGTTCCACTCTTCAAACAGGCTTGGTGTGTTGCCCTGTCTATGTTTAGCCCGAGGTATAATCACTTAGTTCTGACAGTGCATACCTTAAGATTATTGATGGCCTTTTTTTAGGATCCAGTTGTAGGTGAAAGTCTCAGCAGCGAGCATCAAATATATGCCGCAATTGTCACCATTCGTCTGAATCGGAACCTGTTACATGCAAATTAAGTAGACAAAATAGTGGATCACAATATATACAACACACAGGGACGTTGAAATAGGGTGAACTAGGCCTACATGCAATGTTTTTTTTTTGTCGTAGGCTTCAGAGATAAGGTTGTCTTCCAGGATTTTCTGAACTCTAGGCTGGAGTGTCCCCATTGAGTCAAAAGTTAAAATAGATGTCTGTCAAGATTTGTTTTCAGGCATTAATATTGTGTATTAGTGAACACAGCGAATGCCCAGATAACTTGTGCGAATAAGTATGCCGTTCGGCGAATAGGTGAACCAACAAATGTTCACAAGATAAGAGGGTTGCCCGAACGGAGCTTGCCCTATCTCCAGTCATAGCGAAATAGCCTGTGGCACTTGACGATGTAACCTGCAAGGTGTCACAGAAGGGCTGTCTAAGTAGCGACAATCCCTTCGCCGGCGAAGGTGCCCCTTCGGAGCCCTTCACCGACAGCACAGAAAATAGCTCGAAGGCTAAGGTAACAAAGATGAAGTATGAGAACTCACCAGTGATGCCTAAGTCCTCTTCTGGTTGAAGATAGGAATATCCAGGAGAAGGCTCAAGACGATGATCACAGCAAGGTCAAGTCTGCACAAGATGGACGACGTATGATAATTGAACTGAGGAATGTACATGCGAATGCAAACTACTTATATCAAATGCTTGTAAGGTATCAGCGAATAGGAAAGAGGCCGTCGTGAGTCAGGGTTGGATAGGGGTGCGCAGTCATGATACTAAGTAGATGGAATAAACATATAATAGAGTGAGGGAAGAGTGCGAACATGAAACGACGGAGAGTAAAGGTGGTGAAGGCACTTATGTACGAAACCATGTCTTGGGACCCACATACATGCTACCCTGCACGGACTCTTCGTCTACTGGGTTGATCCCACACGACCTATGGAAGGGATGTCCCACAAACACACTTTGGCCATATGAACACCCAAAGGGGTTAGATTAAGAAGATGATAGGGTTAGTGATGAACCATCACGCCGGGTAAATTGTATTGATCGTATTTGATGGCGTGCCTGCTGGCGAAATGTGCGAGCAGAGAATAGCGGTTCGGAGAATGGGGCGAATAGCGAATAGAGTGGATGTCGAGGAGGAGTGGTCGGAGGGTGAGGCGAACTCTGGCGAAGATGCTAGGGAGTGACGAGGGGGCACATAGAGGCAGCGGGGTAAGAGAAATAGACAGATCATGACAATGTCCTGGCGAAAATATCTATGTCTTAAATGGCAATGTAGGATGGGTACGTACTTGTGGCTCCTGCATGCATTGGATCAGGGCGAGCCTGACTCAGTCATGCAACCTGGGAAACAGATAACAGCAAGAAACCAGTGGTGGCTTCAAATTGTTTGATAGTAAACAATTTTGAGAGCTATTAATGGGTAACAGACCTGGTGTTAATTGGTATGATAATATATCCTCGAGTGAACAAGTCGTATTTTGAGGTCCAGGTTTTAACCACCTCAAATCCACTGGAGAAAAGGTTAATAATCAATGCATCCACTCTTTGAGAATACACAATAGATTACCCTTTTCCAGTAACATGGGATAGAAAAAAGGACTGAAAAAAAATGGTATGTGTGGCCTGAGTAGGGGCCCGGTGGTATAGTTCATGCTCGAGAAACCTGCCAGTGTGAAAGCAAAGGTGAACCAGAGAAGTGAAATTTGCTGTTGTTTTACTCACCTTAAACCCAGCTCAATGATAGTATCATTGAGCCATCCACCAGGCTCGAGGGTCGCCAGATCACCATTCGTGACCGTGATGTGGCCTGGGGTCTTTAGGGGATAGACAAGAACACTGGCTGACATATATTAGCACCTAACAGGCAGAGATGTTACGACCATGCCGCTCAACCATCTCTGCCACCTCCGGAACACCTCCACAGCACCTCTGACTCTATTACACATCCTTCGCAACCCACAACCTTGACCCCTTGTTCTTCAGTACCCCTGGTCGACTCTACTTGCTGGCCTCCGTACTCGACCCTGAGCACAGCAAGTTACCATTTCCATATTTCCATTTGTTCTGATGCCCATTGTACTTACGCACCCTTTGTTCTTTTGCCATTGTTCTTACCCTACCCTGCACCCCCTTGTTATCCCCTTGTTCCGCATTAGTTACTTACCCCGTATGTCTATCCAATTTCCGCTCCCTCTGGAATTTGCTTAGTACTACCCTATTACCTGTTGTCTCAGCTCTGTGTATAAAACCCCCGCATGTATGTCTCCATTTCTGCAATCAGATAATCAACTTTGATACATGAACTCCTTCGCACTATCTCCTGTTCTTAGCACAGCGAGTCTTGCAAGCTCTGTCTCTCTCTCTCTGCCTTCGACACTCTGTCTTCTGCCTCTTCCGACCTCTGTCCTCCGACCTCCGACTCTCAGCACTCTCTTCCTGACTTCCCTCTTCTCTGACATCCGGAAGTCAAATCCAAAATACTTAGGACAGTAGTTTATCAGAGGCACAACATTTAAGTTGAAGCCATTGTCCTTTCTAGTTCTGACCTCCGGGATTTCCAATACCTAACAAGAGAATTATTCATAGTACATACGGCAAGGTATGCCAAATCAATTTGGCCTTGATATGGCTTGAAAGTAATAGGGTTAACCCCTGTACTTTTGCTGATAGGGAGAATGTTGCTACTTGTAACAAGTCCTGGTCAACTGCATTTGCTTAGCGAGGGTTTCTATGAGGGCCCGGTATTGCACCCATTTCCAGTAGGCATCTTCTGGATCTAGCTTGAAGTAAAGCTGTAAGTTCCCCATTGGCAGGTCTGGGATAGTTCGTAAAGTGTGTCCATGTCGAAAACACCTGAATATCACTTACTTAAGCTATTTTGTGGGGAAGAGTGAGCATCAAAGTGATTTATGCTGAGATGCAGCAGTGGAAACAACTGGGCATCAATAAAGAGAGCCGGACACTGAGAGGAACACACCTCAATGTAAGGCCATTCTCATAATATTACCAAGTATTCACTGAATAATGAGACACATTCTTGGTGATATTTAACACCAATATCTCCTCATATTCGTATTTTGATAGTTCACGTAGAATGCTGATGGCACCATCTTCGAGATAGATCGAATCCTTATCAGTGAACAGTTCAGTTTGCGCAACCCAAGAGTGTATACGGAGAGGTAATATCGCTCCCCGAAGCATCCCTAAAATTAGACGTCAATGTTCTAGTTGATTAGGGCCTGAAGACTCAGCAGAAACTGATCATGCTCACTGTTGTAGTTGGGAAGAGAACCTCAGCTGGGCTATGGTGGACTTAAGCATGAGGGCACCATTAAACCCTCTGAAGTATGAACACAGGCCATGTCAGTCTAGGGACTGATTGGCCTTCCTCTTCTTTGTCTGCAAAAGTGTATTAGACTCTGGACATGGTATGGCTCAAAGTACATACCATGGGTACCTTCATAGCAATGTCATCTGTAGATTTGCATTTAGAAGACCTTGTTCCTATGCTAGAGACTTCTGGCATCGGTTTTGTTTTCTTTATGGCTTTAGCAGCTTTCGGCACAAGTTTTGACTTCATAGTTTCTTTGTTCAGCCATCCAAGGTCAATAAGTTATCAAGCTATGTCAACGTAACAAATCTCACCTTGGGAGAATCCACAACACTCGAGAGGGGTGAATCTATAACCCTCACAACTGTAACGCTCTTCATCTGTGCTTTCAAGGGTGTTTGAGGCAGTTGTGGCTTAGGTTCGAAGTCGAGCCAGCCTGGTGAGTGCTGGGGACTTGAAATCAGAGCTGGTTAACAAGGTGTGCTAGGAGGCAGAGCAAGGGTGGGTGACTGGGGATGAAAAGCATCGGTAGACACTGGCAGTTTGGAAGAGTTTGGAATATTGGACTATGATAGAACTGTTCTAGTAGGGTGTTTGCATGCCATGGATCGTGGAGACAAGAGATCTTCTGATTGCAGAACAGAGCCAACTTTCCAATGGTTAAACACATTCCGGGAATGAATAACCCCATCACAAAACCCTTTGTCATAATGTTCAATACTTTTGGGATAGGCATCTAGCGTAAGCACCCTCCCATCACTGAGGGTGTATTTTTGAGTGCCCTTGTTCCATTTTGCTTCCAGCAGGGTCCCTTCAGCATCAAAAAAGTACCCATCATGGTCAACATACACACCCTCCGAGAGATCTAGATTGGGTGCTTTCAACGGTTGAATTGATGAGGTCTTGTGTTTCGTCAGTGGTCTGTTCAGCTGATCCTTGAGAACTGATGCTGTTTTGTTCTTGTTTTGAATGGCCATGTGCTGTGTTCTTCCTCCATCTTCATCCCCAGAACCATTGGAGGAGCGATCCTCCTGTTCATCAGGGTATCCGAGAACCACAAAGGGGTCAAAATCGGCCCCTTCCTCAGGTTCGTTGTCATGCTCATGGCGTCATATCTTCGCCTTCCTGCGTTGGTGAGCACCCTTACCTTGTAAATACTTCTTGAGAATCGCCAGAACCTGCCAGTCAGATTCATAATGCCCTAACGAAGGCCATTTCTTTTTTGCCTGGATGAGGGTCGATAGTCAATATATGTTACAATAATACAAACACAAGCCTGACTTACCTGAACACATATTGCAGCCAAAAGTTCAAGGTCTTGATTTTTGAAGGTCCCTTATTTGAGTTCGAATGCATGTGCTTGTGCTCGAACATAATCCTAAGACGGTACAGTAGTCAGACACAGCAATTATATAAGTATATGCATATATATATTATCAAACACAGCAAACTCACCCTAATTCTGTTATACAGATCATTATTCTCGCTCAATCCCATCCTTTCCTGCAGATGATACCCGGGCTTCTTGTAATTATCACCCGAGCATCCTGCTTTGCCCTTCGGCTTTGGGGTTTTCATTGTTGACTTTGGCAGTTGAGCCGTATGGTTTTCCATAGCCTTATTAGTAGAAACTGACAAAATAGTCTTTTCCGTCATAGCTCTGGGGGTTTGCAGGCCCCCAGACGTCCGAGTGCACCTTTTCGCCGAACTTGGTGGCTCGCGGCCCCTCCCGTTTCTGTGGAACGGGTTTTCAGGTAGGTTTGGCTTGTGCACACTCTGTGCAAAAGCCTGGCTGCCTCACCATGTCGAGATTGAGTCCAGTGACGACTCGGTCTTGGATGAGCTTGTGAGCGGCCTGGGGGGATATGTGTCCCATCCGGCGGTGCAGCTCGTCTAATGTGAGTATTTTCCGCGTTATATTCGCTGCCACTGCAGTAGATTGATGTTCTACCTTATACAGGCTATTCGAGAGTGGGATATGTCCCAGTAACGTCCCTCGTTTGTCTCGAATTAAGCACTTCTGACCCTTGAGCAGGACCGAGTAGCCAGCCGCATCGCACCTTGTTAGGGAGACGAGTGTGAATGTGAGGTCAGGGCAGTACAGCACGTCCTTCAAGGTAACGTGCATTGTCGTTCTACCATTGGGTATTCCGACCTTCATGCTACCTATCCCGGTAGCCTTGAAGACAGTCTTGTCCGCGGCAGTGACCGTCCGCAGCGTGATCTCGTTGAAAGTGATGAAGCAATGCCTACTCGGCGACATATGACCTGACACGCCCGAGTCGTAAACGTCGACTTCTCGTCCCGTTGACCGACTCGTTCCCAGCGCAAGTGCAGTCCCAGTGAGCGTTGTGGTAAAGGCGAAATCCTCGCCCTCTACTGCTGCGTTCGCCGAGTCACCTCCTTTCTTGTCTTCATCCTTCTTTTCTTTTTCCTTGCCTTTAGAACGACAATCTGCTTTGATATGTCCCTTTTTGCCGCACTTCCAACACTCCACATCTGTCCGCGGGGTGTTGGAACTGCTGCTGCATGGCTGGTGCTTCCCACGGTTGTTGACTACTGCGAGTGCGTTTTCACTCGCCTTCAACTGTCGTTCTTCGATGGCTAATCGCTCAAACTCGTCGATTAGGGTGCTGACCACCTGGACCGGCTCTTTCGCGTGTGTCGCCGACATCGTTATCGCATTGATGAGCGGCCGATATGATTTCGGGAGCGAGCCGAGGATGACGGTGACCAGGTTGCCATCGGTGAGTCCCGCGTTCATCCCTGCGAGTTGCTCCTGCATTCTCATGAGGGACTCCAGGTGCGTGCAGATGTTTGATTCATCCTCGCATTTCAGCTCGTACATGCGTTGTCGCATGTCAACTTTGACCGTGAGTGCCCTTGTCTCATGCTTTGCACATACGGCCTCCCAGACCTCCTTTGCCGTAACTAGGTTGCGGACTTCGATGAGGACGCTATCGGGGACAGTGGTAAATATTTGTGCCATTATTGCTGCCTCACGCTGATTGTAGTCATCCCAGCGTTTCTCGAGTTCCTCTAGGTCCTCTTCCTCCTTGTCTGTGAGTATGTGGCCATCAGGGTACGTCGGGATCGTGCGAGGGATCCGAGCAGTCCCTTCGAGGTGACATTTCGCACCACGGGTCGCCGCCAGCGTAGCTAACGTCTGGCTTTTCCAGGTGACCCAGTTCGTGCTGTCCCTGGCCAGCTTCGGGACGACGAACGACTTGGAGGTGGGGGTAGACATTGTGGGCTCTGCGGGGCCCATAACCTGTAGCGGTTATGCGCAGTACTATTAGGAATGAAGTCTCAGTGAACGGTCAGTTCACTGAGTATGTATAACTACTCTACCTATTAGGAATGAAGTCTACAACATAGTAAGTATATCATTATGATGCATAACGGGACGGGGGCACGTACCTCAGTGAACAGTCAGTTCACTGAGGGATTAGCGACTGTGGAGCGAGTAGATATAGGGCCTCGGTCAAGCTCGACCGAGGCCAGTAATACTATATTACTAGATGCTGATAAACCGTTCTACTTAACCCTGCGTTCAACGCTTACCGACCCTGACTCCAACAGAGTGAAACCGTATGCAACTATGAGTAACCGCATGATACATAGGAGTCAACTCGCGCAAATTCAACTAAAATACAACCTATCGCACATCCTAGACTTTTCTGAAGGAACATCTGAAATTAGCACTAAGGAGAAAGTTTATCCAGAGTGTGAGTCCATTTTGTAATTACGACATGACTTGACTGCAGTTTGTCCCCACTCAGACCGTCTCACCATCCTTCGCTTCCCATGCAAAAAGCACTATGCCATTGACACTTCCCTCAAGCGCAAGATTGCTGCTCATCTTGGGACCCACTTTTCCATCCCAGCCCATATTCTGCAGCCCTGGTTCCTGATATCGTTGAAAACGGGGGGAAGGTTCGAATTACCGAAGGGGGAGATTGCATGCGGACGTGCATGACAGGCTCGAACCGGGCAGGACGCGATACATCCTTTGTCCGCGTAACTGAGCCAGTTTATTGATTCATCCAATCTAACTACTGTCAGTATGACCTTCTGGTGGATATTCACGCTCACAAAGCAAGCCGAAAGCCTGAATTTGTGACTCGGTGTTTTTATGGACAGTTCAACATGGTTCTCGCGCTCACACTCCCAGCGAACAAAATATTTGGGCCGACTCCAACACGGAGACTACTTGCGGTGGTACAGAACTGTCTTACGGATGGCCAGGATGCGACACTCGGCCCTGTGACAATACACCGAAATGCGGCCCTCCGAGACACATGTCATCGAACTTTCAGCAATCAGCTGTGTCATCGGCCGGATAAAGGTTGGGACCGGTAATAGGTGGGGAATCATAGACAGAAGCAACAGTTTGGTGAGACCTGCATTCATAGAAGACCCAGAATTCATAGATGAGCTGTCTTTGTAGTATAGAACAATTTGCCAATTACCTATGAAAAATGTGGGATTTTCCATTGATATCAATAGGAAATACCACTATCTTCGTGATGGCTCATCCAGCTATATTGACTGGAATTCCATGTAAGATAAATGGGGCAGCCATTTATAGTTTTCATAGGTTTCCAACAAAATATATACAGGGTACCACCACGATCTCCCGGGACACCCACCGGCACCGGCACATGGATCACCCATGTATTATTTTCACGGTTTCTCCATCCAGTTTGGCCATTTTTCAACCACCTAATGTTTCGGTGGATAAATCGGTGGGTGATTATCCGGTGGACGATCCATGTGTTCCCAATACTTAATGGACCGTCCACCGAGTTTGGGCGGAGATCTTTCCCACAGTGGAACTCAGGTACTTACGTAGTACTAGATACGCACCAGACTAATAAGAATCTCACCTGTTCTTCCTCCGAACTCAGTTACTGCTCGCAAAAAAACAACTGTATATTCACCTAATACAAAGGTCTGCAATGTACAAGTGAGTTGGAGGAACATACAATATAACTAACGAGTATCTCACCTCAGTGCTTGAACGCGCAAGCGTAAGTCGAACGACTGAGGAAATGGCCTCACACTCGACGAGATGGTGGAACTCTCTGGGCCCACGGCGAAGGAGTTCCACACTCCATATCCCTCGTGGGTAGTAGAATGGTGAGCACCCTGTGCCTGCATCGCACCGCGTGGGCATCGACACCCGCGCCCGACAGTCGAAGCTAGTGTAGCCGTCAGCTGACCGTCACCTTACGGGTTACGTGCCCATCCCTACTAGGTGGCTGAGATGTTGCACGCAAAGGCTCTAACGGGTCGAGTGCCAAGAGCCGCATACCGGACCCCACCCAATACCTCCAATTCTTACTAACTCCTCGTAGGGAGTTCGTTTCCCTGACCAATGATCCAGATCACATTGCGCTACGGTTCTGAAATTAACTCCTTCTGAACATGATGAAGAAGGGTACTTCAGGATCCAGCCTCCATATAATGTGCAGAGTTCAGACGAGTCCTCAACCCACTGCAAATCCGGGAAATGTTATACTCTTGCATTTCGCTCTTCTCCCTGCTTGGAGTCGTGGCTGGCGCTGGTGCAGGATGGCACTTTGTTCAAAACGGAACATCTGGGGTCGTGGCCCTGGAAACAATAGTCGTGTCTCCCACTCTCGCTATAATATTCGACAAAGCCAGTAACGATCCTCTCATGGTTAACGGACATGCAGCCTGGGGTGCTTTGTGGAATTTCGAGACGAACACTGCGTCACCCTTGGACGTTGTTTCCGATTCGTTCTGTGCCTCAGGAGGTTTTTTGAGTAATGGGAGTATGGTGAGATATGTTCTATCGGTGAAAAAAATCATTTTAAAATTGCACTCTATTTTTAGGTTAGCGTCGGTGGTAATAATCTGCCCCTCATTCCGCAAGCCCAAGATGGAACTATGGGAATCAGAATTTTCGAACCCTGTACCAGCCCAAGCGGAGCTGGGTGTACTCTTTTCGAGGATCCTCAGACTGTTCACTTGGCCGTAACCAGATGGTACACGTCGGCGCTGAGAATTTTCGATGGCTCGCTGGTATGTATCAACTGACGATGTTCACCTGGAACTAGTTTCATAGCCCCGAACGTAGATGATTATTGGTGGCATGCACGAGTCAACTCCATTTTATAATACCGACCCCGTCAACAGTATCGAATTTTTCCCTCCTAAAGATGCCGGGGTCCCACGTGCTTCCCCCTTCCTCGAGCGAAGTCTACCAGCCAATCTGTTCCCTCGGTGTGTATGAAACGGCGTCGCTTGTTGTGCCATACTTACGCCTATTTAGAGGATTTGCCCTTCCTGACGGCCGGGTTTTTATTGCCGCGAATAATCGCTCCGTCATTTATGATGTCGAAACCAACACAGAGACATTACTACCTGACATTCCTAACGGCGTCAGAGTCACAAACCCTTTCGACGGGACTGCCACACTCCTACCTCTGTCTCCTCCAGATTTCACTCCTGAAGTGCTCGTATGCGGTGGCTCAAACGCAAGCGACACCACACCGTCTTTGAATCTGACCTCCCAAGACCCTGCATCTACTCAATGCAGCAGAATTACTCTGACGCCCACAGGAATCAAGAAGGGCTGGGAAGTCGAGCACTTGCTAGAACCACGTATGATGCCAGAGTTTATTCTGCTACCCAACGGGCAGGTTCTCATTATCAATGGGGCGGGGACGGGCTATGCTGCCATAGCTTCAGTCGCTGACCCAATCGACGGTTCGAACGCCGATCATCCTGTGTGAGCACCTTACAAGCTTTCTGTGTGGCGTACATACGTTATGCTGAGTTGTATCACAGGTTCACACCGTCTCTATATACCCCATCTGCACCGCTCGGTCAGCGCATCAACAATGTGGGTCTCCCTACAACAAACATTGCACGGCTGTATCACTCGACAGTGACCTTGACACCAAAAGGGTAACTTTTCACGGCTATTCTGCCAAATGCTGTCATAATTTTGACGCCACATCCGCAGTAATGTTTTCGTCGGTGGTTCCAACCCGAATCTCCAAATCGTCAATGATACTGTATTTCACAGGTAAGGTTTGCCAGATAAATTGTTTACTTCACTGATCGCTTTCACTAGTGAATTCCGGGTCGAATATTTGAACCCACCTTACATGACTGTGGCGCGACCGGCACTTCTCTACATGCCAACGCAGCTAGCCTTCAACGGAGTATACAAAGTCGCCGTCTCAATCCCACCAAACCTTTCAGCATCATCCGTCAAGGGTATGTTCAGAACCGAAAGCTCTTTTTCATGCTCATCTCACATTCCCGCAAGTCGCCCTCATGGACTTGGGATTCTCCAGTCATGCATTCCACACCGGCTCTCGCCTGGTCTTTATGAAGGCACAGCTCTCTCAGGATCGCACGTCGTTAACTTTCACGAGCCCACCGAATAACAGAGTATATCCGCCAGGGCCAGGTACGTTATTATATAACTCCGATTACAGCTCACTTATCATTCGGTACCACTCCCAGCTTTCGTTTTCTTGACCGTCGATGATGTTACGAGCGAAGGCGTGCAGGTAATGGTAGGAACGGGAGCATCACCTCCTGTGGCCGACCAAGGAGTCAAAATCTACTAGAGAGCGTAGATGTTACTGCATTTCGTCATAGAAACTTGAGCCATGCTTGAGCTTTGTGCCTGGCTGGGTTTCAACCCATGCTTCGCAGGATTGAAGGTTATGCGCCGAGATGCTGGATCGCACTCAGTCAAATGCCGGTGGTGAATGTGATTCTGAAGAGAGTAGATGATGGTTGTGGATAAAGATGATGATATTCGACCAGCGAGTCTCAGAAAAATATACAGCGCCTGTAACTACTGTAACTAAGGGATTCGGTAGGAGATGGAAATGGGAACCACAACCACGAGTGACCACAGGATGACTAACGGTTGAGCGATAGTATTCAACAGACCCCCCCGAGCGAAACAAATCAAAAAGAAATATGATGGGATACAGGAGGGGATGGTCACAACATGCCTAATGTATGAATCAAGAAACGGTGTTGGGCCAAAGGCAGGGCCTTCGTGAAAACGTCGGCGACGTTCTCAGCGGACCTGACATAGGTGATCTCGCGTCACCGTGATCAATGAGCTCGTGGAGCCAATGCCCCTCGACGCGGAAGTGCTTGGTGCGGGGGTGATGGGAAACATCCTGGAGATTGGAGATCGTCTGCATGTTGTCGCAGTAGATATGGATCGGTCCGGCAAGGGGCAGCCCAAGTTCCTGGAGGAAATGGCGGACCCAAAGGGCGTGCTTGGCGCCAGGGATCAAGGCCATAGACTCGGACTCGGTTGTCGACAGGGCGATCCGGGTTTGCTTCTTAGATACCCACGCGGTAATACAGCCGTGATAAAAGCAGATAAAACCCCCCACAGAATGGGAGTCAGCTAGACCCGCAAAGTCGGCATCGGAATAGATCTCGATGAGGGGAGTGGAGGACGAGCGGCGCAATGCAACGCCTGCGTCGCGAGTGCCCTTCAAATGACGTATAACGCGTTTAACCGCCGTCCAGTGAGCCTCACTGAAGTCATGCGTGTGTTGGCTCAGCTGCTGGACGGCGAACGCGATGTCGGGGCGGGATCCTAGAACGGCGTACATCAAGGAGCCGATCGCTTGGGCGTAAGGTGCGTCTGGTGCGGGACCACCATCAGGGCGCGGCTCGAGGGTTTTGATGTCATGCAGGACAGGAGTGTCGACCGGGGTGCTTCATCCAGATTGAATCGCTGGACGATGACGTCGATGTAATGGCCTTGGGAGAGTTTAATGGAATCACAGTTTGGGTTGATCTTGACCCTGATCCGAGGATCTTGAGCATCTCGCCAAGGTCCTTCATAGTGAAATTAGAATGGAGGAGGGTTTTAACACTCGCCATCAGTGTCTTAGAACTGGCGAAAAGACCGAGGTCGTCAACGTAAATAGTGATGATGGTGAGCCGGTCGCCGGTCTTTTTGTAGAAAACGCAGTCATCTGCGTGGCACCGCGTGAAACCGTCATCGAGCAAGACCGTCGTGAGCTTCTTGTACCAGGAACGGCCTGACTGCTTCAAACCGTAAATAGCCTGGTGCAATTTGAGCACGCGACCCGATCCATCATCAAAACCATCCGGCTGGCGCATGTATATCTCCTCATCTAGAGTAGAATTAAGATACGCGCCTTTGACATCCATCATCTCGATCTCCCATCCCTTTTGGATGGCAATAGCGAGGATGAGCCGGAGGCTGTCTAATTTGACAACCGGTGATGTGACCTCAAAATAATCCATGCCGGGTCGTTGCGTGAACCCCTGCGCAACGACCCTCACTTTTCCGAGGTCAAATTTCCCTTCTGCATTAGTCTTAGCCGCATACACCCATCGGCTGCCTACCATGTTCTTCCCCGCTGGTAACTCAGCCAGCGTCCACGTGCCCACCTCCGCATGCTGCTCCATCTCAGTCTCCATGGCTTTCTGCCATATTGGGTAATCTGGGCGGCAGAGCGCCTCTGCATAGGACGCGGGCTCTGTCATGATCTCCGTCGCTGACAGCACCCGCTCCCCCTCATGCATGTGGCGGTAATCAGGCACGGGTCTACCCATGATCCTGGTGCTGCGCCTTGGATCCGCCCTCGGTTCCACAGCCACAGGCACAGCAGCGGCCTCGACTGGAGGTGTGGCAGCTGAAGCGGGGGCCAGGACCAGCTGGGCGGCCCTGGTGGTGTTCCCTGCAGGCGGCCCAACCACCAGGTCGTCGTCCTCAGGGACGGGATGAATGGCGTTGTCAACGTCATCGAAGATGATGTTGCGGGAGGTCTGGATGTGGCGCGTGTGGACATTGTAGAAACGCCAAGCCTTAGCATTAGGTGCGATGCCGGTAAAAATGTGTTGCTCGGATTTGGGTTCTAATTTAGTACGATGCTGGTCCGGAACTTGGACCCAGCACTTTTTACCGAATTCTTCCAACCTCCCGATGTCAGGTTTCTTGCCAAAAAAGGCCTCGAATGGCGTCATGTCTGCGCCAAGGGCTCGAGTGGGCGTCCTGTTCTTGATATAACAGGCGTAGGCGACGGCTTCGGGCCATAAGATCTTGGGCGCTTGTTTCGCAAAGATCATGGCGCGAGCATGTTCGAGCAAGGTGCGATTCAGGCGTTCGGCGATGCCATTCTGGGCTGGTGAGTAAGGGGCGGTAGATTCCATTGTGATCCCTTTCTGGGCGCAGAAATCTCTGAATGGACCATTAATATATTCACCGCCTCCATCGCTGCGTAGGCGCTTAAGCTGGAGCCCAGTCTGTGTTTCAACCAGGGCAGGGTATTCCTTGAAACGATCAAGGACGCCGTCCTTGGTGTGGCTGAAATAGATGGTGGAGTACCTGCTTTTGGCATCGGTAAATGAATAAAAATACCGTTCCCGCGCCGGGCCCTCGGTATTCGCCTGTCCCAAACGTCGGAGACGGTCAGATCGCCTACCAATGTAGCAGCGTCTTCCGACCGTTTGGGGAACGGTTCCACGTGATGCTTGCCCTGAATGCAAGCAACACATTGTGTCACCGGTGCGGCCGTGTCTACATCCATCCCGCTGACAAGATCGCGCACTTTCATCAATTTGATCGCGCCGATGTTGACATGCCCGAGGATGCGATGCCAGGAGTCCCAGGACTTCGGCTTAGCCACAGCGGCAAAATCCGTCTGAATGGCAGGGCGGATCCGGGCACGCATGAGGTACACGCGCCCTACCTTGCGCCCCTCGGCGAAGACCGTCCCTGACCGGGAGCGGAATTTCATGCCGTTGTTGGTGAACAGAGCTACATGCTCCATGTCCGTGAGCCTCCCGACGCTGAGGATGTTGTTTGGTGCGTCGGGGGCGTGCTTCACGTCCGTTAGTCTCACCGTAAACGTGCGATCGCCGGCCTTGAATTCCATTTGGACAATCCCGCGGCCTAAAGTCTTCAAGGGGCTCCCGGGGGCAATGCCCTCAATCTCTGATGGGTCAGAACTGAACTCAATAAAATCCCCCCTGTTTCGGGCGATATGTGTCGTCGATCCCGTGTCCGCCAGCCATTCTGATGCAGAGATGGTGGCGCGACACGATAGATCTCCAGCAATGGATGACTGGTCGCCCGGCTCGGGGTCCGCGGACTCTATGGCGGCGAACGCAAAGTCGTCAGCAGCGTTTTTGCTTTCGGTAGCTTGTTTAGTAGAGTCTGCATTTGAGTTCTTAGCTGAATCTTTCCACCACTTTGGCGCTTGCCCCTCTTTGCGGCCACCCTTGGCCCAGCAGTCTTTGACCCAATGCCCCTTTTTGCCACAATTATTACACTTCCCTTTTGTGGCACCGCCATCATTACGTCCATTGCGCCCCTTTCCGCGCTTGTCCTGCGCCCTCAAGGCCGTCTCCGTGCCGTGAGTGGAGCGCCGAGTTCGATCCTCTTCAAGGACGCGAGCTATGAGTACGTCAGAGGAGAGCGTGGGAAGGGTGGCATTGATCGCTGTAAGGAACGTGGACCAGGAGCCGGGGAGTGAGGTGAGCAGCGCGTTGCAGAAGTCGCGATCGCTGACTAGATCACCGAGTGTGTGCAGCTGCTGTTGGAGGCTGCGCAGCTTTCGTATGTGTTCTTCCATGTTGCCGCCTTTGGCTATGAAAGTGCGGAAGAAATCCCGACGTACATTTATTATACCCGACGGCCCTCTTGCTTCGAAGATCGTAAGCAGGGCTAGCCACACCTCGCGTGCCGTCGTGGCACCGTATGTATAGACTAGGTAATCATCACTGATACGCAAGCTGATTGCCGTGAAAGCCTGTTGATCTCTTTTCATCCAATCTGCGATCGCTTGTTTCTCCGGGGCCGTTACGTTTTTGTCGTCGGCCGGCACTGGTTTCGTCGCCTGACCCGATGCATGTTCCCATAGATCTTGCTCAAGCAAGATCCATCGCATCTTCTCCTTCCACGCGGGATAATTGTCTCCGGTGAGTGGTTCGATCCGGTATAGGGAGCTCGGCTGTGTGAGGGCAGACATAACGGCGATTGTTACAGGGAGTTTTTTTTTTTTCTACTTTACTTTGGATTATGGTTTAGAGCGCGGGGCCCATAACCTGAAGAGAGTAGATGATGGTTGTGGATAAAGGTGATGATATTCGACCTGCGAGTCTCAGAAAAATATACAGCGCCTGTAACTACTGTAACTAAGGGATTCGGTAGGAGATGGAAATGGGAACCACAACCACGAGTGACCACAGGATGACTAACGGTTGAGCGATAGTATTCAACAGATTCTCTATAGACTGATGGGCCCTCTTCAGCCTGAGGGATAATTGTGTACTGTGGGAATATATATCTGTTGACATTTAAACCCGGATGTCATAGCAGCAAGCATGCGGTATGTATGTATCGGCTTCAGCAGCTCCCCGGAGATAGGTCACTGAACCTGGATATTGCCCAAGCAGAACCCTCGCTATGGTACTCTTTCTAACTAGGCCCACCACGGCATACGTCATAATCACACACCAACCCTCCCCTCCTCTGTTTGCAAAATAAATAATAGATAAAAATAAAAATACGGGAGGAGAAAAGACAGGTAGCGGTGATAGGAATAGCAGCGACGATAGGCATGCCAGGTAATTGCCAGTTGACCAGCATACCCTACTGGTCAACTAATGTACATTGGCGAAGACGTCGGCGACGTCTTCGCCAATGTACATTATGTATCTCGAGCTCAAGTGCTAAAGTTGGCGTTGGCTTTCTCAATTCCATACATTACAGTGCCGGTTACATGTATAGACATCAGTGAGTGTCCCGCATCATGTAAAACCCAAAGATAAAATGCTGATTCACCTCACATATCCCAGCCACCATGGGCGCCGATAACCCCGGCTCTGGGGCCCGGCTCAAGCCCAGGCCTTGACCCTGGACGCCGGCTCCTGCGGGGCTTTGGCCCGGTAGGGTTGTTTGGAGCTCGGCTTGGGGCCGCGGCTTGAGCCGGGCCCTGCCGATCACTATCCCGGAGGCAGGCCCGCTCGGTATTATCGCGCGGAACGCATGCGCCTCTCGCGCGCCTACTCGTGTCGCCTCTCCGCCAAACGCTGCAGCGAGCAGCCCCCGGGAATTAGCGCACCATCCGCCTCTGGGCCGGGCTCGCCGTCCCATTTTGCGCCTGCGTCCCCTGGACCTGGCCCCGACTCCCTTACCCGCCCGCTGGCCCGGCACCTCGCTCATACCCCCTTGCCGCGCCAATCCCCTCCCCGGAATCCCGAGCCTGCCCCACCATCCCCATCCGCCACCCCTCCATCAACGCGAACCACGCGTTCAAGAGCGCCACCCTTGTTGGAGTATGGCGAGCGCTAGAAGCTACTAGCACATTAGTAAGCTTGGTCACAAGCATATTTAAGTCGAGTCACCATAGTTAGATTCCTTACGCGTTTGACAGAGCTCAGACAAACGCGATTATTGTTAACTCTCGAGGTCCGCACTGAAAACCTAACAACCCTCTCCTCCGGCACACCGGGTTCGCCCGCTTTCAGACCCCCGCATTCGCCCCCTTCCCGTCATTCCCTTCCGTTAAATCGCAGCACTTGCCATCCCCCCCTTTAGCGGATCCGGGTCTGCGTCAACGTCCGCCGCGGCTGGCGGGCAAGCCGCCCCGAGCCCTATCTCGGGGTCTCCCTTGGGTGCGGCGGCGGAGCGGCGGACAGTCACGGTGAAGGGAGGGAGGGGAGGCCTTCTGTAAGTCCTTGGTTCTGATGTTTTCGTTTTTCGCTCTTTCAAGGCTATGAAACCTGGCGTGCACTGCGTTGTTTCGTGCTTGTGCTATTTTATTTTTCGTGCTATTACTTGCTCCACTGTATTCCAGCAGCATCCCCTCGTGCTCGCCATCAATTGCTTTTACCGCTATTTTCTATCTCCACCCTCCTTCCCCAACATACTCCTTCTCTGTCTTCCCCCCAGGGGCCGCCACCTCATCCCCCTTCGCGGGTGTCTTCTGCTATCTACTAGTCGCATGCCGACGCCCTATATTCACGGCCAAAGTCCGGCTCACCCGCCTATTGATGGCCAGCACGAACGCGGAACGCTTGGGTGGAGGAGGGCAGGGCTCCGGGAGCGGGAGCGAGAAGGGTGGGGTGACAGGGGAGGGTCGGGCGAGCGGGATACGTCAGGTGGGCGGAGGGGGGGGGGAGATAGAAGGGGAAGGAGGGGAAGTTGGCGCGGATCGGGAGCGACGACACGGTGGTGGAGGATGAGGACACGGCACCCGCCCCAGTTCTACGCCCGCCCCCATCTCGACACGGCACACCGCACCTCCCGCCCTCACCCTCACCCTCACCTCACCCATCATCGCCCTCGCACCCCTCAACCCACGCCCCACCGCGTCCCACGCACTCCCCACCGGCGACGCCCACCGACCCGCAACTGCCGCCGCAGTGCCCCGCCCATTCCGAGACCGGCTCGCCACTGTTGACGTTCACGTTGCATGCGCAGGTCGACGCGCAGCTGCGCCGCCTGAATGCCTCGTTTGGTAGTAGTGTGGCGGGGTTGGAGGGGCGTGCGACGGGGCGTGGGTGTCGTGGGGGTGCTGGGAGTGGTTAGGAGGTTGTGACTGATGTGAGAAGTGGGGAGGGGATCGAGGGGCGGCGGGGTGAAGGTGTTGCGACCACAGCGGCTGCAGCGGGTAAGTAGCCTCTTCTCGGCTTGACTCGTTCATCTTCTCTGCCTCCTCCACCTCTCCTTCTCCTCTCCTCTCCTCCGTAGACGAGGTCCGCAGGCATATAAAAGGCCCTTGTCGTGCGCGATCGATCTTGGTTTGACATGCCATTCGTATTGTTGGCAGCTGTGCCTTCGCAAGTGGAGGGTGTCCCATCACCCAACGTGAGTTGCGTCTTGGTTGTGCTGCACGTAAACTCACGGCATACGCAGAGAATTACATTGACTTTTACTACGGCAGTATCTCTGCCATCAACGCTACCATCTTTCCTGTGTTCGTCGATTCCATGTGCTCTTCCCAACCCCCTCTCTTCATCCAGTAATGTGAGCAGTCCTAGGGAGAGGGTGAAGGGATAATTAGACTTAATTATGTACCATACTTGACGGACGACACGGCACACACCCACACCGATTGTGGCGACGGCTAGCTAGCCCGACCACGATGCCATAGTTGCAACAGTCGTACGGGAGGTCCGCGAGAAGGGCCATTGAAAGGATAGCAACGGGCCAACACCCAGTGTGGCCTGCGCGCCATGGGTAAGTGCATTCTGTAGTACTGTACAATACATACGTAAACGAATAGCTGAGACGCACCACGCTAGATAGAACGTCCCAGCATTGCACGGCACATTGTGGAAAATAGCGGAAACCAAGAATATTCCTGCGTGCAGGCAGTCAATCAGACCCGGCGTTGAGTAGCACGACGTGCTGTGCTCCGTGCTCCTGATGTGGGTGACTAGACGTACCAGGCGTGACAAAGTCACACCACCATGCATCGATGCACGGCGGCATATCTACTCATGCTGTACCACCTTCCTTGTCAGAAGCCGTGCCAAACCTGTGCCTGGCACATCGCCGTTATCGTCGGCGATTCGCCGACGATAAGTGCCAAGGTGTGTATATAGGAGATAGCAACGCCAGTTCTTCCACCCAACAGCTTGAGAGTATGGCAGCAGCCCTGGGATTGGCGGGCAAGTGTCCATACTCACAACTTATCTGTGTGCTAATATAGCCACCAGCGAGTGTAATTGCTGTGCTTCAGCTTACTACAGCGACTATCAGCACGTTTTACAGCTATGGAAGTGGCGTCAAGAACGCATCCAAAGAAAAGAAACAGATCATCGACCAGTTATTGGCACTCCAGAAGGTGCTTGAAGACATTCGTGCGTTAGCAGAGGATGAGGAATCCAAGGCCACCCCCAGATTGCCAGCGTTGATCGAACTGTTCAATCACTCAAAAAGCCTTCTTCGTTGCCGTGCTGAGCTTGATACCCTCAAGGCGACGTTAGAAACAAAAAGTCGACACACCGATCGCATGAAAGCGCTCATCTGGCCGTTCAAGCAAGGCGAAGTCAAAAAGACTGTGGACAATCTAGGACAGTTCCAACAGTTGTTAAGTTCGACCCTCAACGTAGACCAGGTGTATGTTCCATCTGCTTGTTCCATATGCCTTTTATGCACACCAGTGCTCACTGTCATTTAGACACATGACGATGGAGATACACACCAGTATCGTGGGTATGTGCGACGTTGATGTCGCCTACAAACGTGACTCCACCCTCACATGCCTCGCGTTGTAGAAA
Organism: Gautieria morchelliformis; assembly: GCA_015179125.1. Lineage (NCBI taxonomy): Eukaryota > Fungi > Basidiomycota > Agaricomycetes > Gomphales > Gomphaceae > Gautieria > Gautieria morchelliformis. Next base: position 338,790 of record WHVA01000023.1, on the reverse strand, counting down.
CGAAAATCGACAAGTGGTGGTCGGCTCCTGATCATCAATCGAAACATGCGAGTGCATGCAAGGAGCGACAAGTCACGACAGGCTCATGGTTTCTGCAAGGACGGCCCTTCGAGGAATGGAAAGGTAGGGAGAACTCCTTTTTGTGGCTTCATGGTATACGTGCGTTCTCCATCATGCTGCCCGATTGGTTCTTGCCTCTGAGAAATGAAAACAGCTGGAGCAGGCAAGACTGTACTGTGGTAAATAGGTCAAATTTGTTGAGCTTTACGGTCTTCTTGCTAACGAATAGGCCTGTCAAGCTCTACCATCATCGAGGAGATCGCCTGCCATTGCAAATCAGATTCATCGCTCGCTATCGCGTACTTTTATTTCGATTTTCACAAAGGAACACTGCCAATGGCCGCAGTTAAATCTCTGATAAAGCAATTGTCAGAGAAATCTGCAATCGCCCCTAATATTTTACGCCAACTTTTCTCCGATAGCAACGAGGGTCGTAGACACCCAACTCGACAGGAGCTGATGGCCGCCCTCAAGGATATTACTGGGAGCTTCCAACACGTCTATATCGTTCTTGACGCCCTAGACGAATGTCCGGAACGCGATGAACTGCTAACTCTCCTTCGAGACATCATGGATTGGGGTCTTGGAACATTACATCTTCTGGCAGCTAGCCGAAGAGAGTCGGACATTGAAGACATGTTGGATTCAGTCACCTCACATCAAGTATATTTGGACGAGAGTCTTGTCGACGATGATATCCGAGTTCATGTGTCGAAAACACTTGATCTTGATATCAAGTTCAGTAGATGCTCGACAGAGGAGAAGAAAATAATCGAGAGCACATTGGCAGATGGTGCACATGGAATGTAATGTGGTCTGAGTGCGTACATGTTAGTGTTTACTGACAGTACGGCAAGGTTTCGATGGGTTGCTTGTCAGCTGGATGCATTACGAAGGTGTATTTCTCCGGCTCAACTCATGAAAACGATCAGCTTGCTACCAGGGACGCTGTATGAGACATACGACAGGATCGTCCTAAGTATTCCCGAAGAATATAGGCGGGATGCTCTAAGGGTATTGCAGTGACTCACATTCTCGGCTCGCACGATAACAGTCCAAGAAGCTGTCGAGGTGCTGGCCACCGATCCCGACACGGACGATGGTCCGCTATTTGACCCACGTCGACGCCCTTGGGATCCAAGACATATAGTGGCTGTATGCTCTAGTCTCGTCACTATTGTAGTCTCTAAGAACGTGTTATTCCTCGATCCACCGGAAGAGCTCAGACTTGCTCATTTTTCTGTCCGAGAATATTTGATATCAGAACACCTACGGAAGAGCGATATCCCACTTTCATTTTATCACTTCAGCCAAAAGGTTGCTCACACGTGCATTGCCAAGACATGCCTGGCCTACCTGCTGCAGTTCACCCAAAATTGCCAACCCTCCGAGGCGTATCCTCTATCCTATTATGCGGCAAGGTACTGGATGGATCACGCCCAGTCAGATGCTAGTGGTGAATGTGATTCTCTACATAGACTGATGATGGCCCTTCTGCAGCCCGAGGATCCTGTTGTATATACACACTGGCTGCAACTTCACAATCCCGATGATAACTGGATGTCCAAGGGACCTATGCGCTTGCCCTTATATTACACTTCATTAGCTGGACTGGAGAGAGGATCCCGATGTCTACTGAGGAATGGTTCGGATATCCATGCACAAGAAGGACGACATGGAAGTGCGCTGCAAGCGGCGGCGCTGAAGGGGAACCATGTGATTGTTCGCTTGCTGCTTGATCAGGGAGCAGAGGTGAATGCTCGAGGAGGGGAGTATGGCAACGCGCTGCAAGCTGCTGTAGTTAAGGGCCATGATGCGATCGTCCAGTTACTGGTGGAAGGGGGAGCAAATGTCAACGCACAAGGAGTAAAATATGGGAGTGCGTTGGGGGGAGCAGCGTCCGAGGGCCATGATGCGATCGTGCAGTTCCTGCTCGAGAAGGGGGCGGATTTAAATGCATCAGGAGGATCGCATGCCAATGCGCTTCACTTGGCGGCGTGTAATGGTCATGATGGGATTGTTGAGTTGCTGCTGGAGAAGGGAGCGAATGTGGATTCCCAAGGGAGGGTTAATGGAAGTGCGCTACAATCGGCGGCGCGTAACGGGCATGATGGGATCGTTAGGATGCTTCTCAAAGAGGGAGCGGATGTAAACGCATATGGAGGCAGAAGGTTTGGCCCACCACTGGTGGAGGCGTCGTCTCATGGCCACGCTGATATCGCCCGGTTACTGCTCGAGAAGGGAGCAAATGTGAATTCCGAAGGAAGATATTATGGCAGTGCGCTGCGGGTGGCGGCGTTTAATGGGCATGATGGAATCGTTCGTATGCTGCTAGAAGAGGGTGCGGACGTGGACGCATATGGAGGAGACCGTGATACTGCACTGCAGAGGGCAGTGTCTCAGGGATACGCTGAGATCGTTCAGTTACTCGTGGAGAAGGGGGCGGATGTAAACGTCCAAGGAGATCATGGCAGCGTGCTACACGTGGCGTCGTCCAGGGGCGACCATCGGATTGTTCGGTTACTGCTGGAGAAGGGAGCGGATGTGGACTTCAAAGGCGGATACTATGGCAGCGCTCTACAGGTAGCGTCGTTTAGAGGCCACGCTAGTATTGTTCAGTTACTGCTCGAGACGGGAGCGGATGTGGACATTCACGGGGGACATTATGGCAGTGCGATGCAGGCGGCGGTGTATGTGGGACACATAAGTGTCATCCGGCTCCTGCTGCAGAAGGGGGCGGATATCAACATCCAGGGAGGCTATTATGGAAGCTTGCTGCAGGCGGCTGCGATACGGGGACACAGCGTTATCGTTCGGTTCCTCCTGGAGAAGGGAACGGATGTAAACGTCCAGGGAGGCAAGTATGGCACTGCCCTACAGGCTGCATCTTCCGAAGGGCTTGATGTAATGGTTCGGTTCCTGCTGGAGGAAGGGGCAGATGTGAACATCCAAGGAGGACATTTTGGCACTGCGCTACAAGCAGCACTTTATGTGGGGCATGAAGACATTGTCCGGCTACTGCTTGAAAAAGGTGCGGATATGAACTTTCAGGGAGGACTTTACGGAAGCTCGTTGCAAGCGGCTGCGATAGGGGGACACAATTCGATCGTCCAGTTATTGCTGGACAATGGAACGGATGTAAATTACCAAGGAGGAGAGTTTGGAAGTTCGTTGCAGGCGGCAGCATTCTATGGGCGTGTTGACACCGTTCAGCTATTGCTGGAGGAAGGAGCGGATATAAACGTCCAGGGAGGCACGTGTGGCAGTGCCCTACAGGCTGCATCGTCAGGTCGCGATCCATTGGATGCATTGTCGCGCAGTTTGGAATACGACTATGAGGAACACGAGGCTGAGAACAGACAAGAGGCCGCGAAGGGTGCCTATCATGCGACCGTCCGATTGCTGCTGACGCAGAGAACCGGTGCTCATCGACGGCGAATACTCCACAGGTGGACTGCAAATTGTCAGACATTATCTGAATAAACTGGTAAAAAACTCACTAGCACAATTTGCAAATAGTTTTGATTCCTTTGGCGATACTACCTTTAATGAAAAACTGCCAAACGTCAGGCGCACCAGCTGCTGGTCTACGAGTTCGAGGTTGGTTGCTAATAGGGGACAATGGGATGCTTGTGAATGTACCCCTAGGTCGTCCAAAAGGGGAAGCAGGTGTTCGTACGATACGAGTGATAACGACGCGTTGTACAGATGCGGGAGGATCGGCATGTTGTTCGTTGGCCGGGGTTCTAGGCTGAGGTGGTGGTAGTGGAGTCACATGTTGAGATAAGGGTGTTGTACCACCAAAAAAGACATCCATGTTGTGAGACTCGCGCTCCTCCTGGTTCCGTGCATGGCGGTCCTCGCGTTGCTTCTCACGTCGACGCCGAGATCGGTCCTCCAAAGTGCTGGTAGGTGGTTCGGGCCCAGGGTCAATGCTGGTTGCTACCTTACCCTTGCCACCTCGGCCCCTGCCCCTGCCCCTGCCTCTTCCCCGAGTGACTGGACCTTCTATACTATGATTAACATTACTGTTGTCATCCTCTTGAATAAGGCGAAAGATTGCGCTCTCGTAGAGTGGCCGAGCCCTTGTATCACGAAGTTTGGGGCCCATTGTTGGTATCTGAGACAAAGTAATGACTGGAATACTTTATGGGAAGGGAAACATACCGGTATATCGTACGTGTTTATAGCACTCGGCTGGCACTTTAGGGCGATAACTTGACGATAGAATTGTATCGTACCCATTAGAACAGGCTCGAATAAATCTGTTGACAACCCATTAGAGAGTATATGTTACCAATAATTATTAGGTCGGAATATTCCGGCGTAGCTAAAAATTACTGACTCAGCGTGAGAATTTTCTATCTCAGAACGCATCCACTGACGTCCACCACTGCCGCGCTCCCAACGCTCCAGGGCCGACAAGTCTCCCCATGGACCCCATCCCTCCGGCTTCATTCTACGGTATGACAACCGTCTCGTCTACAGCCTCAGACATGCACTACGAGCCTCAGATCGACCCTGTGCTCCTTGGTGACTCAACCAACGCGTCGCGTCCACCCAGCACGGCACCATCTTCTCAGCCAGTTGCTCTCCCTTCAGGACCCCCTTAGGCTCCACACGTTCCAAAGTGCGGAAACCAAGGGAGGAGTTTTCTACGAAGGATCTGGAGCATCTCCTTCGCGCGGTGATCGATGTCAATCCCTACATGGCTCCGCGCAACAAGGTAGGTGAACGGTGGAAGGCAGTCGCCACAATGGTCCAGGAAGAGGGGCTCTGCTTGAACCGAGAAGCAGAGACCTTGAAGAATAAGGTGACATCACTCCTGGGATGGGTAGAGGTAAGCTGCCGTGTAAATATTCTATGATTGCATGCGAACTGACCCATATGCCTTTGGTAGGGGGGAAAAAAAACCTCAGCTCGCTCACCACTTTCCAAGGAGCTGGAGCGTGATCCTCTTGCATTTGCATCCCTGTCCGGCAAACTCGATGCGATCCAGCACCTCAAAAGACATGCGAAGGAGACCCGTGAGGAGGAGAAGGAGCAGACTAAAGAGGTAAGTGTGATGGTGATCAATATATTATAGGACTCACATGTTCCAGGTCCAGAATGCCTCCCGAGAGGCCGGGGAGACCATGCGACTCGGGATGATGACTGGTCACCAAGACCGCAATAAACGGTCACGCCCGTCCTCATCTTCCGATTCAGAGAGTGGGAAGGAGAATGACAGTGGGCCTAGCAGCACCCCTCCCGATTCCTGGTCGACCGCGTCGAAACGGACACGTCTGACGAGCACGAGCCGCACGAATTTGTCCAAGGAGACCTCGAGGATGGTGCACCTTATGGAGAAGAGTGATGAGCGAGAGGCAAGGAAGGAGGAAAGGGAGGCCAAGAAGGACGAAGAAATGAGGGAATTCCGCACGATGCTCATAGCTCGTCAAGACCGGGTCATTGATATGCAGGAGCGCACCTCGAATGCGCTTCTTGACATCTTGCGCCAGGGTCTGCTCAATTAACTATCTTCCTTAGCAATTAATTAGCTATGTTTTCGTTGTTATAGCTCCAAAAAAATTATTTCTTGGTTTATAAAGTAAAACAGTATAGAAAAAATCCTTTAATCACCCAAAAAAATTCATTTCTTGGTTAACAAAGTAAAACAGTATAGAAGAAAATCAAAAATTCTTTTCTTGGTTTACAAAGTAAAACAGTAGAGAAAAAAATCCTTTAATCACCAAAAGAAGCTCGCATATACCAGTATTTACGCGTGAAAATACTCTTCCAATGAGGGCGGCGGGCAGGAGTAACGCTGGGCAGTCTGATTCGGCATGACACATGCATGAGCATTTGTCAGTAGCACGGCCACCCGGTAGAGAAGACCGCAGGGGTTGCCAAGGATTTTGTGTTTCCAGAAGCATTGCAGATATGGCCAGTCCTGCGTGACCAGCCCAAAGCCGTGTTCCACCGAGATGCGAACCCCACCCATGGCCGAGTTCCAGGCTCGCTCATCATTTGTGAGTTCTCCAACGTGAGCATAGGGACTCAAAACCCACGGGCTGACTCCATAGGCTGAATCCCCATACACTTGATAAAATCGCCGCTCGGCTGGATCCCCCTCCTGTGAGTGCTCCTGAATCGCATACCTCTCCATGAGACCCACGAGTCCACTCTCCCTCAGGACACCATTGTCGTTTTGAGGTGCGCGATATGGGCCAGCCAAGTGGGCGATTAGTCCGTTAGGTGTGACGACCGCCTGAAATTTCATGCCATGAAATTTTTTATAACCTGTGTAAGCAAGCTCTTGATTATCCACAGGCCTGCATGTCCGTTGTATGGTGCAATCGATGAAGCCGATGATTGTGCTGGTTGGAGCCCCGAAATCATGTAGTGCCGCTGCGTATACATTCAAATTTTTCTGGCTCAGGATCCCTGCATGATCCCAGGCCAGAAGCCCTCCCCATCTTGTGTTTATAAAAGACGCCGTCTCATTCACAATCTCTGAGATCGCAGACTGGGGGCGTGCGTACTTGGTGGCCAGGGACCATAAATCCTCTGGGCTGCGAAGCCGTGCGCACAGAAGGCTGAGAGATTCGAGGGGGAGGGAGCGGAAACCGCACTTTGTTATGAGAGGACCTGGCAGCTCCATAACCTGACTGAGGTTTCTCAGCTCATCTAGGGTAAACCTTTAGTGCAAAGTTGAATATTTTAGTTATAATGGCATGGCAGACACATGGTGTTGCTTACCGGAACCTCCAGATACACTCAGCCTCACTGAGGCTCTGGAGATATTCCTCCGTGATCCGATGGCCTCCGATCTTTGGTCGTGGTTTCTCCTTTGGCTTGCAAAGGGCGCCTGCCGTGTGCATGAGGTGACTGTGCGTGTGGCTTGCAGTATCCTCGGAATCAGATGGGATGTCAGGCAACCGTGGGGAGGTTATAGCGATGGGAATCAGAGTGGCGAGGAGTAGCCATTTCTTGGAGCGGTTGAGTGGCATGGTGGCAGAGAGGAGCCCCACCACACGCGTCAGTCACGTGACAGTCACCTTAATTAATGTAAAAATTACCAGCTCTTCTGGCGCTTATTTTAACAGTCCGATAATAATTTCTATCGACTTAATAATTATTACCCAACATATACTCTCTATTAACCTGTCACATGTGAAATGGCGCCACCACCGGTGCCCGCTACTCCAGCGACTTACCTAGATGTCCATGCTCCATGGACCCGGAAATGTTTGTCAAGGTTCCCAATGGTCTGCTCCAGCAGTAGGAGACTATAAGGAGAGTGGTTGTAAGGGACTGTAAGAAGTGCGACGAGGTCGGAGGAACACAGGGGCGAGGATAACATAATCGGCTACACCCTGGCTTAGCTGGCTTAACGCCAGCTTAAATGGTAACCGCCGTGGAGATAAGCCGGCTCCTAGGAATCGGCTTGGCTGAGCTAATATGCAGCTTAGCACGCGGCTTAGCCAGAGCCGAGCCAAGCTGGCGGCAACACTAGTGACAATCCCCAGCTCCCGTAGGGACAGCACCCAGGTGCCACACCATCAGTGGGCCAAATATGACTGTCTTCAGCGTCGGACAGCTCCACTGATAAATACTGTGCACAAAATGGTGCTGCTCCCCCGGTGAGATCCAGCATGCAGCATCAGGTTCACTTTGGCTGGCTAGCATGAGGGATTTCAATGACTTGAAACGTAGGAGTGCTTGGCTAACGTTCCACGATAGTTTATGTGAGAGGTCGTTCCCATTCACGCTCTAGGAAATGCAGGCTCAGCCACACGACGTATTGACAGCGGTATGCAAGACGCACTGGTACCTCAAGTTGCAGATGAACCAGGTTCGGAAAAGATAAACTGATTTGTGACAAGAGCGTTTCATTTGCATCACTGACATGCATAACAAGCTGAGATATGCCTCCGCCTATGGGTTTCAAGGCTCTCCAGACTTCAGGATCATCGTTTACCACATCCCAGGAGTAGTGGATCAAGTTGGAAACGCAGCATATCTTCGACACCCCCATAAAGGGTAACAAGGCAGCAGGTTCAAAATCAAATAGCGTGTGACAGGGAGATGCGAGCTTCGTAACTGGACGACTGCCAATCACCTTGGGGGCGAGGGCGAATGGACCACTAAATGCCCGGAGATTAGGCAAGTCAGTCGGATCAAGATTAATACCTAGGTAGGAGCCTTGAGACTCGGAACTTGTAAAATATACTGTTAGATTCTGGAGAGCAGCATGGCCTTTAATAAATCGGAGAAAGGCCTCTGGGGGTACCCGTGTGAGGTTACCGCTGAACGAGACAAGCTGTGGAGTGATAATAGGAAGGAACCGGTCGAGCCACCGGCTGTCTCCAACGACTAGGGTTCGCAGTGATGGCACACTGGCAAGGATACGCAATGCGTCCTGAAACACGCTATCCACCCTAGACTCTATATAGTGAACCTCGAGTCGGCGCAAAACCGGGAAGGGTGTTTCCTGTAACGCAAAACAGGGTTCATCTGTCAGAGACCCTGGGAATTTACTCATACACATGCTGAGGATGATCAACTCTTCCAATCTTTTGAGTCTCCCGATAGATTGCAGCAGCGCATGAGACATGGGTACAAAGTCCAATGTGAGTACCGCCAGGTTGTCGAGATGCGACAGCATGGGGATGAACTGCGTGAAATCGCGACGCCACACCTGCCTCCGAGTCAAATCAGGAGATTGCTGCAACATAGTCAAAGCTGGTCAGCCGTACCCAATATTGTAATGCACACTCCCTAACGTGGGTGCGTAGCATTTCCACTGGCTGGAGCCATGTCGTGACTCCCGTACACCAAGCCTCTGCTGGCATCAGGAACAACTTTTGATTGTGGCCGCCATAAAAATTTAGGCAGCGCCACATTTCAAAGGTGGCATAGTGAGAAAAATATCTGCAAACGAGCGCCAGGCGCGCCAGAGTCGTGTTGTAGAAGTTTCTATCGGTGTCAGGATCTGCAGCGAGCCTTAACCACGCGAAAATTTCCTGATAAACATCCAGTGGGATGTCTGATCCGCGCGTGCGATTGGGACCTGCACGGTGATTGGTGTTAGGGGTGTCACTGATCTACTCGTCCTTCAAATTCTAAGACGTACATTTCCAATCCAACATTGCACCCGAAAAGCCTCCATGATCCATCGCTGGCAGCTGGTGTTGTGACTATAGGTCGAAGTAAGATATAGAATGAAGTGGTGAATTCGATAGTGAGCAGCGACCCAGGTCGCTGCCTTGAATACACGGGAACTCGTTCTAATTATACTATGGGCCTATTGTCTGCAAGAGCCACTGGCTTTGCATATTCTCCACTGTCCACCGTTCCTTGCCCCTGCATACTTTCCACTGCCCACCATCCCTTGTCTCGGTATTGAGACACGTCATTGTACCAAAGTGTCGGGTGCGCCAACTCAATTCCCAACACTCCCCCTATCCTCAACAAAACCCAACTTCCCACGCAGATATCTGTGCTGATGTCCCTCAAGTCCCTTTTGTGGGAATGGCAACGCCAGGGGTGACGCAAGCAAACTGAGTCACCTGTGTCACGTGATGTGACAAACAACTCAAGGTTTCAATTGTTCTTTATAAATTCCATTGCCCGTCATAAATAGATAGTCCACTGCGCAGCAGCCATTGTCCTATCCCCCCCATTGTTCCCTAGAGTATAAAGCAGCTAGCTAGTACATTTTCTTCCCTCAGTCGTTTGCAACACGAAGCGAACACTGAGTATTCTTCGTATAGCTATAATTATTCTTACACCTTTGTCATTAAATCCGCAGGATTTTCCTTCGACCTGACATATGTAAGTGAAGCTTCATTAGAAGCCACTTTCTCGTGGATAAAGTGGTAGGCAACATTAATATGCTTAGTCCTAGCATGGTATGTGGCGTCGTGGGAAAGTGTGATGGCCCCAAGATTATCGGATCTAATCGACATTGGTTGATTCTTGATCAAAGCCTAGTTCTTGGAGTGCCCTCCTAAGCCAAATGAGTTCTTTAGCCCCCTCGGTAATGGCAATATATTCAGCCTCGGTCGTGAATAAAGAGATGGTGCGTTGAACCTTTGAACTCCAGGCAATTGATCCCCCACTGAGTATCGCTACATATCCGCCAATTGATCTAGCGTCAGATCAGTTGGCATAGTCTGCATCAGTGAACAACTCAAGGCCGGTTTTGGTTTCTTTCCTGTAGAGGATACCTCCATCTCACATGCCTTTGAGATAACGAAGGACGTGTTTGATAGCAGTCCAGTGCTCCAGCCCATAAGAATTAGTGAATTGGCTGAGGTGCTGGACTGCAAAAGCAATGTTGGGTCAGGTTCCAAGTGCTACGTACATGAGCAATCCAATTGCTTGGGCATAAGGCATGTCAATTTTAGGCTCTCCCCCTGATTCAAGAGGTATGTCGAGTTTGGTGGAAGTGTTGAATGGGGTTGCTACTGGGTATGCCTCCTGCATATTGAATTGTGTGAGCATAACATCAATGTACGGTCCTTGCGAGATCTTGAGAGTGCCTTCCTCCTTGTTCCTTTCCACCCTTATACCCAGAATCCTGTCCATTTTTCCTAAATCTGTCATCACAAATTTGCCATTGAGTTCTTCCTTTACCCTTATCATCCCACTAACTGTGTTTGCCACCAATCCCAAATCGTCAACATAAACGGCTATGGCCTCGATGTTGGATCCAGACTTCCTAATGTAGATATATTCATCGGCTGAGCTTTGAATGTAACCAAGGTCAAGTAGTTCGTTTCAGAGCCGCTGGTGCCAGGCGCACCCTGCCTGCTTAAGTCCATAGATAGCCCAGCATAGCCCGTCCAGGTCCATCATTGAATCCTTCTGGCTGTCTCATGTAGATTTCCTCCGCCAATTCTGAGTTCAGATAAGCTCCCTTCACATCCATCATCTCGATCTCCCAGTCCTCCAAGTTCGCAATGGTTAATAGAAGTTGTAGTGAGTCAAACTTGACAACAGGTGAGGTTATATCATAATAGTCCATTCCTGGCCTTTGTGTGAACCCCTGCACCACCACTTGCGCCTTCCCCCTCTCAAACTCTCCATCCAGCTTTGTTTTTACCGCATATACCCATCGGCACCCAATGGTATTGCGATCTGGCGGCAGCTTTACCAGTTCCCACGTCCCAATCTCGCAGTGTTGTTCCATTTCTGTTTCCATTCCCTTTTCCCAAATGGGTGCATCTGGTCAATTAATTGCCTCAATACAACTATTTGGTTCAATGATGATGTCTTTGCTGACTAGTGCTCGATCCAGATTGTTAAGTTTCCTGTAGTCTGGCCTATTAGTTATTCAACTGCTGCGTTGGATCTCAGGCATCTGTGTCTCAGTTGGTGTTGTTGACCTGGTCATCACAGATGTGTGTGGGGTTATTTCTTCCACTTCCACTCCTTCATTCACTTCCGCCTCTGCTCCTTCTTCCATTTCCACTCCTCCTGGCTGCTGCTCACTCGCTCCTGTCTCCCCCTCAAGCACAGCCATTCCAGTCTCATCCTCATCAGGTATAGTGTAAAGCTTAGTGTCGTCTTCATTGAACGTGATGTTTCTGGAAATCTGAACATGTCTGGAATGTTTGTTATAGTGCTTCCAGGCCTTCGCATGTTTGGCGACGCCGACGAATAAGTGGTCTTCTGCCTTCAGATCCAACTTGGCATGCCATTGGTCCGGTACCATCACCCCACAACATGTCCCAAACTCTTCAAGTCGCAATACATCAGGCTTCCTCCCAAAGAAGGCTTGGTAAGGTGTAGTTCCAGTTCCAAGAGCTCAGGTTGGTGACCTATTTTTAATATAGCATGCATACGCTACTGCCTCGGGCCACAAAGTCTTGGGTAAGTTCTTGGCAAAAATCATGGCACGTGTATGTTCGAGTAGGGTTCTATTGAGTCGTTCAGTGATGCCGTTCTGGGCCAGTGAATAGGGTGTGGTCGTTTCCATAATGATACCATCCTGGGTGCAATAGTCTTTGAAAGGTTTATTAACGCATTCCCCCCCATTATCAGAATGAAAGACTTTAACCCTGTTACTGGTTTGTGTTTCCACCAAGTTTTTGAACCCTTCAAAGTTCTTTAGCGCCTCATCCTTTGTGTTTCCAAAGTAGATCACCGAGTATCTTGTTTTGGCACCTGTGAAGGAGTAAAAGTAACACTCACAGGCCTGTCCTTCAACTTGGGCTGGTCCCCATATGTCAGAAACGATCAAATCACCTGGCGCTTTGGCGATCTCCTCAGCATGCTTTGGGAATGGTGCCACATGTCGCTCCCCTGGATGCAGGCAGTGCACTTGGTGGGTGCCTGTGACTCGTTGACGAGTAACCCTTGGACCAGGTTATTACTTTGGATGGTTTTGATGGTCCACGGGTTGACATGTCTGAGTATGTGGTGCCATTTGTCTAAGGTGCGTGCTCCCGCGACTGCCACAAAATCTCTTGCCTCACTCCCCACTGTTCCTCTACACCTCATCCAGTACATCATCCCCTCTTTCTGTCCCATTCCAAACAAAACCCCTGACTTTGATCTGAATTTGACAATGGATGAAGTAAATGTGGCCGTGTGCCCAAAATCTGTGAGGCGCCCTATGCTGATGGGATTATTGGGCGCCTCAGGGGCATGTTTTACATCATTAAGCTTGATATTGAACGTAGACGTGCCGACTTTGAATTCTATAGGTACTGTTCCTTGCCCAAGTGTTGTGAGTGAGGCTCCAGGCGTGATACCGTCGATAACCGTGCTCTCTTTAGTCTAGGTCAAAAAATTGTGTCGATTATGGGCTATGTGAATAGTTGCGGCCGAGTCTGCAAGACAGTCTGACACTGAAATAGAGATAAAGATTCTGTTATCAGCCATAAAAGCAAAATCTTTTTCTTCAGCCTGCTGGGCCGTATCGTTATCTTTTGACTTGTACCACCTCAGTGCCTGCCCTTCCTTTCCTCCTTCCTTTGCCCAACAGTCCCTCACATAATGCCCCTTCTTGCCACAATTTTGGCATTTCCCTTTCGTGGCACCCGAAATATCATGTGACTGCTGTGCCCTCAGTGCCATTTGCCATGCCATGCCTGCCTGCCGAGCCCGATCTTCATCCAAGATCCTGGATATTAAGATGTCTGATGTGAGTACCGTGCCACCTGCGTTTACTGCTGTCATGAACGGAGACCACGAATTGGGCAAAAATGTGAGGAGTGTATTCATGAAGTCAATGTCAGTAATCAGTTGTCCGCAGGCATTCAATTCCTGTTGGAGCCCGCGGAGTTTGCACACATGTTCCTCCATGTTAGACCCATCCTCGGCAAAGGTTCTAAAAAAGTCTCGGAGTAGGTTGACAATTCCTACCGCCCCTTTAGACTTGAAGATGCCTTGTAATCTAGACCAGATAGCACTGCTAGTCATCATCTGATCAATATAGACTAGATGCTCATCTGTTATGTGTAGGCAAATTTCTTTTCTGGCTTTCTTGTCTTTCTTCTTCGAATCTGTGATCGCCTGTTGCTCGGCGGCTGTTACGTTCTTGGTATCAGCCAGTTCCGGCGCTGTTTCGGTTCTGATGGTGATGTCCCATAGGTCTAGGTCGTTGAGGATCCACTCAAGCCGGCGGTGCCATGCAGCATAATTGTTGCCGTTGAGTGGATCGACCTTGTTTGTGTTGTTGGAGCCGAATGACATTTTTTTTTTGGTCAATTGTTACAGATTCTGGGTGTTTATAGAGATGTAGTTTTTGCTTTCTTCGATATTTTAGTTACGGCCGGGGCCCATAACCTATAGGTCAAAGTAAGATATAGAATAAAGTGGTGAATTCGATAGTGAGCAGCAGCCCAGGTCGCTGCCTTGAATACACGGGAACTCATTCTAATTATACTATGGGCCTATTGTCTGCAAGAGCCACTGGCTTTGCATATTCTCCACTGTCCACCGTTCCTTGCCCCTGCATACTTTCCACTGCCCACCATCCCTTGTCTTGGTATCAAGACACGTCATTGTACCGAAGTGACGGGTGCGACAACTCAATTCCCAACAGTGACTCCTTGTGACGGTATCATCAGAGAAACCGGTGTGGCAGAGGTGTGACATCATCACCCATTGTGACACTGGGGCAATCATATAATATCCCCGCTCCAAAGCTTCAGACTCCGCTGGACCCTCTTGCTGGCTTTCTCATGCATCGCAATGAAGTATTTGTGTAAGCAAAAACAGAAAAAAACCCTGTAGAAATATGCTGAAAGATACAAACAAGATACCTTTATTGTCAATGTAAGGGTCTGAATTTCTGAAAGCTGAATATAATACATCTAAGGGTAATTCTGGCGAAATGTCTGTTTGGTATAGTGGTTATATTGTATCTGTTGAAGTTAGTGTTGTGTGTTAAAACCTGGTGGTTTGTGGAGTTTTGTTTCAACCAACAAGCTTTATGCAAATAGTTCGTTGGCTATATTTTTTCTTTTTGTTACAGTTTTAACTTTTGGTATATAAAATTCATTACACACAGATTGACAGCCGCACCTACCCCACATCATGAAAAGCAACGATGAATACCTGTGAAACATAGGGTAAGTATAGGAGTGCGACTGAAAGGGAAGGCACCCACCCTCCTCTCTCAATAGAGTGCGGATCGAGGAGATCCAAAGCCATCGACGTCTTTAAACTCTCAAGTGCCATGAGGGGAAGTCAGCTGGTGGGCTCGGCGGCATTGTGTGTGACATATGCACCTCACACACAATGCCAGTAGAGTTGCTGTCCATCCTAGGCACTTGGCAATGATTTGAAGCTGGAATTGACATTTCAGGATCAATGAAGCATTGAGCATGCGACCTGTAGATTATGCAAGCAGCTACTGCCTTGTGACTGCCAAGTGAATATGGATACAATGAAGTGACAGCATCTGGCTAGCACCATAGGTATATGTGCATAGATCCAGTCAGACATCGTAAAGCTAAAACCATCCCATTCAAGGAGGGTTAAACCCACTAACTGAACTGGTGAGAACTTACTGTAAAGCCAAGCACATTAGCCTTGATCCAAACTGCATATATCTTGGGCACTGAAGCGAGTGACTGCACAGTAATGTGTAGGTGAAACAATAGTCACGACAGAGAAAGAATCAGGTAAGGTGCGATAATGACAGAAGGTGAGACAATGGACATGACAGAAAAAGAATCAGTGAATACCTCATTGACCCCAAAAAACCTGGACCCATGACAGCTGTCTTCTGACCTGGGACAACAACTGACGCTGAGACAATGGTGATCATAACAGATCATGACCCATGACACCTGTCTTGTGACCAGGGACAACGATGGACGCTAACACAACAATGATCACAGAAAAACAAATACCAGCTTGACCCAAAAAAAAGGTGAGGGTTCTTCAGTAACACGAGTGGGAGAACAGATAATGACATACATGAGAAGATACCTCCTTGGCCCCCCCTACAAAAAAAGGACAGATTGTTGAGACATGTGGGCAACGGTAACAACAACACATAGGAAAAACCAAGAGTGTGACAAAGGTCTTGACATTTGGGTGAGAAATCAAAAGGTCAGTAAGTGAATGTGGCTGGTCAATGAGAACGACACCTTTCAAGGCAAATATGTGGACGGAATGCTAAATGCATACAAAGAAGCAATGGAACGATCTGAGTGGAGTGAGACAATGATTGTGACATGGCTGAAAAATTGTCTGAAAGGGACAGAAATGTGTGTCATACCAATAGTTCAAGCAAAAACATGGACAGAGAGCTAAACATATAGAAAGAAGGAAGGCAGCAATACGAATGTTTCAGCAATAACGCAAAGCGCAAAGGATGGAGTGGTAAAGACATGGGAAGAAGAAAGAGTGAGACAAAGGTTGTGATGTGGCTGAAAAATAGTTGCAACATCCTGCAAGGGACAGAAAGCTGCATCAAACATGGACAAAGGGACGCAAACTTTCACATGTCATATGCTTAATATAAGAGTAATAGTTCATTGGCTAATTTTTTTTTCTTTTTGTTACAGTTGTAACTTTTGGTATATAAAATTCATGACACACAGATACCATTTTGGATGCACATATGAGGGTTTAGCATGCACCTGAACTGACCTGGTGCGGGGGACCTGAGAGAGGGGTCGGTGAATTATCAGTCCTCTTTGTGTGCCTGAGAGAAGCTAAAATTTACCCCTCAGCAAATTTTTAATCTTTTATTTTGGTATTTTTCTTATCACTAGTCATGTATACAGAGGCTTGAGGTGCATCAGAGTCTGAAGCATCAAAGTGGGGATATATGATTGCCCTGACCCTGGCATTAGCCAAGCTGCCTGCAAGTGAAGCTGCAGGCCACTGTCTCCAGCATGTTGGCCCTAGATTATTACAAACCTAGCTGAGACCTTCCACACATGGCTCCCACAGACCAGTGTAGACTCCTCCAAACACATTCAGTGACAGGCCATCATGACCTCAATTTCAAATGATGTAGTCATCTTATGGTCACTTATGGTTTCCCCATTTTGGGCTCCTACCGAAATCCTTAGTGACCATAGCTGGGCTTGTATATTTTTCTGAGACATTGCTAGTCAAAAATAACAACTTGTGTTCTTTTACTATTCTCTAAAGTTGGCCAAGGCTTTCCAAGTGGGTCCATGAGGACCCACTGTATAGTTCTTGCATGGGAACCGACTGGCACTTCCCCATCTTATCTTTACCTTACACTGTCAGTCACTACATAGCACCCAGAATAACCACACATTGGTTGAGTTCTGTTTGCCCTTGTGATACAAGGCTCCGAGATCATCCTCATTTACACATTTTTGAACTTCCATCTGCTGTTTGCCTAGCAAACAGTTGAACTGTGGATTCTGAGTGATCTTGAAAAAGATTGCTGCCTCAACAGTTGTTCACCATTGAAAGGCTCCAGTTAGACCCCTCTACTGTCAATTGGATGCTGGTTGTGATCCCATTCAATCATAGAATGTGAGCCCCAAGCTCATGGCTGCCAGCTCCAGGCACAGCCTAGTGACACCACAGCTGACACTACCCTAGGCCCAGAGCCCAGGGAACTTGAAATGGCAAGGTCGCAGACCTTGGCGCCCTCATCCAAGCAAACAAGGATGGGGATTCCCCCAACCACGTATTGCCAAGCATGGTCGAGGATGAGGAGCCATCTGGTGACAGGCCAGCCTCTATCCCCAGATCGCCTCTGCCCATTGACAAAGGCAAGGGTCAGTCAACCCTATCATCGTCAGATGATGAGACAAGCAGGATGCCTCATTGGTCCCCATGGTTATTAAGATGAAGTCCAAGTCAAGACAGTGATTGATGCTCAAGGAGTCAATCAACCATTGTTCCCTCTTGGGAACAATGTAACAAAAGAAAAGCAGCCAATGATGGTCAGAGCTCAGAATACTCAAGCCCCCGTTGAAAGAGCTCAAGGACAAACACCATTGACAACACAACAGCAGTGGTGATGAACAAGCAGGTGCAAGAGGCCTTGCAAAGGAACATCCTGAAGGCATAAAGTTTCTTTGCATTGCTGACAAAAGCTTCAGGGTGGACCTGGAAGAGCTGTAGCTGAACCAAAAATGGCAGGAGTGAGTGTCTTGAGGTTGGAACTATTGTACTGGTCAGGGTCACATATCTTGGTCTGGTCATGAGGCTAGCTAGGCCAGGAGTTGGAGGTTGCCGGCCAGAGGGGCGATGGCTTGCGTGAGATCCTGGGCCTGAACTGGCGGAACTACGTTGAGGGGATTGCATCCTACCAGAATGCAAGCGGACGAAGTGGGCGGACGCGCCGTGCGCGGGCAAACACATGCAACGAATGAAACGCCCGTTCCCCCAACCAACCCCGGGGGTATCTCAACCCGGGCCCCCCTGCGCAACAGCAGCAGTAAAACCCCCGTCCACTCCTCCGCTTCACGGATTACTATTTCAACCGTCGCCATCGGCCGGCATATCAGTCAGCGATAAGCCTCCGTGCCGCTGACACGAACACACGGGCGGAGGGGCTGACACGGAGCGGGGGCACGAGCGCCAACGGTGGATAGCAAGGGTGTATGGATGGGAGGGGTGCGACCCTGGAAGAGGTAGACGGGTCGCCGAGGCGCCGCGCATCGAGAGAAGAATGGAATGGCGGCGGCTGCGCGGCAAGAGCCTGATATGCTACCAGAACGTGCACCCAATTGCAATAAAATAAAATAAAATAAAAATAAAAAATAAGTAAAAGAAATGAAAAAAAAAGGAGTAAGAAAGGCCCCGCGCACAACCCACCCCCTCCCTACTCAAAGCTCCAACCGCCCCCCACACCAAGAATAATAGTGATATTTTTCTTGAGAACACAGAGCCCCAGAAACCCACCGATAAGACTGCACACTCAACAACAGGTCATACGCGCACGGCGGGACCACATATTCATAAACGTGACCCAGCTTGTACTGCGCGGGCGTGAAGCCGAGGTGCGCTGCGAGCTCGATATGGGGGCGCGAGGCGCCGGGGACGGGGAAGCGCGTGCTGGGAGACGGTGCGGTCGACGAGCCACGGGACGTCGCGGATGAAGGGGAAGGCGTCGGGGCCGGCAGGAGGGGTGGGATGAGCGAGAATGGGGAAACGCACACGGCACTTACCCTGCGCCCGAGGCGCAGCAGGGCGGCTTGGAAGGTCTCAATGGTGGGGAGGGACGCAGCGAAGGCGGGGAACGCGGCGTGGACGGCCCGGGGGGCTGGGTCGGGGGAACGCTGCGGGCTGTACGGGTGGGGCGGGGGAACCTGCGCCTGGCGGGGCGGGGACTGGCCCGGGTGCGCGTACGGCGAGTGGGACGGGGCGGGGCGGGGCTGGGGACCGTGCGTGGGGGCGGGCGGGAAAAGCTACCGGGGTAGCCGGGCGCAGCGCTGTTCACGTACTGGCCTGGTGAAACGCCGCCCGCGAAGCCGCCAGGACCTGGGGACGGGCGGCGGTAGTCGGTCGGGGCGTAGTTTAGGTAGTCGTCGAGCGTGCGGGCCATCTGCGTGGAGATCAGAGCCTGAAGCAACGCGTTTCTGGGACACGCACATGAACGCCGAGGCTTGGCATCGCCCTCTCCGGCATCCGGGCGACGAGATCGAGTGCGCGGTCGTCCTCGGGGCGGAAATTCGGCGGGAGGGGCGGGGCGGGCGGTTTCGAGTGGCGGGACAGGTGGTGTGCACCGTGCGGGTGCTGCTGGCTCGGAAAGTCGGTGGGAAGGGGCAGAAGGGTGGGTCCGTAGGACATGGTGAGTCGTTTGTGTCCTGTTGGTGGGGTGTGTCGCGCTCCTGCGTATCTTTAGAGGTGTGTCACGTCACACACGTGCGTGGGAATCGCATCGATGCACAGCCACAATACCTAATCACGGGCACGTTTCCTTTGTCACGCTTGACTCCAGCTCCACAACCCCGCTCTCCTTTGAGAGTGCCGGCATTACCCTGGCGTACCCAACCCTCCCACAGGTAGCCCATGGTATAAAGCACCGCCCGAGCGCACCCTCTCACCCGTTTCCCCCTCTACGACTATGCCGGACTCCACTCCTTATGAGAGGACGCTCAATATTTCCCTTGTGCAACCCCCTCCCATTGTCCCGAGCGTGCGTGGGGTCTATGCGGAGCGCGAATGCAACGTGACACGGTCTCCACACCTGAACCTCGGCATCTCAAACTAGTAGCGACCGTGATAGAGTACGTGAGTTTTGAATAGAGTATATATCTGGCCTTTGACTCGAGGCCGAGTTCGATGGATGGTGCAAGAGAAGGAAATAACTCGAAGGTAGACTTATTAACTCGAAGTTGAAAGGGCTCAAAAAGTTCGTGTGTGTTTTACTCGTACATAGTGAGCTATTTATGTGGATTTAGACAGGGGTTTCGGTGTGGAAAGTGGGACGATGGGGGTATACAGTCGGTGCGTATATACCGGCAACATGGTTTGTCCGTGCTGTCACTCGCCTGCTCGGTGTCGCCTGCGCGTAAGGAACGGTGGTGGCTCGCCTGACGGTTCGAGGGATAAGGCGAAGAGGTGGCGGGATGGAATAGGAATGATAGACTCGGCGTGTAGGTGTTGGAAGATATATATCGTGCGCCCTGCTCGTGATGTGGGATCGACTCGATCCACCCTGGTACTCGGCTCGTTAATTGTACTCGTGGGATCTAAGGAACTCGGCGGTGGTGTGTTGTACTCGGCTCGACTCGGTGAGTGTGACTCGGCTCGGACTCGATGAGAGCCTTGTAGGCTCGGGTGTGTGTACATGTGTCTCGCGGTACTCGGAGTAAGGTTGGATAGTGAGAGAGAGATCGTTAGGGTAATCGTGAATAGAAATTGTTGTAATGGACATTACGGGTTGTTATTCGTGTGCGTGAAGCCATGAGATAAATCGAGTCAAACAGGAATCCACATCTGATAAGTCTTTCCTCACGACAGACCGGTCTACGGTAGGGTCACCTGGTAGCCCGAAGCCGTACGCCACTATCTTTGCTTGGAATGCGGGGGCAGGTTGATCGCCATCGACCCACAACCTCTCATCCCCGCGCTCAGCATGTATGCTCCAAACAGCGTCCTTCGTTTGTCGTCTTGTGTGCCCCGTGCTGCCTCTCCTGGATTCTCAGTCCGACACGATCCACCGCCAGTCCGGAACACAATACGGGCCTCGCGAGTCGTGGACCCTGGGCCGCCGGCATCATTGCGACCTCTCACACTCGATGTTCCGCGGAAGCTCCTCGTGCAGCGCCGTCGCGAGGATATTCCGCCGCACCGTCTGGAGCGCCTGCATCGATGAGGGCTCCCGGGGGTACGCGTGCAGCGGCACCGGTGCCGTCGTCGTCCGTGGCACCGGCCGCGTGCCATCTGAACACCTTGTGACGCGCTCCCATCGATCGCGTGCTCCTCCCATCACACGACCCTCCCCATCCCCTTCTTCGCCCAAGCGGGCGGGGGGCTAGGGTGCGCGCTGCGCTGTGACGTTGACCACCGTCCTTCCTCAAGCCCTTGCACATCTTCTATCGTGATGGTGGAGGTGGTGGCACAACTGTCAGCGGCTGTCGCGTGGCGTTCTGCGCTATCTCCTCCGCTCCACCGTCCCCACGCACGCTGGGCTACACCGACGGATATGCGCCGGGTGAAAGGAGTCGCAGTTTGCACGAATAAACACCTCACAGTCATATGGTGCCCACGACCTCACGTGCATGATGATGCATTCGCACACGGCGTGGGTCTCTGATTCGTGCTTAGGTTCACGTGCAGCAAGGCGAAAATTAGTATAATTATTAATCACAAATAAAAATATGTTGATACTTGCAGACACTGTCAAAAGAAATTTGGCTCTAATATCCAGTGGAGCGCGGCAAAAGCGAGGTTCCTTTAGGCGTGATATATTTACCAAATGCTTCAACACTGTTCTCGCGCGCACCTGAGATCACAACGGCCGGGTACACACGCAATACGTCTCTACCATCAGCCAGCGTGCCAAAACCAACAGTCATATGTACTCACGGTGCGAGCCTATAACATCACGCCAAAATGGACAGCGAGGGTACCAATACGACCTCCTCAAATCTCAGAATCGGGACAGGCCCGGGATGCGGCGAGCATTTGACAATTGTGTGCTGGTCAAATTCTCGCCTCAGCTCTCCAGCACATGCGCGTCTGGCTCAGTGGGTAGGGGTAGCATCTCTTCGTACGGAGCCGCAGAAGTTCCCCTTCTTTCCGTCCCCGTAGGCGAGTGGATGAACAGCCCCCCCAACGTCCATCGTCTCCTCCCGCGCCACGCGCAGGGAGAGAACAAGGCCACAGCAGCCGCCACTATCCCGAACTGTCTTCCCGCCATTTCCATCCCCACCGCTCGCATGATCGTGCTGGGGCCTCCCATGGTTCCTTCCTGGGCGTGAGCAGCGCTGGACACGAGCGTGTGGGGTATGCAGATTGCTGCAGCGTCTGGAAGAAACCACATACTCTTCACACTCCGGCAGCTTGTCCCAATGATCGCCACCAGCACCTCGTCTCCATTCTCTTATTCATATCCTACGGCTCTTGGCATGTGCTTAATCCAGTACTCGGCTCTACGCTTTATCAGCAGCCTCTCTCTCCAGGTCGTATCGTAACTGTTCATACTGTGGCCCAATTCACACCACCATCTGCCGGCTGGACCCAATCGCGAGGTAGCGCCTGTAGGCAGAGAAGTGGGTGCGGAGTTAGTACGGAACAGCCTGACGGACAGGAGACGAGTGAGGGGAACGGATGCTCCCACCACGCTCACTGGCAGGGTCGACACGCGCCAACGTACTTATATGGCAATGTATATTTCCTTTTATATACTTACAGTTAATTGTCAGGCAAATGGCCAATTCGCAAGAAATTTCCTTCATCAGCAAGTCATTCTCCAAACAAGTGATATTTGTAATACATTAATGGTACACATTAACCGGAAGACAACAAATTTTGCGTGGCTTTCATAATATTTCCACCAGGCCAAAAATAAGAAAATAAAATAGTAAATAATATGTTGATTCTGTGGCCATTGGAGTTAACTGTCGGCGCACTTTAGTGTTGAATATAAAATCGGGAAAGCTGCCGGACTGACCTGAGTTATGCTGCGTTCGCTGGTACTCGACTGCGCGAGAGGAGTTTCACCCAACGAGTTTTCTTGACCTCGTGCCGCTTGTTACCGAAGTAGCGCGGTGTGACGAAACTCCATTCAAGGGAGCCAGAAATCCAGCTTTCCAGGCCCCGCAAGAAGGCTGCAACCTGGCTGTCGATCTCCGCACCGTAGGAAGGGAATTTCGCCTTTGTTTCGATGTACTTGTCTAGGGCTGCGCGGCACATATCTCCCGCGCGGTCCATGGCGCCTTGAAGGTCCAAGTTGTCATTGTTCATGATGATGGCAACAAGGTTGTGCATATCTCCCCGAGACTGCTCGACATTATAGGAAAATATGTCCTAGTAGCAGGAGTCAGCCGTGAGCAGCTTTTGAGCAGAACGACAGTTACTCACATTAGAGAAGGCGACAAAATCGTTGACACAGTCTTTCATTGTCTTCATCAGGGGATTTTCGATAACATAATCGGGGAGTTGCATGTCGAGGGAAAACTCGAGGAGGTCAAAGAGGGGTTTGCAACCGCTGCTCAGGCGGCGCAAATCAATGTACGCCTCAGTGGTCGGAATTTCGTTGGTGTCACGATGACGAGCTTGTTCGTGGACGGCAACTAGGTACAGCTCTACATTCTCGATGCATCGAGCCTGCACCTCGGGACCCGCGTCCGGGATACACCGAGTCCAATAGCTGTGCGGCAGGGTGAGCATAGGGCCAATCAAAAGAGTCGCAAACACCTACTCCCTGGTCAAAATGCTCGCATCGGACTCCAATTGAGGCTGCTCTTTCCCCCTTGTCTGGGTGGGTCGATATGACTCGGGAAAGTTCATGGCGTTCATGACAACATCCGCGAGGATTTCGGTGTCTTTGGTCATCAGATCATCGGAGAGGTCATCCAATAGGAAAAGGACCAGCATAAAATCGCAGATGATCCGGAAGCGTTCATCGCTGCATTGGTTGTAGCAGTATGCCGCCAATTGACCGGCGCCCAAACCGGCAATATGGCGACGCATGGCTGCAGTGAACACACGACAGCCATTTTCGACCCATTTCTCTGAAACGGTGGCGATGGCATCCCCATTCTTGTGATAAGCTGCGGGGAAGGGGCAGTGGGATTGGAGGTCCGGAACTTGAAACGCGGTAATGGTAGAGCGACGGGGTAAAACCATTGTGGGAAGTAGCTGATGTGGAGAGAAGATGTAGTAGATGGAAGACGAGGAAGTAGTGAGTGAGATGGGGTATATTGACCTTAGTACGCCGCTCTTTATAGAGACGCGAATGAGTTCAGTGCACACCATCTTTGTGCCGTTGGTTCGACCTCCGGATGCTCAGCAAGCAATGGGTGCAGGGTTGACGCCGAGTTCTGTTTCGCAAGAAAAAATTCCCCGGTACATCCTTTCCTCGTACATGTGGAGCAGAATCAGTACCATCATTATGCGTCAGCGAAGCTGACTTTAGGTGCATGCGAAAGTCAACGAGATATTGTATGTGCTTTGCTATCCATGGGAGTATTTGCCGATTCACTCTCTCAAGATGACGTCGAAACAAGTTAGGCAAGCAATATTGTGGCACCGGACATAGGCCGGCGGGAGAAAGCGCCACGAGAGTCTACTGTTCTTGTCCTGCAGCGTTGAGAGGTCGTCAGCCGCGCGGCCAGTGGGCGAGCTAGGCGCATGACTCGCATCAGCGCCGATAGCACAAGCGTCGGAAATGCTTGTTCGTCAGGATGCTAGTCGGTCCGAATTGCAGTGCGCTTAGCGGGGACGCACAGGACATTGCTGGGAGCTCTGGCGCTGCTGCTGCTGAAGGCCACCGTGGGCGGTAAAGCGGCGCTTCTTGTAATCACCATCGGTTGAGCCCTATTTGTACCGGGCGCGTAACGGCGTGGCTTCCGGCGAGCTTCTGAACCGTACAGCCAGCATCGTCATATACAGCTTACCTTGCTGTAGCATAAGTGCTAAATTATTGATGGCCAGATATTCCGTACTGGCGAGTCTGCTGAACGCGCGGCTGAGCACTCACGTGTGTCCGATGGTCGGGCAATAATCCAATGGGTCACGTAACAAGCCGACCGCGCCGCGATGTGTTCAAAGCACGAGGGTTTAGAACATCCATATGTCCCCTTGCAGGTTATTCATCACTGCAGGAAGACCGGGTCCCGCACTTACCTTAAGTACTTTACTTAGTGTTTTCCCGGGCCCGGCTTAGGCCGCGACAAAGCCGGAGCCGAGCCCTTACAGGCCGAGCCGAGCCGGGCCGTAGCCGTCTCCAGGCTGTCCCAAAAAGCCCGGCTCAGGATTTGACAAGCCTGGGCCGAGCCGTGAAGCCGCGGCTCTTGAGCGTCTAGATGGTATGGGTGAAGCCGCCCTAGGCGGCTCGGCGGCACCCAGGCACAGCGTGCTGGCACCACGCGTGGGAAACTTAGATAAGGCGCTCAAAGTTCAAATGAGGGACGAAAAGGGTGTTTTTCACCCTGCGGCCATGCTCCAGCCGAGCTGGAGCCGGGCCTGAGCCGTAAAAAAAAGCCCGGCCTGGGTTTTGTGAAGCCCGAGCCGTGACCGGGGCTTTTGAGCCCAAGCCGGGCCGGGAAAACACTAACTTTACTGATATATCAGTACAGAAGCTACCAATTTTAAGTCCTCGCGTATCTGAATTTAAGTGCACCAGTCAATTGGCGGAACCCCGAAATCTAGTAGACGTGTGTGCATGTGTGGTGTACATGGAGGTGGTGTACGTGGAGGTGGTGGAGTAATATTAATCGCGTTTGTTGTCAAGGACGAGGAGTAAGGAAATATGAGCTCGAATTCGAACTCTCTATGATATTTATACTATTTTACTCGGCACAAAATGATTTTTTTACAACGTTGCGTCGTGCTCATCGACGACGACGGTTGACGCCGAGGTTGAGGCCAGATGACGCCCCTGACGACCCATGGTCCCCCTGGCGCTACTCAAGGTCAGACTACATACCCAGGTGGAATAAGCCGCATGTCGCGTCATGCGAGTCAATATCGTGGAACAAACACTCGCATAGATTCGGTATCGGACAAGTCCGTCTGGCGTCAAATTTGGTTACTTGCGGTGATGCAAGAATAATCAAGTTAGACCCTGACCACATGTTGTACCACATTGTGTGGTCGCGGCCTAACTGGATTACAAATAGGTGCTATACAGGTGGATCCACCACTCGGAAACCTGGCCAGGCGGTGCACGGAGCACACTCACTGCAATGCACGACATGATATGTACCCTTGTTGCCTCTCAAACACGGATCAGCTGTACTTGCGAAGACGACCGAGTACCTACGTGGCCACGCACCGATGGACGCGCGCTTCGACTGGACGCCGGGAACGCGTGGGCGCTGTAAGTCTCGATTTGAATGCAGCGCCTCTCTCGTCCTACCACCCACCTAGAACACTGCGAACACTGCGAATGAACAACGATAAGGACAACGTGACAGTACCGTGAGTCCACAAGCACTTCTCTAGTGAGCCAACTGTTCACTCTTGACCCGGAAGTATTCCTGCAGCAATCAAAGTTGCAGATAAGGCTCTTCCGTTGCGCTATCTATTGTATACTGACTCTTGGCCACGGCAACAGGCTTGAGATGCACCCATCTTCCCAATGTCACACTGTTCGGCAAGCTTCCCAGTCGCTGCTTCGTGAAACTCTTGGTCGACAAGGATATCCAGAAGACTACGTTAGCTGCGAGAGGCAATACTGCCTCGTGGAATGAGCCATTCTATTTGTGCGTTTAATTCCAGTATTATTGTCCCAATGTGATCTTAAATCCATTCACAGCTACCACTTGACTGGGTCTTCTGTGTTGAACATTGAAGTATATGGGGATCATGCCCTCGCTCATGATGACTATATAGGCAGTGCGAAGGAAAGGATTGAGTTGCTGCTTCTAGAAGGAGCAACTGGAGGTCAGTCCTTTTCGCTCATCGACCGAATGCACGTGCAGTAATCGAACACAGCAGCCATTGCTCGTAAACTGCAAAAATCAGATAAGGCAGGGAAGATGCATGAGGTTCTGACTGTCATAGAGTTCACCATTTCGTCTTTCGCGGCGTCAGACGAGGCACAGGAGGCTCAGTTGAGCGAAGCAGTCAGTGGAACGAAAGAGGTCGATAATATGAACCCGGCGCTGCCCCTAATTGTCGATGCAAGGGCTGGGGCTGATTCTGTCGCTTCCACCCTCAATACCCTCGATACAATATTGGCGACTTGGGGTTCTCTCGTGGACAAAATCAGGCTGTTTACCGATATTATTGATGAAGCCTCAGAGGTCTGGTTAGGTTGTTCGTCCAGCAGGACATTTCATTGACACGGTGTGCCCCGACTCTAGGTCCATCCTTATGCGAAAATGGCATGGACCATCCTGTCTCTCGCACACACGGTCCGTCTATGACATATACCAACCGGATAGACGTACCTGACATCTGGGGTTGACTCTATTTAGACGATCATTGCTCAGATGGACCGGGACGATAGTATCCATGGTCTGGCGGAAATTATTGACAACACCTATGCATTCATCCACCTGGCAGAGCCATTGAAGAAGGTTGAATCACAGAAGTCAATTATCTTAGCCTTGGCGCAACAGACGTTAGAGTGCAGCTATTTTATCCGTGCCTATGCAAAAAACAAGGATTTCTGTGCGTTGAACCCACTGTCAGGTGACTATGGCTGATGATTTGTGTTCAGGGAAAAGAACCGCGGAAAATCTGGTGTCGGATGTCGATAGCAAGGTCAAACAATACCAGGAATCTTTCAATAGACTCAAGTGGGAGCTACAACAACAGGCCATGATTCATACTGAAATCACTGTACAACGTGTTGAAATCACTGTACTACGTGTTCTGGATGTCGTCAGTGACATATGTGAGTTTCTGGGTTGAGGCCTTTCCCCAGACTAATACGCATTGTGACCAGCCGGGGAAATTCTGCTGGGTGACATGCCTTATGCACACGGTGCAAAGTTCAATCCTGAAAAGGGATGCCTTCGGGATACTCGGGAGACAGTTCTTGCTGAGATATGGAAGTGGGCCAACCAGGAGAGCGAGGACACCCCACGCATATTTTTCTTGAGCGACGTTGCGGGTGCCGGCAAGTCTGCCATCGCCCACGAGGTCGCTAAACGATTTGACCGGATGAAACGTCTCGGGTCGTCGTACTTTTTTGACCGCGGTCTTCAGACACAGCGCTCCCCCGACAATGTCTTTAGCACGATTGCTTATGATCTGGCTGAGCGGGATGCAGCGCGAAGGTCATCGTTGCTGAAAGTGGTCGGGGACCAGAAATCACTTCGGACTACACGTGTACCTCGTGAACAGTTCCAAAAGTTCATTCTGGACCCTTCCAAGGACCTAACGGCCATTGGACCGACCGTGATCGTTATTGATGCATTGGATGAGAGCGGAGACCTGGAATCTCGCCAGGGTCTCTTGTCTGTCCTGGGAAAGGAAGCAGCACAACTGCCGTCTAATTTCCATCTTCTTATCACTTCCCGCGCCGAAGACGACATCCTGGACGCCCTTCTGGGGAAGACGCATGTCCTTTCCAGGTCCTTAAAGGATATTGACCCGAACCCTGCCGATGCTGTCACCCGCTTTGTGGAAGCCCAATTACGTCACATTACGGCCCTCGAGCACAAATGGCCCAACAATGGCTGGTGTCGATTATTAGTTGAGAAATCCGAAGGTCACTTTCAATGGGCATCCACTGCATGCCGATTTGTCAAAGGAGATGGGAAGCGTGGCCACAATCCTGTTAAGCAACTGGAGGAGGTTTTAGTCAAGAACCTCCGTGGGATGGATAACCTGTATCTCGGCATCCTCACGCAGATATTCGGTGATGGCAATGACTTGACGGACGATATCAAGTGTCGCTTTCGCTTGGTGGTGGGCTGCATGCTGGTTGCCAGAGAACCGCTGTCGATGTCTGCCCTGCAGAAGCTGTGCAATGAAGATGAGTCGGGTACTGAGGTTCATGATATAGTAAAACCCATGGGCGCTCTGTTGAGTCTTCCCACCCAAGAATCTGACCCAATCAGCCTGCTTCACACGTCTTTTCGTGACTTCTTGACAGATCGCGACCGGAGTGGACCATATTACATTGACACATCGTTACACCATGATGGCCTTGCGCTCTCATCCTTGCGCGTGATGAAGGATGAACTTTGTTTCAACATTTGTCACCTTGAAACTTCACATCTGCGCAACGACGATGTCGTCGACTTGGCGACACGGACCAAGAAGTATATATCCCCACAACTTTCCTACTCTTGCCGTTTTTGGGCGGACCATGTTCGTGCCACCACCTTTACGCCGGGTATAGGTGCAAAGGTCAAGGAGTTCTTCGAGACTAAGCTACTCTACTGGCTGGAAGTTTTGAGTCTGATCAAGAAGGTATTCTTTGCTTCAGCAACGCTCTCGTCAATAATGGACTGGAGTCAGGTGAGTGCCCAAGTTGTTATGAGCTCTGACGGGAGTCTAATGAACTTCAGGATAATGACATTAAGGCATTCGTAACGGATACCCGCAATTTTGTAGCTGCGTTTGGGAGTGCAATCTCTCAGAGTGCTCCTCATCTCTATTTATCAGCACTCCCGTTCGCACCTGAAAGGTCGAAACTATGCGAGATTTATCTCCCGCGATTTCCACGACTACTCCGGATCGAGACAGGGAAAGTGGCGACGTGGCTACCTATTCAAAGCGTTCTGGTAGGTCATACCATGGCCGTCTCGTCGGTGGCATTCTCAAAGGACGACAAGCGCATCGTCTCCGGGTCTGATGACAACACGATCCGTGTGTGGAATGTCGACACCGGTGAGGTCATTTCACCACCATCCGAAGGCCACACCGTCTGTGTCTGGTCGGTGGCGTTCTCGCACGATGGCAAGCGCATCGTCTCCGGGTCTGGTGACAGGACGATCCGTGTGTGGAATGCAGACACCGGGGAGGTCATATCACCACCATTCGAAGGGCACACCAACTCGGTCAGGTCGGTGGCGTTCTCGCACGATGGCAAGCGCATTGTCTCCGGGTCTTTG
Organism: Gautieria morchelliformis; assembly: GCA_015179125.1. NCBI lineage: Eukaryota > Fungi > Basidiomycota > Agaricomycetes > Gomphales > Gomphaceae > Gautieria > Gautieria morchelliformis. The sequence continues at coordinate 309,097 of WHVA01000023.1, read as the reverse complement.
GACAAGACGATCCGTGTGTGGAATGCAGACACCGGGGAGGTCATTTCACCACCATTCAAAGGCCACACCGACTGGGTCTGGTCAGTGGCGTTCTCGCATGACGGCAAGCGCATCGTCTCCGGGTCTTTTGACAAGACGATCCGTGTGTGGAATGCAGTCACCGGGGAGCTCATTTCAGCACCATTTGAAGGCCACAGCGGGTGGGTCCGGTCGGTGGCGTTCTCGCAGGACGCCAGGCGCATCGTCTCCGGGTCTGATGACAACACGATCCGTGTATGGAATGCAGACACCGGGAAGCTCATTTCAGCACCATTCGAAGGCCACACCGCCGGCGTCAGGTCGGTGGCGTTCTCGCAGGACGGCAAGCGTATCGTCTCCGGGTCTCTTGACAACACGATCCGTGTGTGGAATGCAGACACCGGGGAGGTCATTTCACCACCAATCGAAGGGCACACCAACTCTGTCAGGTCGGTGGCGTTCTCGCATGACGGCAAGCGCATCGTCTCCGGGTCTTTTGACAAGACGATCCGTGTGTGGAATGCAGTCACCAGGGCAGTCATATCACCACCAATTGAAGGCCACACCAACTCAGTTAGATCAGTGGCGTTCTCGTACGATGGCAAGCGCATCGTCTCTGGCTCTGATGACAAGACGATCCGTGTGTGGAATGCAGACACCGGTGAAGTCATTTCAGGACCATTTGAAGGCCACACCGGGTGGGTCCGGTCGGTGGCGTTCTCGCAGGACGCCAGGCGCATCGTCTCCGGGTCTGATGACAACACGATCCGTGTGTGGAATGCAGACACTGGGGAGGTCATTTCGCCACCATTCGAAGGGCACACCGACTCGGTCAGGTCGGTGGCGTTCTCGCACGACGGCAAGCGTATAGCCTCCGGTTCTTTTGACAAGACGATCCGTGTGTGGAATTCAGACAACGGGGCGGTCATTTCACCGCCATTCGAAGGCCACACCGACTACGTCAGGTCGGTGGCGTTCTCGCATGACGGCAAGCGCATCGTCTCCTGCTCTGATGACAAGACGATCCGTGTGTGGAATGTAGTCACCGGGGAGGTCATTTCACCACCATTCAAAGGCCACACCAACTCGGTCACGTCAGTAGCGTTCTCGCATGACAGCAAGCGCATCGTCTCCGGGTCTTTTGACAAGACGATCCGTGTGTGGAATGCAGTCACCGGGGAGCTCATTTCAGCACCATTTGAAGGCCACACCCATATCGCCTTGTCGGTGGCGTTCTCGCACGATGGCAAGCGCATCGTCTCCGGCTCTGATGACAAGACAATCCGTGTGTGGAATGCAGACACCGGGGAGCTCATTTCAGCACCATTCGAGGGCCACACCAACTGGGTCTGGTCAGTGGCATTCTCGCATAACGGCAAGCGCATCGTCTCCGGGTCTGATGACAACACGATCCGTGTGTGGAATGTAGACACCGTGGAACTCATTTCACCACCATCCGCAGGTCAGGCTGGTCAGTCGCTGTTATCTTGATTTGTCGGAACATGATGAAATCTGCTAATATCCTTTGCACAGCTAGGGGGCCTGGGTTTCGAAATGACTCAGTCCTCGAAAATGGCTGGTTACTAAACCCACCCTCAGAACTTTTATTCTGGATACCACCCTGGTCACAAGTAGGTCTCTGGCGGCCGGCGAACACCGCTGTCATTGCGAAGGGGTCCACAAAGCTTGATTTCAGCTGGTTTGAGCATGGCAGATCATGGATGCGATGCAGAGAGGCAACATGATTTTCCCAGGGGAAACACCTGTTGACCTACAGATATGTGGTATCTCCTACTACCATAATGGTTGGACTTCCAGGTGGTTTTGAGAACATTTCATTTGATTAGCCACTCACATGCACTATTATAAATATTGTATGTGTAATAACCATCTGATAGCATGCCCAAGGGGTTTTCCCCACACTTAGGGGGGTTTATTCCATGTGAAATGCCCAATTTTAATTAGTGATTAGCTAATCCATCATGTCCATCAACTTTGCTGTGTTCTGTATCCAGTAGATTGTTATGAGTTGGCTAGATAACCACTAGCACAGATATCAGGAATGCTTAGTGATCCCTGAATTGTGAGGTCAGACTATTCCTAGCACTAAGGAGCCTGAACTACCTGGGTGTCATGATTGGTTTTAGGGTGGTGCGATGATGCTGGCTACGATATTGGATTCGGTGGCCAGGAATGCACAGTATCTAACACTACTGGAAAGATACTGATGCAAGCACCAAAAGTCAATGGCTTATACTGACTAGACCTTCAGTCACCAAATGCTCAAGTGCATATAGCCATGTCAGCCATGGAAATTCATCAAAAAATGGGGCACATCTCACAGAAGTCCCTACATCATTTACTCAATTGTGGCATGATATTGGGCATTGAACTGAGCTCCACAGGCGATAAGATTGTCTGTGATGCATGCATTCAAGCTAAAATTGCATTCAAACCTCTTCCTCGTATTTTGCAACCATGAAGCAGCTGACCCAATGCCCAGTACGATGGTCTGAACACCTCTCAGGATTCAACTACATCGTCCGCTACCAGGCAGGGTGACTCAGCACGAAGCCTGATGCTTTGACCCATTGAGGCAACATGTACCCTAAAGGGGGGGATGGTGCCTTCACATTGGTGACTCCTCACAGCTTCCAGTCGATGTTTAAGACTGGGCAACTCATTCGTGCCATCATCCTTGATTCTACATCACTGTTGACATCTATCCAACAGGGACAGTTGACTGACCTCTTGTCCTCAGCCCACATCACTTGTCTTTAGTTGAGAGACCAGGCGATCATCCCCCTGAATGCAAAACCAGACCCTTGGTCACTTGGAGAAGATGGCTAAATGCTATTATACAAACAGCGAATGAATGTCCCTGATCATAATGACATTCGCTTGGACATCCTTCACTTGCGGTATGATCATCAGTTAGGAGGACACCCAGGGATCACCCCTTTGTCTTTCACCTTGCCCTTAGCCTTCACCTTCATATTCCACTCTTTCGCCTTGGCCTCCTGAGCATCCTTCTCCTCATTCGCTTCGTACTCTATGCAAGCGACCAGCACTCCACATGAGTTCAGATGGTGAAGGGCAGATTCGACAAGAAGGCAACTTACCCTTGGGTGACACGCAACCCTGGCGATCACGAATGCACCTCCCACACATCTTTCCTGCTTGACCACTACATGTATGGCCATAGTGAAGGCATCTCCTGCACTTCGCAGGCTTCATGATGATCTCAGGCTACAAAATAGGCCACAGTCAGCTTCGCAAATAACTGCAAGAAAGGGAAGCACTTACTCCAATAAAAATCTTCCACCCTAGGAGGAAGGCATCCTCAGGATACTCTTGCTTCACCACCGACTGACGGATCTTGTCTGCCTCAGCCACCTATACATTTGCATGACCCTTCCTATGCAGTGCAGGGGGTTGCTCGACTGGTAGGACCTCTATTGAAGGACTCAAAACAGCTCGGGGACTACCTGTTCGAGGCTTCTTGGGTGTTGGCGTTGGTGTGTTGTCACCATTGTTGGAGGACAGGAACATCGGCCGCCGCTTTGTAAGCATGGGCTGTATGATGCTTTGTGGCTCAGACAATTCTTGTGGGATCACTGAAGGCTGCAAAGCAGGGATAGGACCTTCGCCAAAACCCAACATCATGTTAGCTGGTATATCATGTAGCGATGTAAACCACATACCTTCCAGGTCCTTCAAAGTGCTTCCCACCACTTTGGGCACCTTTGATGGATGTCACAATGAGACGGGACAACACTAGCATGTCTGTGACTGGTATCACACTGTACACGTAGACCTCCATCAGAGGTATATGTGGGAGGTTACTCATTCTTTTCTCCAATGAAAGGCAAACTCCAAGTAAAGACATCCACAAAATTAGGAAGCCAGTAGATGCGGCATGCAATTGAATTGTCCAATGTTCATCACATTTGACTCATATTGAGAACTGCTGCCTTGTTGTTATACACATCGAGGTAGTTGGGTGTGGAGAAGGTGGTCATTACGGAAGGAATGCTGGTGGTTTTGGTCCTGCAGTACATGCAGTATCTGCAGATTCCAGTAAATGTGTATAAAAGGACCATGACATTGTGCTTACCCCGCATTGTGCACCTCATGGTCCCTAATGATGGATAGCCAGTTATTCCTTTCTAGGAATTGACATGCTGCTTGATAGCTGCAAGTCCCAACACGTCATGAAAATGTTGGGAGGATGCGGACAGTGAACCCACATAAAGAAGAAAGAGCACCTGCAAAAATGATTATGTACAAAACTATCCTGCATCTTCTCCTGACCAAATTCTTCGATGGGGTCTGACCATAAAATATCGCACATCAACCCATGTGTAGATGGCTCACAGAACTGGTTGATCTGTATGCCACAAACCTAGTGAGCACATTGCAACCAAAAGAAGTTGACGGGGCTTACAATTTGCAGATCATCAATGGTCTGGAACTCCAGCGACAGTCTGCAGTGGATACAAAGGAATTGCTTGTTCATAATGGCAGTTAATGGCAGGGTACAAAAAGAACCCATGCATGTGTTATAGATGGTTTCTGAATACTTGTGGTGGCAACATTCATGGTTCCCACAAGAGAAATAATGCATCTGGGTACCATGTTTTGAGTGATGATAGGTAAAGGATACACTGAAACAGTTCAATACAATTTCACATATTCAAGGAGGGATAAAGACCATACCTTGATGCTAAAATATCTCTGGTCAACATAATCCCCTAAAAAAAGATACTGTGTGTCCGCGGGATTACCACCAACTTTGAAGAGTTTCATCAGGTTGTACTATCCCATCCACTAAGGAAGATGGTTGGTCTTTCAGTAGCTTACAATCCTTGCTATGGATATCTCAACTGGACATTTGAGCTACCTCCTCTCCTGCAGGGGTTTTTTTTTTTTTTTTTTTTTTATATCCATTTGTATCCATTGAGCTTTGGCTCATGTAGGATAATACAAAACAAGTATCTATCGAGAGTCCACTTTGGAATATGCGAAACATGAGCCCTAGGGCGAGGAGGTCCCATGACAGACTAACATCCCTTAAAGAATTAATGGCTGTAATATATAATAAATTAGCTGAACAAGGTGTGTGGGCATATCCCGTAACACATTGGAAGAGAGACCATATCGTGTCATGCCTATCTACGAAAGAGACCGTGATGAAAAGGATGACAGGGGCTGAGGGGCGGGCGTAGCGTGGGATGCGGTGAGGCGGCAGCGGGTACGGCGGGACGGCGGGGCAGTGGCGGGTATGGCGGGGCGTCGTGGAGTGTGCAGGCCAGTGGCTTGGGTGTGAGCGTGTGACACTGCGATAGAGGGGCGAGGGGCGTGCGATGCGGCTAGTGTGAAAGGGGCACGGGGGTGTGCCTGGGCAGGTGTAGCGCCAAGCGCGTGCGTAGGTAGCTGTGTGTGTATCTGTGAGAAGGACAGTTTCAGTTAGATATAAATGGGTCTGCTGCAGGGTGTGGGTTAGTCTCGTGTCTCAGGTTCCACTGGGGGGGTGGGGGGTTGGATGGAATCTTTTGGTGGCGTTGACATAATCGAGGGTGTAATCGATGCATTTTGGGTTGGAGAGCAACTTGGAAATGTCTAGCGCATCACGTCTTAAGGCATTGATCACGGGTTGTCTGTGTCTTGCGTGGGCTATGCATGAGAGAAGGTAGTGTCGTACTGATTCCTCCTTCTGATTGCAGCTTGGGCAGAGTGGCGTGCCAACCAGGCCCATGTGGTATAGATGCCGCTGGAGTTGTGCGTGGCCGGTATGTAGCTGGATTAGTATGCTGGATTGTCGTCGGGGCAGTTCCGCTGCGATCTTGCGATAATCTGCTGATGGGGCTTTGGGGTCGATTTCTCGGAACCTGGCGTAATGTGGGGATTTGATGAATAAGCGCCGTGAGTCCTCCTTCAACTTCTGGTCATAGGTGGTCTTGAGCGCCGATTTGCTGACTGGGAGTTGTGACTGCAGCAGTGCTGGGAGTGACGATTGCTGGCTGCTGCAGCCTTCAGCTGCTCGTTTGGCCAGCTTGTCCGCCAGCTCGTTGCCCTTGATACCTTTATGTCCTGGGACCCAGTAGACCTCTAGAGGCACTCCTTGGTGTCGTGTCACGGTGTCGTCCATCTGCTGGAGGAAGTGGTCGATTAGGTATTGACCTGGGGTGCAGTGGAAGCTGGTGAGTGCTTTGATGGCCGCCTGGTTGTCTATCGCTATTGATACCCCATCCAGGTAGTTGAGTTCCTGTATAATGGTCACCACCAATATTAGGCCTACTAACTCCACTTCGTAGACTGTATGCTGTGTATCGGGACCTAGGTGGTATTGTAGTGACCTTGGCTGCGCCCCCTTAATGAGCATGACTACTGCTGCACCGATCCCACCTTCGAATCCTGAGCCGTCTGTGTATATCTTCACTGCATTTGGTCTTGCCTCGTCGTAAGTCACAGCTTCCTCCTCGTTTTGTCGTATCACCGTTCTCATTGGTGGCCGCCATGAAGGCTCATGACGTGTTGGCTGAAGGGTTTCAATGGTTCCGGGTTGCACACCGTGCGCGCGAAGGAGTTCGTGTAGGGGCGATCTGTGTTTGCGCACGTACCTTCGGGCACTCTTCAGTCGTCGATGTAGTGGGTGACTGGGGGGCAGTGTTTCCATGCATATTATCGCATTGTGTGTGTACTTGTCAAGGCTGAGCCTCATGGGGAGAAGGTCAGCATGCGCGTGGAGTAAGTCGGTTGCAGTGGAGCAGAGTTCTCCCATGATGTACAGTGAAGCCATCCTTTGGACTCTTGCCAACCTGCTCGCGGTGCCGACTGATCCCCTGGCTTTCTTGTCCCCCTGATCCTTCCTGATTGGCATGAACCATACGTCTGCAGCGTATAGCATCTTTGGGATAGCTATGCTGAGGTACAGCTGCCGCATATTCCTGTATGACATGCCCCTGGTTGGTTTGGACAGCCGTCGGAACTGCATTACCCAGTCCGTGCCCTTGGTGGCTGCATAGGCGACGTGCTCCTTGAACCGCAATTCTTGGTTGAGTATCACCCCCAGAAGTTTGTGAGATGGGGTTGGGGAGATGATGGCGCCGTTGACGCCGAGCGGTCGTCTGCTTATCGGTCTTGTTCTGCCAGGTCATGTGGGATCTTTTTCACGCTTTCGCGAGAAATCCATGACTTGCATTTTGTCCAGCTCAAACTGCGAGCTGTGTGTTCTTGACGAGTCATAGGCTCCGCCCGCTCTGCTCATCATATGTGCCAGCTTTGCGTGCGTGCTGGCGAAAGATGCCCCTGCTACTAGGTACGTGACATCGTCAATGAACGCTGGCGCCAGCTCATTGTGTTCTTTGTGTGCCACCTCTATGAGTCCTGCATTGTAGAAGTGGTATAGCACCACTGATATTGGGTTGCCCTGGTCACACCCGTTGTCTATGTTGAGCAACTCTGACAGGAAGTTGTCAAATTGTATGCGCATTTGCCATCCCTGGAGTCTGTTGCTGATCCAGCCGGTGTATTGTGTTGGCACTCCCTTCAGGCGCATATCATGGATGAGCTGGTCCACGGCAATGCTAGGGAATGCCCCCTTGACGTCCAAGAATAGTGCTGACACTACCTTACCCTTCCGCCAATGCTCTTTGATGAAGTCTACGGTTAGATGTATTGCGTCTGTGGTACTGCAGCCTGTGCGCCCTCCAAAATTGGTGTCAGGCAGGAGGTGTCGTGTCTCGGCATAGCAGTTCAGAGTTTTGGTGACGCACCCAGATAGGGGCTTTGCGAGTGTTATTCCATTTAGGTGATCAGCCGGTATGCTTTGGCCACAGCGTAGTCTGTCTTTCCTGGTTTCCGTAGTGTGCTGATGGTAGTAGTCTTCCATTGCTGTGGGTATGTGTCGAGTCGAAAGGTTGCTCGATAGATGCAACCTGGGTACGGAGTGAGTAGTTCCGTGCAGTGTGTCAGCATGGAGTTGGAGAGGCCTGACGGTCCTGCAGCCTTGTATGGACTCATTTTCCCAATGACTCGTGAGATTTGCTGGTCTGTTATCAGCTGGAACTCGAATGCCGGTGCTGGGTATTGGAATGTGTCATTCTGCTGCCGCTGTGCACCCTGTGAGGGGAAGAAGGATTTGAATAACAATTTGCTCTTATCCTCATTGTCTGTAACCTTGGATTCCATGCCACTGTCCGTTGTTGTCTTGGGCGGGGGGATCCTTGTGCAGCCTCCATCGGTCGATGGGCCCGAGACCAGTCTGCTTGCGGTCCATGTGGTCTTTTCATCAGCGTTTTCCAGCCACTCTACCCAGAATTCCTGCTTGGTGGCCCTTATCAGGTCAGTGTATTCGTTGCGCTTGTCCCGGTACTCCTGGTGGCTGGGGTGTAGCGGGTTGTTGCGCACCAGGTTGGCATGCCTTGCTGCCCGTCACATCATGGCTCTAGCCTGACTGAGCTCTTTTGTCCACCAGCATTTTGAGTAGGGTGAAGGCTTTGAGTACGGCACCAGTCCTTCGACCGTGGTGTTGATGGCAGTAGTGAGTTGCATTAGCTGCTCGTCGAACTCCTCCTTTGTGCTGATTTCTGTGGGGGGAGGGAGCGCCTCCAGCCGCTCCCGTAGTTGCTTTCGGAATTCTGGCCAGTCAACCATCCGCCAGTTCCTCCTGGCCGGCTCTTCCACCCCTGGCAATGACACGTCGACCGTGCTGGATATCGGGTAATGGTCTGCACACGGCGGCTGCATGTCGGGGTACACTGTGCATTGCGTGAATAGGTCGTGCAGGGCTGAGGTGCAAAACACATTATCTGGTCATGTGAGGTTCTTAGAGTTGGATGCGCAGAGAGTCGGTATGTCCTTCGGTAACACCATAAGCATGTTGTACTGTGCTAGTAGGTCCAATACCGTCTGGGCGGCATCTAGGTTGGTGGCTGTGAACAGGTGAGCGTTGCGCTCCTCGTCCCAGAGCGGGTGGTGCCTGTTGAAATTGCCCATCCAGAGCATGTACGATGTTTCAATGACTTGCTCGCCTCGCCTGTCATCTTGAATAGTGTCGTGGATCTTCTGGAGGGTGTGCAAGTGGTTGCAGTCGTTATAAATATTGAAGAGCGTGATCGGCCCTGTGTTCGCATAAATTAGCATGGCTACTACATCTTGTGAGTCAACATCAATTTGCCGCCAGTTGCTGGAGCGGAGCCGTCTATTTACAAAGGTGACAACCCTAGTCGACTTGGGGTCATCCCTGTGCGACCTAGGGGTCAGCAAGTACCACCTGTGGTTGATGCGTGTGTTTCCTAGGAAGTCGAAGTACGGCTCCTGCAGGATGATGATGTCGTACTTTTCAGGGTCTATAGAATTAATTAGATCTTGTTGTGCTATGTTGGATTTGTTGAGATTTTGCTGCCAGATGTTCAACGTCGAGAGATTGCTGTGCGCAGTATTACTCATGGGTGGAGGGGTTGGGTTGAGGTGTCCTTTCATTTGAACGCATTGTAATTCCCACATTGCCGAGGGACAATTGGCGTGTACGCCCCATTCCCTCTGAGCGCCCCCCTCTGCTGGTTGGTCGTCAAGTCATGGAGCGGCCGTGATAGCTGCAGGCCATTGGCTGTTGCCTGGGCTGGTGGTGGGGTGTCGGCCGATATTAATCACCTTCTGGACGGTATGTGTCAGCGTTTGTTGTCATTCGGAAGCGTGGTTGAGCTGTGGGGGCCGGGGGAGGAGGTGCAAGTTCTAGTGGTGAGTGAACCGTCTCCCACGACTGTGGGTCCCTGCTAGATGGAAATAATCGCATATTGGATTCTGGATTCTTTTGCTGCATTCTGTTGTTGCCCTCTCTGAATGCAGGACAGTCGCGATCCCATGTGGCATGGCCTGCCCTGTCGCAATTGATGCACCTGTACCTGTTGGGGTCAGTTACGCTACATGCCCCCGTTCGGTGACCCTCATCCCCGCAAGTGCCGCATACATCTGTGGGGTGGGGGCATTGCGCAGCCATGTGCACCATACCTAACTTCTGACATTTGAGACATCGCTTGGCCTCCTGTATGAGCTTCCTAGCCGTTGTCCTGGTGCTTGCTATTAGGACCCCGAGATGGATGAGGGTGTTGGCCGCCATTCAATTTCGTAGTTGTATGATGAGGTGGGCTGTGGATTGGCGGTCTGACTGGCATTCCGGCGGCTTGATCCACCTCGCAGCTAGAATGTCGCCCTGTTCGAGGGAGTTTGCCTGCTCCACTGCCGCTATGCTATTTTGGGATGTGGGGTCAATACAAATTTGGCGATGACGGAGTAGGTGTTGGGTTTGATCACGGCAGATGTGTTGACGTGTGCTAGAAAGCTTTCAGCGAAGTGTTGGCCCTGGAGGCTTTCCGCTGCGTCTTCAGTACACAATTCTAAAAAGAACCCCCCATTGTGTAGCCTCTGTACTCCTACAGCTTTGGGCCTCTCCGTTTGGTCGTCCCCGGTTGCGGCCTCTATTGCACGGTTTGCCTTGTTGAGAATGTCAGGTTCGGAGAGATGTGAGATTTGGAGGTCAGGCGCGTCTGGTGCCTTGTCGATGAGTATCTGGCATGCGCGCAGGTCGCACTTGGCCAGCATGCTGGATTGCAGGCTGACAGGCCTGGTTGCACACGCCGCTAGAGCTGCTGCGTACGTTGGGTATCGGGTGTTGGTCATGTTGACAGAGGGTTCTGCTGGGCTGCATGTCGGTGTTGCTGGGATCTGCGCTGTCACTGCGCCTACTATCCTCTGTGCTGTTCCATCACTTTCCTGTCTCAGTTCTTCCACTGTTCCCACGAGGCTGGCCGTTGAGCCACTGATCGTTGATGCCGCCTTTTCTATCTTCTGCACTGTTGGTGCTAACATGTTGTTGATGCCGGATAGCCGTTCCTTGACAATTGTAGCCACCTCCGAGATGATGGTGCGTTCCGCTAGGTCATTCATTAGTATTGCTCTAATACCTTCTTCAGTGGTTTTGGGGATTGAGGCTTGGGCTTCTGCTAGATGGAGCAGGGCGGTGGCCAGAGTCTGGAGCGATATGAGCTGCTGGTGGGGGAGTAGCTCTTGGACAGCAAGTATTGATGGGCCTCCTCTGGGGTGGGTGTTGGGGTTTTGCTGATGCTTTCGACTTTGCCTCTGATCGTGTTCTGGGAGCTTGAGCGCAGGCTCCGACTGTCTGCACTTTGCGGGGATGGCTGTATGGGCGGTGCCTTTTTGTTGAGATTTCCTGCCATTGGGACCGGGTTTTTGCGTGCTCGCCGTGGATGCTGGTGGCAACATGTGTTTTCCAAGTTGATAGGCCCCTTTGACTGAGGTTTCCTGTGGATATTTTGGATGTTGGGCTGGATGGAGTGTGGGAAAGTTGCTTGTGGTGGTGGTTTGGGATCATGTGAAGGTTCACTGCAGGGGTTAATCTACCATCTTCACCAATCATTAGATCAAAGACCTTTTCATTCTAAATCTCTGAATATGATAGCCAAATGGAGTATTCTTAGTTTTGATTGACTTCGACTATAGGTGGATTGAGAAAACACCAGATTTAGTATGGCATGCTCACTAGTCTTATTTCTAGCCTCGATATCTATTTGCTTGGCAATGACGCCAGCCAGAATGCTTTGGTTGGCGTTTATGGGGAGATCAAAAGGTTTTTGAGACACATCAAGCTGAACGAGGCTGGAGTGTGCACTAGCCAGCGCTTCACCATCATACTCCACTCCAGCTAAACAGACTGGTCAGAACTACTGCAGCATCAGTAAGCTACCATTAGCCTCTGTTGTTGAGCGCAGTAAATATATATTTCTCCAAACTGAGTTTGGAGGGAGAAGTAAGTAAGCTTCTGCCTCTGAACACATGGCCACAGGTTTCTTAACTGTGCCTATTGGTGTAGAGAGGGTATTATCACGATTCCACAGTGGTTTTCTCGCGGGGGTGTTGCCACTGGGTCAACTACATGCATGGTATGCTTTGTCTTGCTTGTGGCACATGTTTCCCTGACCATCTGAGGACGGTCTGTAGGAACTTTGGCACCTGCGGAAGAGCGAGTCGCTGGAGTTGTATTTCTAGATGCCATGATGGAAGAAGGTTAAGAAATGTAAGGATGGAGTTGTTTAAAAGGAAGAACATCTTAATGGGAAAGGTAGGGGCGGTTTTGCCTCCTCTGCCGATGATGCACTGTTTACTTTGTTTAGCCACCCACACCACCAACATCATCATCCCATCGTCCTCATTGCATCCACACCTGGGAGGAAAGCCACAAAGAATATTGTAAGAACAACTCTGGTGGAGAAAGTGCAGAGGAAAGGGAGGGGGCCACTTACCAGGAAAGGGGATAGGTATGGGAGGTCTGGGACAAATTCAGCATAATTGTCCTTGACAACAATGGTATAAGGGGAACTCTTTTGCACTCCGACCACCACCGTAGTCCGGGCGCTTAAGAATCCCTACAATACCAAAGCCGTTTTGCCAACCCACACACTAAACATAACACACTATAGTGGATTGCTGGCCACAGTCAGTGATACCACTAAGCTTCTACCAAAAAGAAGCGACCAAAAAGACGATGCCGACGCACATAGACCCCCAGCCGCCTGCCACGTCACAAAGTTGCACAAGGGCAACCACCGCTCAGCAATCCACAAGACTAGAGCCGACCTGTTAGCAGACCCGAGCGCGACAGTGCGCAGCAGGGAACAAGCTAGGGGCTTCCTCGAAAGATACGGCTACCTAGCAAAAGACGACCCGTTGTCAACAGAACAGCTGAGCAATACGCTGCTGTCATTAGTCCACAACGTCAGTGGAAAGACCCTATGAGAAGGGGTCAGAGCCGTAGCAATCCTGATGATGGAAGAGGCGGCGAGGACGGTAGGAGCGGCGGTGAAGCGGCACGTAGAAAGAGGACTGGAACCGGTCCTCACAAAGATCGAGAAGGTAATAGAAGACGCGAAGGAAGCTGCAGAGATGGCGAAGACGAATACAAAAGGAGCCTGCAACGTAATAGAACATTTGGGCAGCATATGCAAGCAGAGAGAGCAGGAGCGGGAAAACGGAGCAGGGAACGCGACATACACAGCTGCAGTAAGAGGTAACGTACCGCTCTCACACCACAATAACCTGGCGAAAGCGAAAGCGAAAGCCAGGCAGATACTGATCGACAGAGACCCGCAAGGAGAGCAAGACACCCTAGCAAACCTAACGGAACAAGAGTTGGTCACGAAAGCAAACGAAGCTATCAGCAACCTAGAGGAAGACATCGAGCAAGACAACGTAGCTTTCATCGCCGCCAAAAAACTCGCCAACGGAGGGATAGTATTCGACCTAGAAACGGAACAGGTGGCAAAATGGATACAGATGAACAAAAGAACGTTTCTAAGCAAATTCAGCGGCACGGCCACTATAAAAGACAAAGCGCTATCAGTAATAATCGAGTACGTACCCCTAAGTCACTCACTGGACGCCCTGGCGGAGATGAGGAAGATCGAAAGAGAATCGAGAGTACCTGAAGGTTCGCTGCTATCAACACGATGGATAAAACCAATACATAGGAGATCACCGGGTCAAAGGTCCGCTCATGTTATTGCAAAGTTCACCACCACCGAAGCTGCAAATCGGAGCATAAGGGACGGTATAATAGTAGCCGGAAAACACACGTGGGCGAGGAGGATGAAAAGAGAACCGCATCGATGCTTGAAGTGTCAAAAGTATAACGCCTGCCACATCGCTGCAGATTGCACCAGCCAGGACACATGTGGAACGTGCGGAGACGAGCACAGAACCGCTGACTGCGAAGAAAACGACCCGGGCAAATATTACTGTGCAAACTGTGACACCCATGGGCATGCCTCGTGGGACAGAACATGCCCCGTGTTCAGAGAAGCGTGCACCGCAGCAGAAAGAAGCGACCCAGAACATACCTATAAATACTTCCTGGATGAGAGCCCGTGGACATGGGAGCAACAAGGTGACACGGCGGACACAGTAGATGCAGGGGAACTTTTAAAGAAGCTGAGTGCCCCGGAGGACAGAAGGTGGAGAGCAACGCAAGAGATGCACCGAAACGGAGAGTGGACAGATAGCGGGGACCAACAAGAACCACAAGGGAGACATGACATACCACGGCTGCGAGCGAGGATGGAGGGCAGAGAAGCAGCCGGGGGAGAAAGAAGTGGCGCGAATCCACGAGTCGGCAACAGAGACCAGGGATGGCAGAGGCTAGAGCAGGGAGAAATCAGGCAGAGCCGACTAGATGACTACAGAATTGGCGGCAACAATGACCAGACATGAGCAAGACGGCAAAGTGGCAGCGAAAACGACATACACCAAGAATGACTGACGAAACCTCGCAGATCAAAACGTTAAGAATCAGGCAACAGAACGTAAATAAATCGCTAACAGCAACGGCAGAAATACTAGCTAAGTGCCCGCACGACCAATATGACATTCTCGCGATACAGGAACCGTATATTGACTTTTTGGGAAACGCCAGGGCCACACCTAGATGGTACATGGTGTACCCGAAGACCCACTACACACATAAAGGTGAAAGAACGAGATCCATGATGTTAATAAGCAAGAGACTCGCCACAAACGGATGGAGCGCGGTAGACATAGGCTCGCCGGATGTCTCGGTGGTACGGGTGAAAACCAGCAACGGTGACGTGCTAATAATTAACATCTACTTGGACTGTGCAAGGTCTGACAGCATCAGAGCTATTCAGCGACACCTGCGAGAAAAAGCAGCAGAAAGGGGATCGAGAGAACTAGAAGTAGAGGGGATGATATGGCTGGGGGATTTCAATAGACATCACCCGATGTGGGATGAACTATGAAATTCGCACCTATTCACTAGGGCCAACCTAGACGAAGCACAAACGTTGTTGGATGCCATAGCAGAGCATGGGATGCACATGGCGCTTCCAAAAGAGATTCCAATGCTCAGGGCCATGTCCACAGGAAATCACACGCGCACAGATAACGTCTTTATATCATCCTCGCTAGTAGAAAATCTGATCAGTTGCACAGCAGAGCCGGAAGATCAACCTCCAAAAAGTGATCACTTCCCCGTAGATACCGTACTAGATGTAACAGTCAAAGCTAGCAACCAAGCCTCAAGACCAAACTACAGACAAGTAGATTGGAAGAGCTACAACATACAGCTCAAGGCGAGGCTCGAGGACAAGATTAGCGAACCAACGCCGTCCTCCCCACAGCAGCTCCAACACCATCTGCACGCACTAGTAACGGCCATACACGAAACCACCGAGGAGCTAGTACCCAAAAGCAAACCGTCCATGTACGTGAAACGTTGGTGGTCCCTACAGCTAACGCACATTAGAGCGGAGACGAGGCGATTGGGAAGGAGGTCATACGCGAGGCGGAATGATTTAGCAGACGCAGTGCATGAAGAATACAGAACAGCCAGGAATCGATACGCAGAAGCCATCGAAAAATCGAAGAAGGACCACTGGAAGGATTTTTTGGACACCATCACCAAAAAACGATATGGGTGGCGCACAGATACGCCTCGTCAGATGCGGGCGATGGCGGGCATGCACGAGTGCCAACACTGATAGTCAAGAGAACGAACGGCACGAGGCAATTGGCGGAAACAAACGAACAGAAGACAAACATGCTCTTCGATACATTTTTCCCAAAGATAGATCCGAACGCCGAGCCAGCACCAACGAGCTATGACTACCCTCCCCCAGCGTTCGACTACCACCCTATCTCAAATGAGCAGATACGCAGAGCAGTCGGGAGGCTCAATCCATTTAAAGCCCCGGGGGAGAACGGTATACCGAACGAGTTAATCAGACAATGTATTGACGTGCTTCTACCATACATAGGACCATTATTCCGCGCCACCTTCGAGCTCAGGACATACCCTTCGGAATGGAGAGACTCGATCACGAAAGTCCTCCACAAGCCAGGCAAAGCCGACTACATGGTACCAGGCGCGTACAGACCTATTGCCCTATTAGATACGATAGGCAAGGTCCTCTCTGCCTGTGTTGCGGAGGATTTAGTAAAAGCAGCAGAGAGATACCGCCTACTACCAGACAATCAGTTCGGATGCAGGCCAGGGCACACAACGACCGACCCATACATTACGTGACTGGGAAAGCGAAGGACGCATGGAGACGAGGAAAAGTCATGGGAGTGCTATACCTGGACATCAAGGGAGCTTTCCCGAGTATCGTTCTAGACAGGCTGGCTCACAATATGCGCAAGTGTGGGGTACCGCAGGAGTACACAGACTGGATAACAAGGAAAGTCAGAGACAGACGAACCACAGTCAGATTTGACGACTACGCCTCGGAGTCCAGGCTGATAGAACGGGGAATGGATCAGGGCTGCCCCCTGTCCGCCATCGCATATCAATTCTATAGCGGAGACCTGATCGACATAGCGCAGAGCAGAAAAGGGGAGGTGGCGTCGGA
Organism: Gautieria morchelliformis; assembly: GCA_015179125.1. Taxonomy (NCBI): domain Eukaryota; kingdom Fungi; phylum Basidiomycota; class Agaricomycetes; order Gomphales; family Gomphaceae; genus Gautieria; species Gautieria morchelliformis. The sequence continues at coordinate 292,637 of WHVA01000023.1, read as the reverse complement.
TTCGTGGACGATACAACAGTCATAGCTGAAGGATCAACACTTCAGGAAGCTTCGAAAAGCTAACTGACATCATGGTTAGACCCGATGGAGCGTACAACTGGGCCGCAAAACACCACTGTCAATTCGCAGTGGAGAAATTGGGCTGATGGGACTTACCAGACGCAGGGAGAGGGATCCTATGAAGCCGAATAAGACCAGGCCGACGGCAAGGCCCTCGATATCATCGGCCACACGTCGTCAAACCAACGGCGACACACAAGTTTTTAGGGGTGATAATGGACCAAGAACTTAGGTTCAAGGAGCACGTCAATTACGCGTTAAGAAAAGGGGAAGCGTACTTAACACAGTATAGACGACTTGCGAAACCGACGGGGAGCTAAGCACATGAGAACATTCTATCTAACGGTAGCAGTACCGAGAATGCTCTACGCAGCTGACTATTTCTAGTGCCAGCAACGGAGAAAAGCAAAGGCACCAAGGGCTACATCAACAAATTAGCACGCATACAAAGGCAAGCGGCACTGGACATCACCGGAGCTTTCAAAACCACAGCTACGGACACGCTGGACGCGCACGCCAACTTACCATTCCCAATGTTAGTCTCGAAACTCGTGCACAGGGCTGCGGTACGACTCGCGTGCTTGCCGAAGAGTCACCCACTAGCAGACGGAGTAAATAAGGCTGCAAAAAGATACGTCAAACGGCACCGTTCGCCCTTACATGAAATCATGCACGCTTACGAGTTGAAGCCGGACAGAATGGAGAAACTCCAGACTGTTGTGCTAGGGCCAAAGTGGACTCCAGCATTCGCCATACGCGTCCCGCAGAGCAAGGAGCAAGCACTCGAGGAAGCTACCTCAGAGAAGCAGAGGTAGTAGTATATACGACGGATCATGCATCGATGGGGAAGTGGGCACGGCGGCCGTGTTGTATAAAGACGGAGAGAACAGAAAGCAGTCAAGTTATACATGGGACCGGAAGACGAACACACGGTGTTCGAAGCAGAGGTAGCCGCGGCAGCTATAGGCGCGAAGATGCTAAACAGAGAGAGGGGCAGGAAGTATGTGATAATGCTGGACAACCAGGCCGCGATCAAAATGACCTGGAGGGAGAACGCAATCCCAGGACAGTACATCATCAACGCACTGCATAGACAGGTGCAAGGAGTAGTCGACCAGCAGCCGGGAGTGAAGGTCATCATGAGATGGGTGCCTGGACACGAGGGGATAGAAGGAAACGAGAGAGCAGACCAGGAAGCAAAAAAGGCGGCGAAGGGAGAATCCAGCGAAGAGATAGACATACCGATTGAGCTGCGCGGGATGCTACCGATAAGCAGGGCGGCAGAGATCCAGAGGCACAACGCGAAACTTAAACGAGAAGCACGGGCAGCGTTTGCCAAGTCCCCCAGAGCACAGCTCGCCCTCGAAGTCGATCCCACGATGCCATCAGCGACATTCGCCAAAATCACAAAGAGCATGCCGCGCAGACACGCGAGTCTACTCGTACAGCTCAGGACGGGACACATAGCGCTCAGCAAACATTTATACAGGATAGGGAAGATAGACTCACCGCTATGCCCTGCTTGCAAAAGCGCGCAAGAATCTGTCCACCATTATCTATTTAGATGCCCAGCGTACGGCCAGCAGAGGAAAAGGTTAGAGGGAAAACTGAAGAGAGGAGCGAAGTCCGTCAAAACACTATTAGGAGGACACAAGGCTGTGGAATATCTATTCAGATACATACACGAAACGCGACGCTTCGAAAAGCCATACGGAGACCTGACGCTCCCAGCAGGAAAGCAAAGAGGAGAAAAGGGATAAAGGGAAGGACAAGAAGACAAAGAACGCAGAGAAACAAACATCCCCGCCCACCCAGGCACGGACATACTCGGGGCCACGCCCGCAGAGTACAAGCAGAGAAAGAGGTCGAAAGGAGAGAAGGAAGCAAATTAGAGCCGAAAATGTACTTACCGTCTTACATAGGGCGAGGCCCCAAAAGACGATAAATTGGAAAAAAAAAAAAAAAAAAAATGGTATAAGGGTCCATGAGTGCTGGCCTGAAGTTGACTGCTATGCCATCAGGCCATGGTTGACTCTTTGCATTGCTGACAAAAGCTTCAAGGTGGACCTGGAAGTTGAACAGTATCTGAACCTAAAATCGCAGGAGTGATTGTCTCAAGGTTGGAACCATTGCACTGGTCAGGTTCACATAGCTTGGTCTGGGCATGAGGCTAGGCCGCCAGGAGTTGGAGGTTACCGGCCAGAGGGGCGAGGACCTGCATGAGATCCTAGGCCTGAGCTGGCGCTATGTTGGGGGCATTGCATCCCGGAAGACCACCTGGGGTACCGTTTGCGTCGTTCTCTCGGCATTCACAGGAGATGTGCACCTGCGCACGCACTCGTTCTCCCGACAGTCGCAAGAAAAGTGTGCATGATGCGCATCAGATGCACACGCAGGTCAGTCTCTCGATATTTGCACGATACGTCCACCATGCAGACCCGATGCGCACGAAATGCGCCACAGCGGCGCACGGCTTGAATCGCCCCGCCCTCGTACCAACGAGAGCTAAAACACAGCACCAGCACGTATTGTCTCAGCCAACACGACCGCGAACGCCGTGTCCTTGTCGCACGTGCCCTCCGCGCCGCACAGGAACCTTTTCGAGAGCGCGCCGTCTGCTTCGGGTTCCCTGTGGGGAGGCGAAGCTGTGGGTGTGGGGTCAGCCGTGTTGCGGGGGATGTGATAAATTAAAAAGGGATGAGAAGAGAGGGGATGGGAGGCGCGGACGCAAAGGTAGAAGCAAGGACAGCAAAGAGAAGGTACGCGTGAGGCGACAAGCAGCATGCCGCGTGAAAGAATACACACTGCATGAACATAAAAACGCAAAACAGCGACGAGCCGCAACACGTCACATCGCCCAGATCCCCCCCGGTCATAAGCACCCATCGCCCGCCACGGCCTGACACAGGACCAGTGTGTGCAGATGCGGTGCTGCCAGGATGCAAGCGGACGAAGTGGGCGGACGGGCCGTGCGCGGGCAAACACGTGCAACGAATGAAAACGCCCGTTCCTCCCACCAACCCCGGGGGTGTCTCAACCCGGGCCCCCCTCCCCAACAGCAGCAGTAAACCCCTCGTCCAACCCTCCGCTACACGGATTACTATTTCAACCGTCGCCATAGGCCGGCATCTCAGTCAGCGATAAGCCTCCGTGCCGCGGACACGAACACGCGGAGGGGCGGCTGCGCGGGAAGCGCCCCAGAACGTGCACCCGATCGGAAAAAAAAAAAAAAAAAAAAGAAAAAAGAGTACGAAAAGCGCCACGCACAACCCACCCCCTCCCTACGCGAAGCTTCAAACGCCCCCAGCACCAAAAATAATAGTAATATTTTTCTTGAAAACACAGCGCCTCAGAAACCCACCTATAAGACTGCACGCTCAATAACGGGTCATACGCGCACGGCGGGACAGCATATTCATACACGTGGCCCAGCTTGTACTGCGCGGGCGTGAAGCCGAGGTGCGCCGCGCGCTCGATATGGGGGCGCGAGGCGGCGGGGACGGGGAGGCGCGTGCTGAGAGACGGTGCGGTCGACGAGCTACAGGACGTCGCGGATGAAGGGGAAGGCGTCGGGGCCTGCAGGGGGGGTGGGATGAGCGGGGATGGGGGAACGCACACGGCACTTACCTGCGCCCGAGGAGCAGCAGGGCGGCTTGGAGGGTCTCAATGGTGGGGAGGGACGCAGCGAAGGCGGGGAACGCGGCGTCGGCGGGCGGGGGGCTGGGTCCGGGGAGCGCTGCCGGCTGTACGCGTGGGGCTGCGCCTGGCGGGGCGGGGATTGGGTCAGTCCGTGCGGGCCGAGGGACATGCCGCCCATCACGACCGCGGTGCTTGACTCTGGTTACGGGGCGGGGACCTCTGCGGGTGAGCGTACGGCGACTGGGGGGGCGGGGCGGGGCTGGGGCCCTTGCGTGGGGGCGGGCGGGAAAAGCCACGGGGGTAGCCCAGCGCAGCGCTGTTCACGTACTGGCCTGGTGCAACACCCCCTGCGAAGCCGCCAGGACCGGGGGACGGGCGGCGGTAGTCGGCGGCTGGGCGGGGTAGAGCGAGGACGTGCCGGACCGGAAGAATGTCGGAGATCCGGGGCCGTACGAGGCGGGGTATGCTGGGGCGTAGGTGAGGGAGTGTGCTGCCATCTGCGGGCAGATCAGTGTCTGAAGCAATGCGGGTCTGGAACACACATCAGCGCGGAGGGTTGGCGTCGCTCCGGGATCGGGGCAACGAGGTCGGTCGTCCTTGGGTCGGAAGTTGGGTGGGAGCACGGGCGGTTTCGAGTGGCGGGACAGGTGGTGTGCGCCGTGCAGGTGCTGCTGGTGCAGAAAGTTGCTGGGAAGAGGTGGGTGGGTAGGACATGGTGTGTTGTGGCTGCGTGTCTTAAGCTGGTCTGTGCACGGCGTCTGTCACGTCACAGGTGCGTGGGAATCGATATCGATCATCGATGCACAGCATATCCAATCACGGGAGCCCGCGCACTCCTTCCTTTGTGCCTTTCCTTTGAGCCGGCATTCGCCTGCCCGCCACAAAGGTAGCGTAGTATAAAGCACCAGGCGAGCGCACCCTCTCAGCCCGTCTCTCCGTCTGCGCTTGTGAGGGGACGGCCAATGCCCAGTGCAACCCCCGCCCCTCCCATGCCATTCCAAGAGCTTCGTCGCCCGCACGGGCGGGGGGTCTGTGACGCGCCAGCTTCCATACCTGATCCTCAGCATCTCAAACCAACCACGGCCGGTCCACCATAGGCTCGCCTGGCTATTGGCCTGGCCGTACGTTTGATCGGCTCCTGGATCCGGGGGCAGGCTGTGTCCGTGACTGTGCGCTGCTGTGTCCTTCTCCGCCATCTCCCGCCTCGCGCTCTGCTGTTCGATACGACTCGACCGCCACACCCACGACCCTCCATATGCTCCCAGTTGCCGCGACCACTAGTCTGCGCAGCTAGGGGTCAGCTCTTGCAGCATCTAGTGGGGGCTGTCTGAGGCTGGTAATCCCTGCTTCTACCCTGTGCTTCCATGTTACGAGACCATTTTCTGAACGACGAACGGCGCGACGTCAGCCCTGTCGACCTGCCGCGGCTGAAACATGGTCCGCGTACTCGCACTTGACGTGGCGGGCGCAGGCGGCGCATACCCAGCGTCCTCCCGCTGCACATGCTCCCTTATAGTCGACTCTGTGGTCGTCGACGAGCGGCGCATTATCCGCGGGCGGCCTGCCCGCGTTCGTGCTCGCTCGCGCTGGGCATCCTGCTATGCCGCACATATTCTTCCCCACCGCATGCGACTCAAACGTCCCCTGCTTCGTCGAAACGCTGTACACATGCCCCGCGCGGTCGCTGCTCTGCATCGCAATGAACGAGTTTATCGCATCCCACCCGACGCTCCCCACATAGTCTACTCCCTCTCCTTCTGAGTCTGCGTTCTGCGATGCCACGTGTCATGCATGCTACCTCCCATGACACAGCGCCTCCATCTTCGCACCTTTATCGTGGTGGTCGAACGGAGGTGTGGTATGCATGGCTGTTTGCGGCTGTCGGTCGGTTTCTGATACCCCTGTCTACAAGGCCTTGTGCTCAACTCTGCAGCTGCTGCTCGTTCTCCACTACCTCTTGCCTCTGCCCCCGCCGTTCTGGGTGCTGCGTCTCTCACCTCGCGCTGCTGGCTCTCTGTCGCGAGGGAATGTGTCTCTCTCACGACGCACGCCTGCGACGGAAGCGCTGCCAATGCGATACCCTGTGTCGCCATCCCCCACAATCTCCAATCCCCGCGCGCAGCACCCATGCTCGAACCGTGCCCTTCCTTTGTCGTCTTCTTCTGTGCCCCGTGCCGCCTCTCCTGTATTCTCAATCCCAGTCTGAACTCAGCACGGGCCCTGCGCGTCGGTGTCCCTCGCCCGCATCACTGTGCTCGCACTCACAAAATGCCCCCCCCCCCCCCCTGCATCGTCCAGCCCCGTCGCGCCGATATTGATATCGATATCCCCAACACCGTGTGCAGCGCCTGGATCATCGCGGGCTCCGGGCGGTGCGCGTTAGGTACAACGGCGCCCTCGCCGTCCGTAGCGCCGCGTACCTCCCGAACACCTCGTGAGCGGACGTGCATACGCGCTCCCGTCACTCGCCTGCGCCTTCCACCATGCGACCCTCGGGGCTGTGTCGAATGCGTATGGTGACGTCGCTCCCTTCCGTGATACACCAATCATTGCACCTCTTCTTTCCTAATGGTAGAAGGCAGATGGTGGTGGCACGACTGACTCTCTGCGGCTGTGGCGTGGCGTTCTCTACCATCCCCTTCTCTCTGCCGCCCCCAACCCCAACACGCTCGGATGGCATGTAACACCTCTCCGATCCTACCTAGGCTTAGAAGCGGGGAATTCAATCCGCCCGTGCTACACGATAGGAGAATATAGTCTAGGGGGATGTTCTGGGGGTATTCGCCCCCCACTATCGTCGGCCATTGTGAGGATGGGCGGACTCCTCCTCCCTGCCATGGCAGGCCCGACCGTGCGTGGCATATCATCACCATAAGCTAGGTGGGATGTATGATGTGTAATGTGTGTTCCTCCGACTTGTACATATTTACCAGAGGAGGGATTGCGTGGTGCCTGTTGACTTGCCGAAAGAAGGCAATATCGCTAGGTGCAAACGCAATGGCTCCTCTGCGTCGGGTGTCGAGTCCGCAGTTCAATGCCCGGGGATGTCATTCCATCTCCTCATCTCTGCTCTCGGCCTCGTGAACTCGTCCCTCGCCCCGCATAAACACACTACCCCCACCCCTCTCACCCACACTCTTCGCACTCGACGCTGCCGCTGATCAACGGAAGCCCGCCAGCCAGATTGAGGGAGGATATACCGGACCCAGCACCGACATGCGCGCAACAGTTCAGACACAAACTAAGTGCGCTGACGGTAGCAATCATAGAGACGACGGAGGAGATCATACCTAAGACTAAGCCATCCCCCTTTATGAAACGCTGGTGGTCGCTAGAACTAACCCAGCTCCGTACAGAGGCGAGGCGGATGGGGCGACGATCATACTCCCACAGGGCAGACCCATTGCATCAGGCGCACGACAGCTACAAGACAGCCAGAAACAAATACGCGAGCGCGATCGAGAGGTCCAAAAAGGAACACTGGGAAGACTTCTTGGAAGGTATCGATCAGAAAACAGTTTGGACAGCTCACAGGTATGCGTCTGCAGATGCTTCGGACGGAGGACGAACACGAATCCCTACCCTCGTGGCCAAACGTCGGGATGGAACCAAATGGGTGGCAGACACGAATGACCAAAAAGCCACAATGCTGTTCGACACAGACCCCGGCTGGCCACAACTACCCACCCGAAGCCTTTTCGTTCACACCTATTACGGACGAGCAAATTGTCCGGGCAATAGATAAACTCAATCCCTTCAAGGCACCCGGCATGAATGGAATCCCGAATGTGCTGATCAAACAGTGTGCTGACACGCTCATCGGGTACCTGGGCCCCCTTTTCCGAGCCACCTTCAGCCTTGGAGTGTACCCAGAACAATGGCGGGACTCCATCACCAGAGTCCTGCGAAAGCCAGGGAAATCGGAATACACGACACCAGGTGCCTATCGACCCATAGCCCTGCTTGACACAATTGGGAAAGTGCTGTCCTCGTGCGTGGCCGAAGATTTGGTAAAAATGACAGATCTCAAGCACCTCCTGCCCAATAACCACTTTGGCTGCAGGCCTGGCCGCACCACCGCTGATGCCATACATTACACGGTCAGCGCTGCAAAAGATGCCTGGAGGAGGGGAAGAGTCATGGGAGTGTTGTTCCTAGACATCAAAGGCGCTTTTCCCAGCATCGTTCTAGATAGGCTAGTTCATAACATGCGTCAAAGGGGGATTCCGCAGGAATACACCAGCTGGATACAAAGGAAGGTCGAAGGGCGACGCACGGTGATCAGCTTCGATGATTTCACGGCACCGATGGTAGAGATAACAAGGGGAATGGATCAAGGTTGCCCATTATCTGCTATAGCATATCAATATTACAATGCGGACCTCCTGGAAATAGTGCGCCTGAAGAAAGGGGAGGACGCAGTGTTGATGACACGACCCTCATGGCGGAAGGGCGGGATCTACGTGAAGCCTTCGATAAGCTCGGGGATATGATGACGAGGAGGGGAGGAGCCCTGGACTGGGCAAGAACACATGAGTGCCAGTTCGCTGTCGAAAAATTTGGGTTAATGGGACTTACCAGAAAACGGGAGAAGGAGCCCGCCAATGCCAAAAAGTCCAGACCCGTGCCTAGGCCATCTATCACAATTGACCGCCACACAATTACGCCGACCATGACACACAAGTTCCTTGGGCTCATGCTTGATCAGGAACTAAGATTTAGGGACCACGTTAACTATGCGCTCGCGAAGGGCGACAGGTTCATAAACCAGTACAGAAGGCTAGCCAGGCCGTCGAAGGGGGTCGCAGCAAGACATATGCGAAAATACTACTTAGCGGTAGCTGTGCCTAAGATGTTGTACGCCACTGATGTCTTTCTCGTACCAGGCGTCGGTCAGACCAGAGGCACGAAGGGCCATATAAACAAGCTTGCAAGAATACAAAGACAAGCTGCCCTTTTTATTACAGGCGCTATGAGAAGTACAGCTAACGACCTGCTAGACGCGCATGCCAATCTGCTCCCATTTCCCTTGCTGGTGTCGAAGATCATCCACAGAGCCGCCACACGAATGGCCTGATCCATCGAGCCGCTAATAGGTATGTCAAGCGGCACCGTGCCCCGCTGCATGAAATCATGCATGCGTACAACCTCGACCCAAGCCGCATGGAGAAAATCCAACCAGTTGTATTCGGCCCCAAGTGGGAGCCGTCCTTCAAAGTCATGATTCCCCACCAAAAGGAGCAAGCAATTGAGTAGGTCAAGGCCGACGACGCGGAGATACAAATCTTCTCAGACGGATCCTGTGTCGATGGAGGTGTGGGGGCGGCAGCGGTACTGTACAACAGGGGCATTGAGGTGAAGGTGGTCAGGCTTTACCTTGGGCCGGAAGAGGAACACACCGTGTTCGAGGCGGAATTAGTGGGTGCGGCGCTCAGGGCGAAGCTGCTCAGCAACGAAAGGCAAGCACGATACATGTTCGCGGCTGATAACCAGGCTGCGCTGCGGACAACCAGGAGAGAAAAACCTATCTCGGGTCAGTATCTAGTGAACGCACTACACAGGCAAATGGAGGGTGCACTCAGTCGACAGCCGGACACCAAAGTGGTTATGCGGTGGGTCCCTGGCCACGAGGGCGTACGAGGAAATGAACGAGCGGACGAGGAGGCCAAGAAGGCAGCCAGGGGGGACTCCAGCCAAGAGACCCTCATACCTTTGGAGTGCAGAGGAGAAATGCCGATCAGCAGGGCGGCGGAGCTGCAGAGGTTCCAAAAGGAGCTCAAGCGAGAAGCAAAAGCTCTGTTTGCTAAGTCCCCGCACGCTCGCACTGCTCATAAGATTGACCGATCGATGCCATCTGCAGCATTCGCCAAGCTCAGCGCTACGCTGCCACGGAGACATGCCGCCATACTAGTCCAGCTCAGAACCGGACACGTAGCTCTCAACAAACACCTCGCGACGATTGGGAAAATGGCGTCGCCAACGTGCCCGACATGCGGGCTAGTGGCTGAGACCGTGCACCACTATTTGTTCAGGTGCCCGAGCTATGCGATGCAACGGCGGGAGGCAGCCAAGGAGCTGCAAAGGGGAGCGAGCTTAGCAGCGGTACTCCTGGCCAGACCCAAGGCCATGAAGCCTCTGTTCAGGTATATACAGGGCACGAGGAGGTTCGAGAAAATATACGGCGACCTAGCACTACCGGAGGAGGAAGAAGGGGCTACGTCCAGAACGGCAAAGGGGAGAAAGAGTGGAAGAGAAGCGAGGACACGCATACCCCACCCACCCAGGCACGGACACGCTCAAGGCTTCGCCTAATGAGCACAAGTAGAGACCGATAAGGAAAGGCTAGATAGGAACCAGTGTTGCGACCGGCTATTTGTATGACTTGTCCTACATAGGGCATTGCCCCAAAAGACAATAAATTGGATTATAAAAAAAAAAAAAAAAAAAAAAAAAACGGAAGCCCGCTTGGCGCCTCGTCGTCGTCAGTAGATGTGTGTCGATATGAGTGGTTGGTGGCCGTGGGTGGGGTCGCTGGGTCCGAGAACCGCCTGATCCGAGCCGCAGACCTGAGCCTGAGGCAGGATTGATCCGAGGAACGACACGACGGCTAGCCTGTCGTGTACAAATCTTTTTTTCTTTCTTTCTTTCTATTCACACACACATTCTCTTTCTGATACCAAGACCATATGCACTCCTTTGCCTTCGATAGACATGATATGTACTCACTGCAGCAGCCAGTACATCAATCCCCCGTAACCTGAGCCATATATACACATCCACTGGTATAACCACTTCTGTAGTAGCCCACCCTACGAATCAGTTACATAGCTGTCGTGTACACAGTAATAGTCCAGTCAATCGAACTCACTTATTGTTACCCTACTGTGCTTTGAAGCACTTAATTTTGTCTTGTTGATTATTCCAAGGTGCATACATCCTGCACAACTTCATGCCTCATATTCTTGAACTCAAACTCGATTTGATTCCACCTTGGAGTTTGAATCTACATCACATCCAGATACCACCCCCAGCATTGAGGACTCTTAACACTGTTTTTCTTTCCTGGTGATCAGTAATGCTGCCTGACTATCAGTGCCTATCACATATCTGTGGCTGCATTCAGTGTTCAATATCTTTGCTCCCATCGCTGCTCCCACCGGCTTTGCTTCAACCACTGTGTGGTCCTCTTCTGACCCTAGGTGTAGCCGGACCACCTGCACTTCTACGCCTCCTCTGTATAGCACTGCAGCCACTGTTTTGGAACCCTTCAAGACTTTGGTGTTATTGCTAACACTTCAATCTATCAGAACGTGTCGTTTACGAGACTCAAAGAATATTAAACAATGCTGCAGCACAACTCCAGAAATAATTTAATATTTGTACCTTGGTTGCAATCCGTGTAAAACTAGTCCAAGTTAATACAGCTGGAAGGCAACACATTTCTTAGCAGCACTGAACAATAAACTAAAAGAATGTAGGTTCAAGGGCACTATCGGGGTCCCAGCGTATTCCAAAATATGAGGGAATGTGCTTAGCAGGTGATTTTATAAATGGACTGACCTGATAATCTACCAACGCACTGAAATTAAACAAGAGGCAAAGAATAGAATCTAAAGTGGCTTTTACAAGTAACAGGAATTGACTTGTGAAAGATATTAACCAGGAAAATCAACTGATCAACTCTCTCGGGTATTGGAGTGCGAATGGCAAGACTATCAATTGACAGACTCACTCTGTAGAATTACACCTGGAGGATTAGTCTAGGTGGCTAAGCAGAAAAGTATCTACTTAACAATGAATTAGACACTAAAGTAAGTGAATAACCCTAGCTGGGATTAGCAGCTTAGTAAGATGCAAGTCACATGAGGTGACATGTAGGATAGAAGATGGGTAGATTGGCTGATGAAAGGCAGGCAAAAAGGGCCTCCTTTTATATCGTATTGTACAGGCACTTAACTAAGCGGTAGGACCCTCTATCTATTAATGGAATGGGGGAATGAGTCATGAAGAAGCTTTCGGAATGTGTGGGAAGGTTTTGTCTGACTCATAATGACTCACGAATGATGCAAATAGCGAATGCGAAACCAGTATGGCGATGAATATTTTGGCAAGATATTCGCTGGTTCAGGAAGTTGTTCGCTGGTTCGGGAAGTCATTTGCCTTGTGCTGAGGGATGATTTGCAGAATAAACGAATCATGACACATATCTCCGAAGACGCCATTCATAAAATGTTGAAAAACCGCGGGACCATTGGTCAGGCCAAAAAGCATGACTAGCCATTCGAATGAGCCGTACCAGGTCCAGAATGCTGTTTTCCACTTGTTGCCTTCAGTGACTCGGACGAGGTGGAATGCATGGCGAAGGTCGATTTTGGTATAAATCCGAGCCTTTCGGGGTGCATCCAACAAGTCGGTAATCAACAGGAGTGGATAGTGGTCCTTCTTCGTAATCTTGTTGAGTGCTCGGAAATCCACGCAGAGCTGAAGTTCGCCACTGTTCCTTTTGAGAAAGAGGATAGGGGCTCCGTGGGAGGACCGAGTGGGCCGAATGTAACCCAAGTTCAGGTGCTCATCAATGAAAGCTCGGAGCGTGGCAAGCTCCAAGGTAGAGAGCGAGTATAACGGGGGTTGAGGAGACCATCCTCCAGGGCGATCTTCAGATCGTAGGGTCAGTGGGGAGCCAAGGCATCACCCTGGGATTTACTAAAGACTCCGCGAAGTCATGGTACTCCTTCAGAACATCCTTTAGATCCACTGGATCGGGTTGCACAGAGGCCAAACAGGCCAATGTCTTGGGTTCAGGTTGTGCCAGGTTTAGCTGGAAACATTGGGAACCCTGTAGTTTTCAGGCACGGTAAAATGCCGCTGCATTCAGGAGAGCCACCCGGGGAGCTTCCAAGCTCGGGTATGGCTCGGTTTCGGCCATAGAGACGTGAGCATCCGGAGCCAGCAGGTTGTCCACAGGACTGCCCGGAAGGGTAGTTCGGAATGCAATACTGCCCAGTTATCAGTCAATCAACAGATTGTAGCAGGTGAGCCCGTTGTGTCCAAGAACTACCGAAACAGACGAATCAAGGGGGGTGACATAAAAGTCTACGGAATGGGTGTGACCATAGGGGAAATGGATAGGTAGCTCTACAGCTTCAGTAATTACCAAATTTGTACTAACGGAGTGGGATTGGATCTACGGATCGGGTTTTCAGGCGATTTCTACTTACAAAAATTGATTCAATGAAACAATGAGTAGAACCGGAATCTACTAGGTCTTTAAACTTTTGGTTGGGGAGCAGAGATGAGGATAAACTGACTACAAGAGAATTCGGGGAACAGAGAGCAGAAGCATTGATTCTTACCTCCCCCAATGTGCAAGCCAAGTCAATGCGACCCTCGGTATGCGCGGAGGCTGTAGGGCCGCTGACTATTCTTTTGCACCCGAAGCCGAGCTGTCAGCTTTATCGTTGGACGTCTTCCCATAAGAAGCCGTGGCTGCCCAGGCCGACGTGGCTCTCAGGTACTCCTTTGCATGGTGGCCACTCTGCGCACATACTAAGCAGAGGTTGTTATACATGTGACGCTGGCGTTCTGCAGGCGTGAGTTTGCCGTCCTTGCCGAGCCTGTCTGGTTCGGGATTTTTCTGACCCTCAGACTGGTTGTTCCCTTTCGGCTTGTCCTTGCCTTTGCCTTGGTTATTACTGGCATTAGCATTGGAGTTGCTGGAGCCTTGACCTTGACGTTGGTCGTTGTTCTGGGAGCCTCGGTTTTGGTTGGCCGACCTGTCGTTCTTGGCCTTGGGTTTGGGGGTGGAATGAGTCTCGCGAGAGAGTTCACCACGGCGTTCCCAGTACCTCTGGTCGATTTTCTGAATGAGGTCTCGGAGGTTGTCAAGGGTTCGGGGTTTGTTGAAATGCACCATTTCCGCTTTGGCAAAGCCAAGTAGGCTCGGCGATGCAAAGCTGAATCGTTATACTGAAGGACGGATGTGAGTCTGTAGAATTCAACGAAAAACCAAGTTGCCTTGTGGATATCCTTCATGACCAAATTCTCGAGCTCAATTTCAGCATCCACAACTTGGTCGTAGGGACTGAAATTCAGATAGAGCTCTTCCGTGAATGCCGTGTAATCTGAAGCCCATGTGGGTTCGTCAGCAGGGTCATCTGCAAGGTAGGGCTCAAAATAATCCAGAGCTGTTCCCTTGAGGAAGGACAAAACATAGTTCACTTTCATAGAACCATCTTGGAATGCTTGGGGTTTGGCATGGAAATTCAGCGTGCACTGGAGAAGGAATCCTCGGAGCTTTTTCGGGTCCGAGCCATCAAACTGGTCGGGTTCCCGGAGTTTCGCTTTCGACTCACTTCGGTCTCCACCACCACCAAGCCCATTGTCAGCGAGCTTTTCCAAAGCCATGAGCAGTCACCCAACCTGTTCCTCTCCGTTTGCCACTGCATTCGGGTTGGGATTAGGTCTCGGGCCTGCTACTTCGGGATTGGAATTATGCTCGGAACCAGAATCGGAATCATTGCCACCTCCACCACCATTTCCAGGATCACTCGGCTCGGGGGGCTCAGCGTTCGGCTCTTTGGGAACTTCGCTGATGCGCCCTCGGCCAGCACGAATTACTCGGCGCCTGGGTGCAGGTTGAACAGGTGGGGGGTTGGAATACCGGTGATGGAACGGGGGGTTTTCCGGGATGCTCGAAGCACCTCATGCACACCAAGCTTCGATTGTCAGCGTTACATAGCTGCCTTCAGCACGGGTGTGAGATCGGGTAATTGGCATTCTGAGCAAAGAGTGTAGAGAGTTCAGATATACCGTTAAGGTTGTGTTCGTACTGTAGTTCGGCTATACCAGGCCGAACTCGGGTCTCGGGTCAGAGGGCTTGGGTGCAACCCAAGAGCTATAAGGCAAGATGCAGGTTTTGATATCAAGCAGAGGGTCTCAAGTACGATAAGCTAATTTGATATCTGAACTGAGGAGGTACTGTACATGGAATGGAGGTCTATATAGTAAAGTAGCATGCAAGGTCGCGAAGAGAACATGATCGGATCAACAGTCAGGGGAAACAAGGGTCAGGCAAACGGGGAACTAACTAATAAGGGAATCAGGGGTGATGGGAAGTACGAAGGGAAACCCGAAGGAAGCCCAGAATAACCCAAGGTTCCCGAATGAGAGCCGAAGCCAAGCTTTGGTCTGGATTCGGGAACAGGTCATAACAGAACACAACCTTAACAGATATCTTAATAACACCTGAACAATTATTATTGTATTGATATTTGTGACATTGTGGTTGGCAGTTGCGGACAAACTAACTAACCCACACCACCTCGGGTGCATGCTCCTGACGCAGGGTTGACATCAAGTGGCCAAACCATAGACACGTAGCTGCAGAATTGTATGTTTGATAGTGGATACAATGTGAAAGACTAAGAGATATCAAATGTAGAATTGAATACCAATATGATTCAGACTTCAAATTGAAGTCGAATCGAGTGAGAGCTCAAGAGCAGAGAGGTTGAGTATACACAAGATGTGTGTGCTCTTGAGTGATAACTACACAAATATACATGTCACAAAATATCAAGTAACTTTGAGAAAGGTGAGTTCTAATTGACTGGTTGTTCTCTGTATACATCTGAACTATTTAACTATGAGATACGAGTCTATGGAGATGGGTGTTCTGAATTGCATATATGGTTTGTGATCTGGAAGACAATACACTGACTGTTGATGTAGTTACTGATTTATCAGTTGAATATGTGTATGAAAAGGAATTGTTATCAGAAGAGATATATGGTGATATGGAATGTGGAATTTAGAAGAAAGAAATCTCCAAGTGCATTGGGCTAGCCAATGCACTACTCCTCGGATCAGAACCGCTTGGGCTCAAGTACTCTTTCCCAGCCATATATGTGTCCATGTCTTGTCTTGCGCATGGGTAATCCCTGGAGGTATACATAGATTCGATGTGGAGCTTATCGATGGTCTGCGGGTTCGAGTGGATGTTCATGTGTGATCATGGGGACGTATGTGGCATAGAGCAATAGTAATGTTTTTGTGGTTTTGTCAGAATCATATGGGATAAAATGGAGTGGGGTTGGCTTCGGTGCATGTTCGCCATACGTGGAGGTCGCGTATGGTGCCTGTGCACAGTAAGTGGGGCCTGTTGGAATTTCGGGGAGAGAGGACACAAGGGAGGGGGACAGCACCGACTTGGTGTTGTGGCGGGTTACAAACCGATGAGTAAATACATGTAAACTACTGCGTATTTGTAAGCTACATGTTGCGTTGGTATGGGGGTCACTCGATGCCGCTCGCAAATCCGGGAATACCAACAGGGCCTGTTGGAGTTTGTAATCTTCGCTGTATTTTGTGGGGCGCGCTCGGCGCATAATAAGACTTAAGCCGTTCTTTCCTACTGCGACCACCCCGTAAATTTCTACAGGGCCTGGCTTCGGCGCGTGTGCAGTGTACGTGGAAGCGGCGTCCGGTGCATGTGCACCGGACGCCAATTTGGTTCGCCGTGCACCGTACGTGGAGTTCGGGTTAGGTGCGGGGCACCGTACGTGTAGGTCGCGTACGGTGCTTCTGCACCGGATGCGGGGGGCGGTGTCGGTGCCTGTGCACCGTATGTGGAAGCGGTGGACGGTGCAGGGGGCCCTACGTGGAACGGGATTAAGGTGCGTATGCACTGTACGTGGAGGCGGGGGACGGTCGCACCGAACTGCGAGACGCCGCTTGTGTCCTTGGAGTGGGGAGACGGGGTATGTGAACCGTAGGCAAATGCGCGTTTAGTGTAAACGCGCGTGTATGTTACAACAGGTTGTACATGTATCTTGCAGCCGGCTGTACGGTCCAAATACGACCGGCGTCAGCCCCCTATCCGGATGGGTCACGATCACGATCGGTGCCAATCACGATTTATCGGGCATTCATCCTCTACATCAT
Organism: Gautieria morchelliformis; assembly: GCA_015179125.1. Classification (NCBI taxonomy): domain Eukaryota; kingdom Fungi; phylum Basidiomycota; class Agaricomycetes; order Gomphales; family Gomphaceae; genus Gautieria; species Gautieria morchelliformis. Next base: position 275,996 of record WHVA01000023.1, on the reverse strand, counting down.
CGAAGTCACCTTTTTGGCGCATCAAACTCGCGGGGCGCCGACTGAAGGGGCCCTGATAAGTTATATATTCTCTTGTGACGCGAGCTCATCGCAACTCTCATCGCAACTCTCATGTCGGTGTCCCCAGAATATGCACCGCATGAGCCCCCAGCACTCGTGCGCCTCGAGCACGCCCTCTTCGTTTCAACATCCTTCGAGGCTGTCCTCTACGGGGAGCACACACTCTCCCCCACATGATCTCCAGGCTAACCCTTGTTCAGGATTCACGCTATGCCTCTACATCATGACGGTCAACAACCTCGTCAAGAAGGAGAGCCTCCGCGCCTCCTGGAAGCTCGTCGCCTTCCTCTCCGTCCAGCAGATCGCCGTCCTCCTCGGCGTCGCCGGAAACCTCAATTTCGTCATGCTCGCCTTCATCGACAACCGCAACATTCCCGGCGGTCCCATCGCATATCAGAGCCAATTCAGCAATCGTCCATTTTCGTTTGCTGCCCTCGCAGGCTTCACCATCTCAACCTGGCTCCAGGATGTCTTGTTGGTACGCTCTCTGGACTCCCCCGAATCTCTCTCCTGAACCCACCACAGCTCTACCGATTCCTCGTCATATGGAACGGGTACTACCTGCTATTTATCTTTCCTTTCATGATCTTCTTGACGTCCATCGGTAAGCCGCCCCTCCCCAACATTCCCCGCCATTTACCCACTCCGAACCACCCCACAGCCTTCTCCTTGATCCTCCTGGTCCAAACCGGCCTGACCGCCGGCTCCTTTCTCTCCAAGGCAACCGCAAGCCCCATGCCCGTCATCATCTTCTTCTCTCTCTCCGTTGCCCTCAACGTCATCCTCACCTCCCTCATCGTCGGCCGACTCCTCGCCCACCGCCGCCACGTCAACCGCTCCCTCGGCCTCCAACACACCCGCCCCTACGTCACCATCACGGCTATTGTCATCGAGTCCGCCGCTCTCTACACCTGCGTCGGCATCGCCCAGGTCGTCTCCCTCCGCCTCGACAACCTCATCTCCACAGGCATCACGGGCACCTACGGGCTGATGACGGTAACGCCCATGCCCGTCCTCCACATCTCACGCACACACTTACGCACGCTTCCCCCCCCAGGCCCTCGCCCCGCACCTCATCGCGTTCCGAGTGTCCCAGGGCCGCGCATGGACGCGCGACATGTCCAACATCACCTCCCCTGACATGCACTTCGCCCAGCGCTCCGCCGCCAGCGGCACTGAGACCACGGCGTCCAGCAGCCACAACGACATCCTCCTCGCCACGACCAACCTGGCACCCGCACCCTCCCTCGGGGGGCACAAGGTAGAAGCGTCACGGTCTTTTGGTGACATCGCATGACCATCCTTAGATTCTGCAGTATGTTTCCTTTCGGTTCTGTTGTGTAAAGTAGGCTGTACTGTGTATCGAATACACCACCACATGACATCAATCAGCGTGATAATTGTAAACATAATCGTCCATACCTGTTAGGCATCAAAGGCGTCAGCACGACTCCGTTCCCGGCAATGTTTGTCGCAGCCCGTAGCTGCCGCTGTACCAGCTGATGTTATTCGGAAAAGGACACGCAGAACACAATGCATATTTGGGAGGGGCTGGGAGCAGTCTCCTCACGCTGTAGGAAAACCTCCCTTTCGATAAGGTCCCTCCATTTCGCCGACGGGGGCTTAATATCCACCGGAAACAGATTCGGCCTCCTGCGCGCCCCACACACCCAGTCATGAGCATCACGTGGAGAAATGGGCGTTGCATGCGACCCTCCTAGTCTCCTACGGTGGTAGTCTTGTTGAAAATGTTGGAAACAAGGATCGTGCCGTGGGCACAGCAGACAAACCTAACTGGGTTGTCGTCCTTTTGGGCTTGAAATGTTGACGAGTGAGGCGGTGGACAGACATTGGCGTACAGATATTTGTAGATGCCGTTTCTCATTTCTCGTTAATCCATGTGGCGGAAAGTATGTCTGAATGATACTCGACGATGCGTTCGACATTACAAACTTGGCGGCCGTATGACGCGCGATATTGGGGTATAGTTGTTGGGTGCATTTATGCTCCTGCACCAAAATCAAGCATAATATATTCAATTTATTGTGTGGTGTTTCAATATTTTCTCATACTGTTCTTGTACCATGCATCCATTTCTCTGCTTATTTTCGAAATTTTCCAGTCACTCTCTATCTCTCCATTCCATTCTGTTATTTCTATTTTCACAGGCGGCTGCACCCAGCGGAGGTTGAAATGACTTCGACGCGCGAGCCCTTGGGCGCTAAAGGGCCGGGTGCAAGTATATGCCTTCTGAGACAGGATTACACTCCTCTCTCAGTGACAATAAATTCACTGAGAGAGGCGAGTAGTATTCTTCATATTTACATAGCATGTTGACTGAAAATCATGTAGTATATTTGATTCTAGGTATTGTATTAATACATCAGTGACAATAAATTCACTGAGAGAGTATATTGATTCTAGCTTTCTAAGAACTCTACCGAACCTTCCCTGCCATAGCCCCTAGTTGCTTACAAGGGTTATGGGCCCCGCAGACACTTCGCAGAAGCTTTTGGGTGTGGAGAAGCTTGCAACAGATGGAAGTAATTGGCCTCTGTGGCGAGCTACTCTCACAAGTTATTTTGAGTCCAAAAATCTACTCAGGCATATAGAAGGGAGAGCCATTCGACCTCCTGATCCTCCAGTCATGCCCCCAGGCCATATTCTCACAGAAGCTGAGGAAACTCAGATAGAGAAGGCTGAGGAGAAGCTGGAGAAATATCTTGCCAGAGAAGGACAGGCAAAAACCCAAATAATCGTCTCAGTGTCAGAGTCACTAGCTCTGATGCTACAGAAGAGACATACAGCAAAAGAAGTCTGGGATGCATTGGTCAATGAAATGACCAAAAAGCCCAAGATGGTCCTCACCAACCTACAGAGACAGCTTCGCAGTATGAGGTGTCCTGAGGATGGAGACTTGAGAGATCACTTGGACAAGGCCCAAGACCTCTATGCTCGTCTCAATGAGATGGGAGCCAGAATTTCTGAAGGAGAGTTCACCGACATTATCCTTGCATCACTTCCACCCTCCTATGAGGCAGTTATGAATGCCCTTACCACGTCGCTCGAAGAATGTGGAATGCCCTTAGTGCCTGATGATATTATCAGAGTACTAAAGGCTCAATACGACAGGAGAAAGACTCTCAATATTTCACAAGAAGAGCAGGCATTTATTGGTTCATCTACGAAAGGGCAGAAGGGCCGGAAAGACCCGAAGGTGTCTACATGCACTAATTGCCACAAGCCTGGACATGCTATAGAGAGTTGCTGGGCAAAGGAGGTGGTAAAGAAGGCCAGGGGCCACGTCAGAAGAAGAAAGCGAAAGCCAAAAAGAAGAAGGGCAAAGCCAAGGCGAATGTTGCCGAAGAAGTGTCCTCTGAGGAGGATGAGAGTGGCAGTCCAGCCGCTTTCGCCAACTTCGACTGCTCTAATTTGAGTAGTTTATCTCTGGACACTGTTGTTATCCTCGACACTGGAACGACCGCACATATGACCCCTCACAAGAATTTATTGAGGGATTACAGTCCATTCTCACAGCCGCGCACAATTCGTGCAGCCAACAAAGGCACTTTTGATGCCTTCGGTTCAGGCTCACTCGTGCTATCTAACAAGGTTGGAGATAAGACTGTGAACATTACATTGAAGGATACGTTCTACGCGCCAAAAATGGCTGTTACCCTCATCTCGATCGGCCGGTGCGATGATGCAGGCTATAACACACAAATAGCTGATCAGAAATGCACAATATCCAATCGTAAAGGCAGGATATTGATGCAAGCACCGAAGCTGAATGGCTTATATCGATTTGATTTACAACACACAAGTGCCGAAGCGCATGTATGCGCATCAGCCATGGAAATACATCAAAAAATGGGGCACATTTCACAAAAGTCCCTACAGCACTTGCTCAACCGTGGCATGATATTAGGCATTGAATTGAGCTCAAAAGGTGACAAGGTTGTTTGCGATGCGTGCATTCAGGCGAAGATTGCACGTAAATCACTTCCTCAGGAACCCAGAAGCCGATCATCAAAATTCGGTGACAGAATTTATTCTGATGTCTGGGGACCAGCGAGACACTCCACAATTGACAAGAAATCCTATTATGTGTCTTTCATTGACGACTACTCAAGAGAATCGGTTATCTATTTGATGGCAAACAAATCGGAAGCATTTTCAAAATACAAACTCTACGAGGCCTTGATGCTTCGACAGAGGAATATGCACATCAAAGCACTTGTTTCCGACAGAGGGGGCGAATACACAAGCTCAGAATTTGAACAGCATTTGGCCAAGCAAGGCACGAAGCATCGGTTAACCGTGCACGACACCCCAGAGTCAAATGGTGTTGCTGACGTTTAAACCGAACTCTAGTTGAAAGAGCTCGTGCCATGCTATTGGAATCAAGTCTTCCTAAGACTCTATGGGGGCATGCAATTTTGCATGCCAACTATCTTAGGAATCGGACACACACAAGAGCTTTGCCAGACAAAACCCCTTTTGAAATGATCCATCACGAGAAACCGAACCTGAAAGACATACACGTGTGGGGAATTGAAGTCTACGTTAAAGTCAAAGAGGGAAACAAACTAGCAGCCCGTGCCAAAAGAGCTCGGTGGATAGGAATCTCTGGACAGAGCCATGGTCACTGCATCTACTGGCCTGACTCTCAGAAGTTTCTGTCGAGCGGAATTTATATTTGACTCAGAGATGAAGGGGGCAAAGCTCCAATCATTTCTATTGAAGAGTCACAGCTACCTACGTCCAGAAAAATGGTACAGGCCATCTCGGCGCCAGCACCTATGCCTAGCCGCTTAGTCAGCGAAGAGGCAAAGATCGAGGAAATTGATGATGATGAACCAGAGGAACGTCTGAAAGAGCTGCAACCCAGTCAGACTGTTGATGCCAGACCTAAAGAAGCTGCTCCAACAAGGAGAAGCGAGAGAATCCGTCAGCAGCAGGTGCAGCCGGCCCCAAGTGGTCCCGTAACAAGATCTCAAGCTAAGAGACATGCTGGTGCAGATATCACTACACTAGCTTACGAGGACATTGAGGACCATCAAGACAAATTATTCGAACAAGATTTATCCTCTGTCACTGACGGCATCAGTGATTATAACCTTGCCATCAGTACACTTTCGACCTCCGATCAAAACAAAGATAATGTGCTGCCAGATTTGAATCAGACCGAGCCTAGCAATGCAGATGAAGCCTTAAATGATCCTATGTGGAAAGCATCGATGGATAAAGAATATAAGGTGCTACTCGACAAAGGTGTATGGGAAGTGGTTAAACCACCTCCTGGGGCAAATATTGTCGGAAATAGATGGGTATTCCTCTGGAAACGCAATCCAGAAGGTGAACCCATCACACCTAGATCGAGGATGGTCGCCCAAGGCTTTACACAAAGTTTTGGAGTCGACTACAATGAAACCTATGCACCTGTTGCTCGGATGACTTCCTTACGGATTATATGTGCCATTGCTGCCAGGAACAACTGGCCTATTCACCAAATGGATGTGGACAGTGCGTATTTGAATGCTACACTGCCAGAACCTATTTACATGAGACAGCCGTATGGATATGAGACCGGAGACAAAGATGATGTCCTCCTGCTGAAGAAAGCACTTTACGGCCTCAAACAGTCTGGAAGGGAATGGTACAAACGTCTGAGTGGTGAATTTCTCAAGTTAGGATTCACTAAATCAGCTTCGGATGGAGCTGTATTTTGCAGACGTGGACAGAGAGGGCATGCGATTATTGCAACGGCGGTAGACGACCTCACTATCACAGCTGAGAGTCAACCAATCCTCGATGAGGTAAAGCATGACCTTGCCCAGGTTTTTAGTATGAAAGACCTAGGCGAGATTCACTGGCTTTTGAACCTCAAAATCGAAAGAGATTGGAATAACAAATCGATTGCAATATCACAAGCCACATACATCCAGAAAATCATCAAAAAATTCAATCTGGATGATGCCAAAACATTTTCCACGCCTCTCGACCCAGCCGTTAAATTATCCAGAGACCAATGCCCTTCTACAGATGAAGACAAACAGAAGATGTCAAGAATTCCATACAGACAAGCGATAGGATCATTGATGTGGGCAGCAGTAGCCACTCGACCAGACATTGCATTCGCAGTGTCATTACTTTCTCAATTCCTCGAAAACCCAGGTCCAACACATTGGCATGCAGTCAAACGTGTCTTTAAATATCTAAAAGGCACGATGGACTACAAATTGACACTTGGGAAGAATCGAGACGGCCTCATTGGGTATTCAGATGCGGATTGGGCTTCTCAAGAGCACAGGCACTCATACTCGGCTTATATTTTTCAGATTGATGGAGGGACAGTATCATGGAGTTGTCAAAAACAATCCATAGTAGCCCTATCATCAACTGAAGCCGAATTCGTTGCCCTGACTCATGCGAGTAAAGAAGCCTTATGGATGCGCCACTTTATTTCTGAAGTATTCCAACCGCTGAATTGTCCCATCAAAATTTATTCAGACAATCAATCAGCCATTGCCATCGTCTATGGCACTCAACAACACACGAGGACCAAGCATTTCGACATTAGATTATATTTCATCCGAGATATAGTCGAAGATGAAGAAATTAAGCTTGTGTACCTACCAACGGAACACATGCTAGCCGATCTTCTCACTAAAGGACTTCCTAGTCCTAGAGTGAGAATCCTCAATGAGAGAATCGGAATATATTAAGCTTGAGGGGGCGTGTTGGGTGCATTTATGCTCCTGCACCAAAATCAAGCATAATATATTCAATTTATTGTGTGGTGTTTCAATATTTTCTCATACTGTTCTTGTACCATGCATCCATTTCTCTGCTTATTTTCGAAATTTTCCAGTCACTCTCTATCTCTCCATTTCATTCTGTTATTTCTACTTTCACAGGCGGCTGCACCCAGCGGAGTTTGAAATGACTTCGACGCGCGAGCCCTTGGGCGCTAAAGGGCCGGGTGCAAGTATATGCCTTCTGAGACAGGATTACACTCCTCTCTCAGTGACAATAAATTCACTGAGAGAGGCGAGTAGTATCTTTCATATTTACATAGCATGTTGACTGAAAATCATGTAGTATATCTGATTCTAGGTATTGTATTAATACATCAGTGACAATAAATTCACTGAGAGAGTATATCTGATTCTAGCTTTCTAAGAACTCTACCGAACCTTCCCTGCCATAGCCCCTAGTTGCTTACAGATCTGACCTTTAAGTGTTTGAAATCTTCGTCGCAGCCATCTTACGATGGCTGCAAATGAACTGCCTCATGGGGCCAACCAGCATAGACATGCAGGTAGGCTACGTGGGCACTCGCCTAGCCGGCGAAGCCCAGGAATGGTTCCTTCAAAGCGTAGAACACTTCGATCGCCAGGTCCACAGCTGGACTCTGGAAACAGTGATGCAGGGCCTTCAAAAAAGGTTCCTGCACACACTGACATACCATCACGCATCGAATAAATTCGACGCGGTCATGCAGGGCATGAAGACCGTTCAGGAGATGCTGAGCAAGCTCACGAAATACGTGGCACGTATGATACAGCCGCCAGACGACTACACGTTCCGGAGATGATTCGTGTCGGCGCTGCACGAAATGCTGCACAACGAGGTCCTTGAAAAGGGCTACAACGCTGAGAGTAGCTCAATAGAGCAACTCTTCGAGACGGCCCGAATGATAGAGGAAGCATCCCGATACAATATGGGGATGTGCCACGCAGAAAGCGCAGCGGCAACGGCAAGCGCTGCCCAACTTACAGGAAACAAGCCTGTGATGCAGACGGGCCTGACCAGGCCCAGCCTGTTCTCGAGAAGTGGAGCGTTGCAGCGACCGCCACCCCCACGCCCAGCGCAAGCTGGATGCCTGCCTGAGGCTAAACAGCCTTAAGTGTCAGGATCGTCCCCGCGACCTGCCCCACCGACGAAAGCATTGGGCCGGCCTAACGATTGGCCCAGCGGCAACCAAAGCAGTGCTACATGCTTTGAATGCGGCCAACCTGGCCACAAGAAAGCGGAGTGCCCCCAGCTTAGGTCCGGTATCAGGACAGGGGCCGGGAGGCACGAAGAGGAGACCGAGGATCCGGAGACAGATCTCGGTCAAAATTCTCTCCATCAAATTGATGAAGAGGGGGAGGGTGATCCCCAACCCAACGACTCTCCGGACAACAGAGATGCACCCGCTGAAGAGTGGGATCCCGAGCTGTCCCAATATTACGAATGGGACGAAGACGCGGAGGACACCACCTACAGGTCCAGCGCAATCAGATTCGCACTGGAAGACGATGCCGCCACGAAAGTCATGGCGGCACGCACATCAATCACGCCAGACAAGGTGGCCGAACCAGTGTATCACCACTGAAGCAAGCATAGGACGTGGCCAACGTGCCCGCGCAGTGAAAACCGTACCCTCTCAGGGTACTGGGAAATAAATGGTGTAAAAGCCCACTGCCTGCTAGGATAGCGGCAGCAAAGGGGTACTGCTATCCCCTGAATTCACGCGAGCTACAGGGATGAAGACATTCTCCCTGGAGCAGCCAATCACACTGCAGCTAGCCTGCATAGGCAGCCGTTCCACGATCAACTTTTTTTTTTTTTTTTTTTTTTTTTTTTTTTTATAATCCAATTTATTGTCTTTTGGGGCAGAGCCCTATGTAAGACAAGGTATACATATCACCGGTCGCAATTTATCTCTATCTGTCCTATGTTTCTCGATCTCTACTTGCGCTCTTGGGCGAAGCCCTGAGCCTGTCCGTGCCTGTGTGGGCGGGGGGGAAATTCTTCTTCGCTCCTCCGTTGTGCTCTCTGTCTCCTTGTCATTCACCATTCCCGCCTGTCTCTTCCCTTAGAGTTAGATTGCCGAACATCTCCTCGAACCTCCTCGTGGCTTGGATGTAACTGAACAGCGATTTCATCGCCTTGGGTCTGGCCAGTAGGACTCTCGTCGAGTCTGCTTCTCTGCGTAGCTCTCGTTTGAGTGCTTCCCTCTGTTTTGCGTAGCTTGGACATCTGAACAGGTAGTGGTGTACCGTTTCATCGGCCCTTCTGCATGCCGGGCACTTGGGTGATGGCGCCTTGCCGATCTTTGCTAAGTGCTTGTTCAACGCTACGTGCCCTGTCCTGAGCTGTACTAGCAGCGTCGCGTGCTTGCGCGGCATTCTTTCTGTGAGTCTGGCAAACGCTGCAGATGGTAGTGAGGGGTCTGTTCTGTGTGCGATAGCTGCGCGCGGGGACTTAGCAAATGTTGCCTTCGCCTGCCCTCTGAGCTCCCTCTGATGTCTCTGCAGCTCCACCGATTTGCTCGCCGGCAATCGCCCCCTGCATTCTATGGGTATGCATTGCTCCTGGCTGGACTCTCCCCTCGCCGCTCTTTTGGCCTCCTCGTCCGCCCTTTTGTTCCCGCACACTCCCTCATATCCGGGAACCCATCTCATTATGACTTCGGTCCTTGCCCCACGATCAACTATGGAACAAACACGACCATTAAATTTGGTCGTGAAACATACGACAAATATTTCAACATAGCGAACGTCGAATATTACGACACGATCTTAGGGACACCGTTCCTAAGGAGATTTGGCCTAACCCTGGACTTCTCGAGCCCAGGGACGATCTGCAAGGGGAACAAAGTAATCCCCATGGGCAAGGTCTCGTTCAATGACAATGAATCGACGAACGAAGACAAGGGGCCAAGGGTGAGCAGGATCACCCGGGAACTGAAGCCAAGCCTGGCTCATTGAAGCCAGGAGGACGAGTCGCGGAATGACTCGTCCTCGAACTTGCCCTACAATCATAGGGAGAGGCACTCTCACCTAACGGTGAAAGTGATGGGACAAAGGAAAGTGGTTCCGCGCGCCACGGGACCTAATAGACGCACATAGTGCCTAATGGCTTCTAAGCCAACCCCCACCATCATCCTCACGGATGATGACCTTCCTCGCCTCCGTGAGGAATGGATGGAACGGATCACTGACCTAGTCAGTGGGATTCCATTAGAACTCCCACCGCTATGGGAGATCAACCACGAGATCAATCTCATCGATCCCAACAAACACATGCGGTATCGACTACTGAAGTGCCCCGAACATTTCCGAGAGGAACTGTCGGCTAAGATAGAACGATACACCACTGCAAAGTGGTGGATTCTGGCAGTCATGCAGCAGGCCATGCCCATGCTGTGTGTGCCGAAAAAGAACGGTACATTACGAACTGTCTTCGATCTGCGCCAGCAGAACGAGAACACGGTGAAGGACGTCACGCCCTTCCCGGATCAGGATATCATCCGCAGCGACATGGCTCGCTGTCGGTATCACACAAAACTCAATATGTCGGAAGCATACGAGCAGATCCGGATCCATCTGGATCACATAGCAAAGACCGCCTTTGCCACGATCCTTGGCATGTTTAGGAGCCAGGTGATACAGATGGGAGACTGCAACGCCCCATCAACGTTCCAATGGCTGATGACAGCCATTTTCCGCGACTGCATAGGTCGCTTCATCCATGTATACATGGACGACATCTTCATTTTCTCGCTCTCGATACAAGAGCATGAAGAGCACCTCTATATTGTCTTCGACAGACTGAGGAAGAACCACCGTTTTCTGAGCAAGAAAAAGGTTGACCTCTATTCCATCCGAATGGAGTGTCTCGGACACATCATCGATGGCCAAGGGGTACATGCCAACAAGGATAAGATGCAGCGCATCCGTGAGTGGCGTAGGCCACGGATGTTCAACGATGTCCAGTGTTTCCTCGGGCTAGTACAGTATCTGGCGCATTACATGCCAGATGTTAGCGCATACACTACCCCACTGTCGGGCTGTGCATGTAACAACCATCCATTCGAATGGACCCCATTACTGGACAAATGCTGGCAAAGCATTAAGGTGTTGGCCTGCAAGGCCCCGATCCTGCGTCCAATAGATGCACGGTGCCCAGAGCCGATCTGGGTGATCACTGATGGGTCAAAAGCTGGTGTCGGTGCGGTCTACGGCCAAGGACCCAACTGGAAAACCTGTCGGCCAGCCGGCTTCTTGTCAAAGAAGTTCAGTGTTGCTCAGCAACACTACCAGACTCACGAGCATGAGACAATAGCGGTGCTCGAGGCTCTCATGAAATGGGAGGACAAACTACTGGGACGAAGGTTCACCCTCATCACAGACCACAAATGGCTCAAATACTTCGAGACCCAGAAGAGCCTATCTGATTGTCAGGTCAGATGGTGGGAGTTTCTGTCATGTTTCAACTTCAACACCGTACATGTTGACGGTGTAGAGAACAAGGTAGCAGACTGCATGTCGTGCTACTACGAGAGCGACACGAGTGATGACAATCACCCGGACCATGTCTTTGTGAACGCAGACGCACGTTTAGACCCGGACGGTGAGCTATTGCCCACCGACCAATATATCGAGCTGCGAACAGCGGCGACGAGACGGTCTAAATGCCTCATGGAGAAGACAGAGGCGAGGATAATGGAATCCCCCGCATTAAACGAGGGCTCACAAAAGCCCGCGAGCATCGCCGCATCACGCGACGATGACGACGACGATGATGTCAGAGTCATCGCCACAGGTAACAATGGCGCACCCCTGTGCCGGATCGTTGAGTAGGGCGTAGATCTGTCCAAGGTCTTACAAGACACATACCATAGGGACGCCATGCTCACAAAGATCATGGAGCACCCGGACGCGCACCCGAGATTCGGAATTGGGGACGGGCTGATCTGGACGAAGAACCAGCTCAGAAGAGACATCATTGCCGTCCCCCGCTCTGTTCTTCAGGGGGGAAGGAGGCTGATCGAAATCATCATCGATCGGGCACATCAGATAGTCGGTCACTACGGCCATCTGAAGACTTAGAACTACGTTCGAAGATCATATTGGTGGCCATGCATGAGCCCAGACATAGAGTCATTCTGCACATCATGCGCAAAGTGCCAGATGACGAAAACCGTGCCACAACAGCCCAAAGGCTTACTACACAGCCTACCCATTCCGGATAGGCCGTGGCAGTCAATTGGCATCGACTTCATGGGGCCCCTGCCCAAGTCTAATGACTGTGACTACCTAATGGTGGTCATTGATCGACTAACATCGCACATCCACCTCGTCCCAACAACGACGAGCGTGTCAGCCAAGGGAGTAGCCTGGCTGTTTCTGAAAGAGATCATTCGACTCCATGGGGTTCCCGACTCCATCATCTCGGATAGAGACTCGAAGACCACGTCGATCTTTTGGCGTGAACTACAGCAACTCATGGGCACTAAGCTCCTCATGTCTACTGCCTTCCATCCCCAAACGGATGGAGCGACCGAGCGGGCAAACCGCTCGATAGGACAAATATTGCATGCGGTCGTCAGAGACAATCAGAAGGATTGGGCATTGAAATGCCCAATGGTTGAGGTCGCCCTCAACAGCAACGTCAGCGCGACCACAGGGTTCGTATCCTTCGAGCTGAACCACGGCTATATGCCGCGGATAGATCTCCCCATAGCCATGGACACCCCGTTCAAAGGGGTAGCCCGGTTCGCACATCAGGCAAGATGGAACCTGATGGCAGCACACGATGCAATCATTGAGCATCAAGTGACGCAAACGTTTCATGCAAACAAGAAACGTATGGTGAGCAACAGGTACGCGGCCAACAACCGCGTCTACCTCTTGACCCAAAACCTAACTCTCCCGAAAGGAAGAGCCAGAAAACTAGTTCTGCTGTACATTGGGCCATACCGCGTCGTCGAGGCGCATAACGACACCTCGACGGTGACCCTTGAGCTTCCCAACGAGCTGAAAAGCCGTCACATATCACCGGTCTTTCATTCAAGCCTCGTACAATGATACAAGGCTAACAAAGACGAATTATTCCCTCATCATGAGGCCAAGTCATTTTATGACTTTGGAGCAAATGACGACGAGGAGTGGCTCATTGACGAGATTATCGCACATCGATGGATATACTCGACGGACCTGGAGTTCTAGGTCCGCTGGACCCTAGGCGATGTGACATGGGAACCCATGTCGTCATGCAAGGCCCTTGAAGCCCGAGATAGCTATCTAGAGCTTCAGGGGGTGAGCAAACCACGTGACCTCCCCAGGCGTCGCTAGACGCGTCTGTCACGTGCATACCATGTGACGCGCCGGCCACAGCGCAGTTAAATTTTCACCTCGGATCTTTCCGAGGGCGCATTGCTTCTTGGAAGCAAACCACCATCATCTACCCACGAAGATGATGTCCCCCAAAGATGGGATGGACGTTGATCCGTCAACGTCCACGATGCACGCAACGGCCCCGAGACAGGGGGCCGCAGACATCCTACGAGCTCCAGTCAACCAAGAACACTGGATGATTGTAGGATGGGAAGACACTTTGGCGATCATTCACCTGGACGATTGCGCCACGTGCGTGGACTACGCCCCGCACCTATGGGCTGCGACAGGCACCCGCAAGGTCAAACTGCGGGATGAAGACATCGTCGACGTGGCCTGGGGATGGCTCCCGAGGGGCATCGCACGTGACACGTGGGAGGAGCCCCTCCGGGACTTGGAACGCGCGGTCAAAGACCGCGACAACGCGCTCAAAGCCGAGCGTGCCAAAATAAAAGAGCTTGAGGAGCGGCTGAGCGCAACCCAGCTCCAGCTCAAGTTCGCCCACGCAGCCTCAAAAAGGCCACGCCATGACCCGGCCACAGACCCAGTGGCCCGGCCCTCATCATCTCACACGATGGCACCCTTGCCGGCACGCGCAACATCGGGGCTAGAGTCCCGATTATCAGCTCCCACCCCAACGGCGACAATGACAGAGGGGTGCAGCGCGCCATCCGACGCTGCGTACGGCGTCCCAGAGGGATGGGAGTCCGACTCCTCCGTCTGGAAGACGTACGACCCGGAAAGGGCACAGCGGCTGGCGGAGCAGCCGAAAAAGAAGCACAAGAAATTGTGCGGCACCCCCAACACCGTCAATGGGTTAGCCATTGTGAGGGAAAGCGCGATCGGCGCATACCTGGCGGCGTCACCGTCGCACACGATCAATGACCCTGCCCTACAACGGCAGGTAGCATTGGTCGAGGCCCAGTACATCGGGCCTCATGTGGACCTGCCACCACCGGCGGGGACAGTTCACCCTCCCTACCCAGGGGAGGGAGTGATCATACCACTCGGGGACCCACCGGTCTCCAAGACAGGCCTCCTACCACGACCAGTAGGAAAGGCTCAACAGCGTCGTACTCAATGGTACGACGTCTGCCCGCTCAACGACCCACACTTCGTTGAGCTCATAGCGCAGGCAAAAGAAACACCACAACTCGCGCGCACATGCAAGATGATCGGCGTGTTCAAGCGCATCGAGCGCGAGCAACGCGCTCACAATCCCAAAAGGGATTGTCTCATGATAGCGAGCGGTACCCCGCACAACATCGCCGCCATCCTAAGGGGTTGGATACACAACCCCGAAGGAATCCCATCTGCCATCCATGACAACGTGGATGGAACCTTCAACCTAGATGACATGGACATCTGGATGTGGTTGAAGGCCCTCGCGCCCCGTGTTAAAGGGGGTCACGTCACCTCTCAACTTGAGACTTCTCGACTTGTTCGGCTTGACCGACCAATGGCCGAGCTTCGTCGATGCCAGGGAATGCCTGACACTGCAGAGCACCAGTCTGCGGCAGGCCCATACCCCATGGGGCGCCAAGCTGGCCCCGACATCCCACTCGCCAAGATCGCGCGATGGCTGGCCCGCTACACCGGGGTCACTCGCGAGCAAGCGACGCACATTGAACAATATGTTCAACGCAGCATCACCAGCGCGGTGTTCAGTGCCGCCGCTCAGGAGGGCCAACAAAAGGTCCTCAAGACCAGCCACGTGAGGGCCGCAGTGCCGCAACCGCTCACCCACGCTCAGCTCGATCAAGAGCTGGCGCGCTTCCAGCCTCCTCCCCAGGCTGACAATCCGGCCGTCGAGGCCATGCTCTGCGAGGATGCAGGCCCCATCACCCAAGCAGAAACCACCACCAGTGGTGAGGCAGAACCGCCTCACCCAACCACCCCCGCAGATGCAGAGGTGCCTCCGGAGGAGTCACGTGCTCCACCGTCCCCGTACGATGATGATGTCATCGTATCAGAAACATTAGAGGACTCCATCATGGATGACCTCTATGAGTCCTAGTTGGTCCCCTATAGTTGTCTATAGAGGGGGAGGGTGTAAATAACCTATGTATGTATACTAGTTATTACATAATCCCAGTGGGCCCCTTAGGGACCCACTGTATAGTTTATGCGTGGGAACCGGTCAGCCGTCCCCATCACATCTTACTCTTACACTGTCACTACGTAGCATTCAGAATACCACTCCTTGGTCAAGTTCTGCAGTGCCCTTGTGATACAAGGTATAAGATCGACATCTTTACACTGGACTTGGGAATGGATTGCAAAACTATCCCTGTTCAATATCTACTCTCACATAGTGCCTCATCACTCCTGCCTAGGTATTCCCCTTGAAAGAATTATTGAGACATCTTATCTTATGTGTTGTATACAGATTGCATGCAATTGCTATCTGCAGGGGCATGTCATATTTAAATTCTCACCCTTCACAACTCTGGAAGTACATCTGGATTCCTTCATGAATGCTCATACATACCTTAGTGCACAAGTTTCATCATCACCACTACATATGCACTTCATTCATTGCAGCCCTTGAGAGCGAAGAGCACAGTGTATGAACTGCAAATTCTGAACTCAGTTTGCTATCCAATCATGAGATATTAAAGTTGTTGATGTATCTGCCTGTCAACGAGTGTTTGCCCCAGGAAACTCATGCAGCCACTCTACACTGCATCCACAACCTGCCATGCTCAAACCGGCTGAAATCCAGCTTTGTGGACCCCTTCGCGATGACAGCGGTGTTCGCTGGTCGCCACAAACCTACTTGGGACCAGGGGGGTACCCAGAATAAAAGTTCTGAGGGGGAGTTGAGCAACCAGCCATTTTCTAGCCGTGAGTCATTATGAAACCCAGTCCACTCGGCTGTTCAAAGGCAATTAGCATATTCGGGCATGCTCAGACAAACCAAGGTAACAGCTACTGACTATCTTCTTGACCTATGAATAGTCCCGAACCAACGATGGGGGCTTCCGCATCCCTCACACAGATCGTCTTATCACCAGACCCTGCAGCTACGCCGTTGCCATCATGCGAGAACACCACCGACATTGCCCCATCGGCGTGGCCTTCGAATGGTGTGGAAATAAGCTCCCTGGTGTCTGCGTACCACACACGGATCGTCTGGTCATAAGACCCGGAGACGATACGCTTGCTGTCATGCGAAAACGCCACTGACGTGACCCCGTCGGTGTGGCCTTCGAATGGTGCGGAAATGAGCTCCATGGTGTCTGCATTCCACACACGGATCGTCTTGTCATAAGACCCGGAGACGATGCGCTTGCCGTCATGTGAGAACGCCACTGAGTTGACACAGTCGGTGTGGCCTTCCAATGGTGCTGAAACCAGCTCTCCGGTGTCTGCATTCCACACACGGATCGTCTTGTCATAAGACCCGGAGACGATGCGCTTGCCGTCATATGAGAACGCCACGGACATGACCCAGTCGGTGTGGCCTTCGAATGGTGCTGAAACAAGCTCTCCAGTGTCTGCATTCCACACACGGATCGTCTTGTCATCAGACCCGGAGACGATGCGCTTGCCGTCATGCGAGAACACTACCGACGTGACGTTGCCTGTGTGGCCTTCGAATGGTGCTGAAATGACCTCCCCGGTGTCTGCATTCCACACACGGATCGTCTTGTCATTAGACCCGGAGACGATGCGCTTGCCGTCATGCGAGAACGCCACCGACGTGACCCAGTCGGTGTGGCCTTCTAATGGCGCTGAAATGACCTCCCCAGTGTCTGCATTCCACACACGGATCGTCTTGTCATAAGACCCAGAGATGATGCGCTTGCAGTCATGCGAGAACGCCACCGACGTGACGGTGCCTGTGTGGCCTTCGAATGGTGCTGAAACAAGCTCCCCGGTGTCTGCATTCCACACACGGATCGTGTAGTCTTCATCCCCAGAGACGATACGCTTGCCATCATGCGAGAACGCCACCGATGTAACGCAGTCGATATGGCCTTTGAATGGTGCTGAAATGACTTCCCCGGTGTCTGCATTCCATACACGGATCGTCTAGCCGTGAGAACCGGAGACGATGCGCTTGCCGTCATGCGAGAATGCCACCGACGTGACCCAGCCGGTGTGGCCTTCGAATGGTGCTAAAATGACCTCACCGGTGCCTGCATTCCACACACGGATCGTCTTGTCATAAGACCCGGAGAGGATACGCTTGCCGTCATGCGAGAACGCCACCGACGTGACCCAGTCGGTGTGGCCTTCTAATGGCGCTGAAATGACCTCCCCAGTGTCTGCATTCCACACACGGATCGTCTTGTCATAAGACCCAGAGATGATGCGCTTGCAGTCATGCGAGAACGCCACCGACGTGACGGTGCCTGTGTGGCCTTCGAATGGTGCTGAAACAAGCTCCCCGGTGTCTGCATTCCACACACGGATCGTGTAGTCTTCATCCCCAGAGACGATACGCTTGCCATCATGCGAGAACGCCACCGATGTAACGCAGTCGATATGGCCTTTGAATGGTGCTGAAATGACTTCCCCGGTGTCTGCATTCCATACACGGATCGTCTAGCCGTGAGAACCGGAGACGATGCGCTTGCCGTCATGCGAGAATGCCACCGACGTGACCCAGCCGGTGTGGCCTTCGAATGGTGCTAAAATGACCTCCCCGGTGTCTGCATTCCACACACGGATTGCCTTGTCATGAGACCCGGAGACGATGCGCTTGCCGTCATGCGAGAACGCCCCGGACGTTACTTTGCCGGTGTGGCCTTCGAATGGTGCTGAAATACCTTGCCCGGTGTCTGCATTCCACACACGGATCGTCTTGTCATCAGACCCGGAGACGATGCGCTTGCCGTCATGCGAGAACGCCACCGATGTGACGGTGCCTGTGTGGGCTTCGAATGGTGCTGAAATGGCCTCCCCAGTGTCTGCATCCCACATACGGATCGTGTGGTCAAAGGACCCGGAGATGATGCGCTTGCCGTCCTGCGAGAATGCCACCGACGAGACAAAGTCGGTGTGGCCTTCCAGAACGGATTGAATTGGTAGCCACGTCGTCGCTTTCTCGGTCTCGATGCTGAGTAGTCGTGGAAATCGTGGGAGGTAAGTCTCAGATAGTTTCGACCTTTCAGGTGCAAACAGGAGTGCCGACAAATAGAGATGGGGAACACTCTGAGAGATTACGCTCCCAAACGCAGCTACGAATTCCCGGGTATCTGTCACGAATGCTGTAGTATCATTATCCTGGAGTCCATTAGACTGATGTCAGAACTTGTCTATCAAAGCCGTAGCACTTGGGTGTGGCGCTTACCTGGCTCCAAACAACTATTGATGAGAGGGCTGCCGATACGATGGATACCTTCTTGAGCAAACTCAAAACTTCTAGCCAGTAGAGTAGCTTAGTCTCGAAGAACTCCTTGACTACTGCACATATATCAGGAATATATGTCGTGACGGAAACGTGGTCCGCCCAGAAACGGCAAGAGTAGGAAAGTTGTGATGATATGTACTTCTTGATCCGTGCCAGCAAATCAACAACATCGTTGTTGCGTAGGTGCGAAGTTTCAAGCTGACAAATGTTAAAGCAAAGTTCCTCCAATATCACGCGCAAGGAAGAGCGCCCAAGGCTATCATGGTGTAAAGATGTATTGATGGAATATGGTCCACTCCGGGTGCGATCTGTCAAGAAGTCACGAAAAGACGTGTGCAGCAGAGTGATTGGGTCAGATTCTTCAGTAGGAAGCGTCAACAGGGCGCCCATGGGTCCAACTATATGATGAACCTCGGTACCCGACTCGTTAGGATTGCACAACCTCTGCAGGGCAGACATCGAGAGCGGTTCTCTGGCCGTCAGCATGCAGCCCATCACCAAGTGAAAGCAACGCTGGAAATCATCATCATCCGTCAATTCATCGCCATCCCCAAATATCTGCTTCAGAATGCCGAGGTATAGCTGATCCAACCCACGGAGGTTCTTGACCAAAAGTTTCTGCAGTTGCTGAACAGGATCCCGACCACACTTCCCATCTCCTTTGACAAAACGACAAGCCGTGGATGCCCATTGAAAGTGACCTTCAGACTTCTCGACTAATAATCGACACCAGCCATTACTGGGCCATTTGTGCTCGAGGGCGATAAGGTGACCTAGCTGGACTTTCACAAAGCGAGAGACGTCATCGGCAGGGTTGGGGTCAATATCCTTTATGGACCTGGACAGCACATGCTTCTTCCCAAGAAGGGCGTCCTGGATGTCCTGTTCGGCCCGCGAGGTGATAAGAAGACGGAAATTAGACGGAAGCTTTGCTGCTTCATCGCCAAGGACAGACAAAAGACCCTCGCGAGCTTCCTAGTCTCCGCTCTCATCCAATGCATCAATAACGATCACCGTCGGTCCAACGGCGGTTAGGCCCGAGCGGGACCTAGAATGAACTTCTCGAACTGCACGCTAGGCACGAATGTGGTCCGAGTTCTCGCTGCTCCCCAACTACTTTCAATAACGATGCTTTGCGTTCTGGATCTAGATCAGCCAGACCACGAGCAATTGTGCTGAAGACATTTTTGGGAGAGCGTTCTGCCTGATGAGCGCGGTCAAAACAGTACGACGATCCGAGACGTTTGAGCCTGTCAAATAGTCGAGCGACCTTGTGAGCAATCGTAGATTTGCCGGCACCCGCGACATCGTTCAAGAAAAATATCCGTGGGGTGTCGTCGCTGTCCTGGTTGACCCAATCGCAGATCTCCCCAACAACTTTCTCGCGAGTACCTGGCAGACAGCCTTTTTTAGGATCGCAACCAGCTCCCGCTGCGTAGGGCATGTCATTAAGCTGAACTTCCCCGGCTGGTTGTAAGGTGTATTAGCCTCGGGAACGGCCCAAATCAGAAAACTCACAGAGGTCGCCGACGACATCCAGAACACGTAATACAGTGATTTCGGTATGAATGATGGCGTGTTCCTGTAACGCCAACCTGATTTTGTTGAACGTGTCCTGGTATTGTTTGACCTTGATGTCGACATCCGACACTAGATTCTTCGCAGTTCTTTTCCCTAAACAAAGACCATTAGCCATGGCCACCTGAGACAATGGATCCAACATACAGAAGTTCTTGTTTTTGGCATAGTCGCGGATAAAATAACTACACTCTACTGTCTGATTCGTCAAGGATATGATAATCGACTTTTGCGATTCAACTTTCTTCAACGGCTCTGCCAGGTAGACGAACGCATAGGCGTCTCCGATGGTTTTCGCCAGCTCATTGATGCTACCGTCCCGGTCCTTCTGAGCAATGATCGTCTGGCCAGACGTCAGATATGCCACTCAGCTGGTGCATGTGATAGATATACCTTGTGAGCAATAGACAGGATAAACCAGGCAACTTTTTCGTAAGGATGGACCTAGAATCAAGCAAACCGTGTACATGAGATGATCTGGGAGACCGCCGGCGTTTGAATCATACCTCTGAGATCCTATCCACGATCTCGCTAAACAGCCTGACCTTGTCCAAGAGGGGATCCCACGCCGCCGTTATCGGGTTGACAGTATTGGCGGTAAATGTGATGCTGTCGACCACACCCCCTGCATCAACAATTAGGGGCGGCGCGGGTTCCATATTATCGACCACTTTCACTTCGCTGACTGCTTCGTTCAACTGGCCCTGCAACGCCTCGTCGGACGTCGCAAAAGACGTGATGGTGAAGTCTAGGACAGTCTGAACCTCATGCATCTTTCCTGCCTTATCGGATTTTTGCAGTTTGCGAAGAACGGCTAGTGCTTTCGATGATTACGTGTGCATTCAGTCGATGAGCGAAAAGGACTGACCTCCCCTTGCTCCTTCTGCAAGAAGCCACTCAACCTTTTCCTTCGCGCCGCCGATGTAGTCATCGCTTGCAAATCTATGATGCCTGTAGACTTCAATTTCTAATACGGAAGACAAATGCAAATGATTGCCGGGCATGGATTTAAGATCTCACGAAGATAACACTGGAATCAAACGCACAAATAGAACGACTCATTCCACGAGGCAGTACTGCTTCTCGCAGCTACGGCAGTCTTCTTAACATCCTTATCGACAAAGAGTTTCAGGTAGTAGTTACTAGGACGTTTGCCGAACAGTCCGACATTGGGAAGGTGATTGCATTTCAAGTCTGTTGTCGATCGTCAAGAGTCAGTATACGGAGCACAACGCAAACAAAAGAGTCGTCCCTGCAACTTTGACCCCGCTTATTGCTGCAGGAATACTTCGGGACTGAGAGTCAAGGATTGGCTTACTAGAGAAGTTATCGTGGACTTACCGCACTGCGCCCTCATTGTTCATCGTTCGCAATGTTTGGGGTTGGTAGGTTACGTGACAAAGGCTCCCCCATGAGTGAACCGGCCCATTACTCAGCTGGCGTCTTTACTTGCGAATACCCATCGAACCAACATTTATAGTACCGTGGTTTCGTGTAATACTGTGAATGTGTCTTACCGTACCGTGAATTTTCATTGAATATGGCTCGAAGAGATTGCAAGAATAACTAATATGTACCCGCGTACCTGATAAAACCGGCGACTCGGACATGTGACCTAAATGCCGTACATTACGAGCACCTCACTTCGCGTATACCACTCAACATGGGCTGGTGCCTATTGCCACCGTTGATAGCCTATCATCGGCCGGCGTGCATCGAGCATCTTCTCACCGCTCCTAGGTACTGTACTCCCAGCCATGAACCATTTAGCTACCTTGCTGTTTCTCGCCTGGGCTTCATTCATTCGGTATCTTCACCCAGATGACCGTGGCGTTATGATGGTACACGCATCACAGTCAAAGGGTCTTCCAGATTTGTATGAGGCCTCGATATCAGAATTGCAAGATGGCTTGGAGATGGGACAGTTCACCAGCGTTGACCTTGTAAAGGTTACTGATGGCTTCAAGTTGAATATGATATTATCACGAACTAATCTCGCTGTTTTGGTCAGGCATACTTCGCACGAATTTTGGAGGTCAATCATCAAGGTGCCAGTCTCCACGCTGTTATCGAAACAAATCCACAGGCGCTGGAGCAGGCAGCCGCGCTTGATTTGGAACGCAAGGCAAAGGGAACGCGGAGTGCACTACATGGGATACCGATTCTCGTCAAGGATAATATTGCTACTCTGCATGAGGAAGGTGTGCATCAAGTATCGCCTTTCTATGCCCAGGGACTGACTTCCTACCGTTAGGGATGAATACAACCGCTGGTAGGTCCCATTTGCGACGCATTTTGATCTGAGCTAACATGTTTCTTGTAGGAAGCTTTGCATTGTTGGGATCAATGGTTCCCCGTGACGCAGGGGTTGCCGCGAAACTCCGTGCATCTGGAGCGGTGAGACGGGCCCGGGTACCACCAATTGTGTATTGCCTCTTAGTTACCTTCACAGATTATCCTTGCGAAAGCATCCCTTTCAGAATGGGCCCATTTCCGTGGAGGTTTACCAAACGGCTTTTCAGGCCGTGGCGGTCAAGCACTTAATCCATACTTCCCGCAAGGCGATCCGGGTGGGTCAAGTTCCGGCAGTGGAATCTCAACTGCGATCGGACTTGCAGCTGGTAAAATTCTGTTCCATCAGGTTCGATGGAGGCTTAACTAGCCATCCTAGGATCACTCGGTACTGAGACCGATGGAAGTATTCTTTCACCCAGCAACAGAAACAATTTAGTCGGAATCAAACCGACCGTCGGTTTGACATCTAGGGCCGGAGGTAAGCGTTCATATTTCGATTGAAAGGACCCGTCTCCAATACCTTGCGCGAGTTATCCCAATCTCCAGTCACCAAGATACTGTTGGCCCTATATGTCGAAGTGTGGCGGATGCGGCAGCTATCTTGTCCGTTATTGCTGGACCAGATCCACTGGACAACTTCACCCTCGTTCAGCCTCAGCCTGTTCCTGACTTCTCCAAGGCGTTACAGAAACACGCCTTGAAGGGCGTTCGTTTGGGGGTTCCAAGATTATTCCAAGGGAGCGACATGAACATCATCGCCGCTTTTAACGCTTCGTTAGAAGTAATGAAGGAGCTGGGTGCAACTATCGTCGATCCGGCTGATTTCCCAGATGCACAAGAGCTCATGGCTTCACAAAATGAAACCACAGTGCTCAGCGTGGATTTCAAGGTGCGCAGCGAGACTGACAGTAACATATCCTCTTTAAGACATGCGTGTGAGTGATTCTAGGTGGATGTCAACAATTACATCGCTGGTCTTGTCGAAGTACCAACCGGGGTGAAAAACCTGGCCGATCTAATTACATTCAACAACGAACACGCTGATTTAGAACTGATACCGCCGTTCTACACTTCGCAATCTCAGTAAGTGAACTCACGGATTCGGAAATCTGGTACTCATAGAACGTCAGATTTATCACTTCGCAAGCGACCGAAGTCAATGCCTCCTTTTTCCAGGCTCTGGCGGCGGATGCCGACCTGGGTCGCACTCGCGGCATCGACGGTACTCTTCAAAAGTTTAAACTGGACGCCCTTCTGTTACCCACCAGTGGCATGTCTTTCTGCACTTGATAAACTTACTATATCACCAATTTGACGATCTCTCAGGTTTCACCTCTAAACCAGCAGCGATCGCAGGATACCCTGTCGTTACGGGTAAGTTAAGCTCAAGGCTTTGAATAGCTGTATAGTTTTTCAGTGCACCCCACTATGTTCTGTAGTTCCACTCGGGTTTCAACCAGACAGCGTTGTGCCAACACCAGCCAACCCTGTAATCGCTAATGCGCCTGGCATTCCGTTCGGAATCTCATTTATGGGGACGGCATTTTCAGAATTTAAATTGATCAGTTACGCATTTGCGTACGAGCAGAAGACGCACAATCGGCTCAAGCGACTAGCTTTCCCGGCGGCCATCCCAAAGACTCAGTTGGAGGATATTCTGGGGTCGAACGGAGATTGAATTAATGATCCGTTGGGGACACCTGTACATGCAGCATAACTGATTAGAACTGTGCCTACTTTCCATTCCAGCTTTCCATTTCCCTCTGATCTGGTACAACCGCTATGCATTTTATCCTGATTTAGTATCGTGAGAGCTCCACTAGCTTGGCCAACCCGAGTTCCGGCATGCATATGCACGACTTCTGTCAAAGGTACCTTGATTGACGGTTGGGCGTCTGTAAAGAACGATTGGGGCTTCTAGCAAACCTCTTCGGTCGTCCGCCACCAGTAGCTGAACATTGCTCTGTTCATTGAGACAAGACTCGGAAACATTACTAGTAGGCCTGAAGGCCTCATCGGTGACAGGTGATACATTCAAATGACCGGCCCGAGTGTTTTTCTTTTTTGGGGGATTCGACAAAACAGATACGAAATAATCAGAAGGCGGCCTCTAGCTCAGCGCCCATGTGCCCCAGTCTGAACATCCAGTGACCGCTTCCATGGGCGCTAGACGACAAGCGCCAGGCGTCATTAGAACGTGCGCTCGACGCCCGTGGGCCCACCTTACAGTACTTAAGCCAATATCACTGCACCACCTCCTCTGCTACATCGGTGCCGCATTTCGTTCTTGTGTATAGCACAAGCCCATAGGACAGCTGGTTAGGTCTCTGGGACTGGGTTGCAGCGCGTGGGCTGCTTCTCTGCCCTGCTGACCCTATCATCTCCTTTATCTTCGCATGAGCAACCTTCATGCCTACTTTACCCTACAAAACCTGCAGGGGTTCTCCAAGGCGCTGGATGGTAGCCGTAGCCAAACGAATACGCAATCGGTACCCGCCTTGAGCAGTAGCGGCGGAAAGTCTTGGACACGCAATGCATTCTCCTCATTGGCACCACACATTGATGTCAATGCAAAGGATTGGCTTGGAAGATCCATCCTCCACATTGCCTGCGCTGCACCCGAGACATCCAGTTTAGCGTACATCCGGCTTCTTCTTGCCCACTCAAACATCAATGTCAACCTCCCAGACACAGAATCTCGATGGACAGCTCTCCACCGCTCTCTTTATGCGGGAAACATAGCTGCTAGGTAAATGGTTCGTTTGGTTATCAATCGGTCGTTTACCCGAAATTCAACACAGCCAGCTCTTGATGCAACGATCTGACATCGACCTTGAGCAACGAGATAGTGAAGGTCTTACAGCATTTGATCTATATAACTCGACTGTTGATGGGACCGGGCTCACTGTCCCTACGACACCAAGCAGCCGGCGTTCTCTGAAGGATGGTGGTGCTGCGGATCTTTTCACCTGGGGTAGAAATCGGTGAGTCATATGTGTAAGTCGTGATATGGCTGTGTCCTGATGCTCTATTTTCAGTAATGCAGCTCTGGGACATGGCGACGGTGATGATAGAACGTACCCTGACCAAGTTGTAATCCTGAACACCATTGTTCCCGAATCTATGTCAGACAAGTTAGCGCCTGTTCAGGTCAGGGCGGTGAGCATGGCAAAGTTACACACAAGTTAGTTCATTGTTGGAAGGGCTACTCGCAGCTGACTAGTCGCGATCAGCCGTAATTACGACTGAGAATCAGGGTAACCTCCGCGTGTGTGGTTTCGGAAGTGGCGGTCGGTATGTCAATGGATCAATGTCACCTCTAGGCGCATTAAATTAAATTGACTCCAATCAGTCTGGGTCTCGGACAGCATACTCAATACAGCCTCCTGCCGGTCCCCCAGTTTACCCATCATGTAGTGGCCATTGCGCTTGGGCAAGACCACACACTTGTACTGACATCCGATGGTGAGGTCTTGAGTTGGGGTTTGAATCGCTTCTCCCAGCTCGGATATGTGGTTGACCCTCCGACATCATCGGTGACCCTTAACACTCGAGCTAGGGAAGAACCTATACAAGCGGTAGCACGAAAAGTGGCAGGCCCGCTCAAGAAGGAAGTTGTAATAGGCGTAGCAGCGTGCAAGACGGCTTCAGCGTGTTGGACCGAGAGCGATGTTTATACCTGGGGTACCAACCACGGCCAACTGGGTATGTCGGCCACAGTATATACACTTAATTTTTTAAGGCGTTGACACGAGTGTAGGGTATGATAAAGCTGCTCAGCCCGTACAAGTCTTACCCAGGAAGGTCACAGGCGTTCAAGCAATCTTAGACTTGGCTATGACGGTTTGCTGCAGACTATCTTTTATCTCGTGACTGTAGCCCTAATGGTTCCCGAAAGGACTCTGCAATGGCCTGTCTCCTTAAAACAGAGGACGTCATTTGTTTCAGAGATGATAGTCACTTCCGAGTCAAGTTAGTCTTTTTGCATATTCGTGATGCATCGCTTATGTATGGCTGCGATGGCCCAGGTTTCCGACTCCTGAATTTTCGGACTTCTCCCCCTACGTTCACCCATTCATAATTAAGCCCCCCATTGCCAAGATTACGAGCTGCGACGACACATTTGCGGCGTTGTCATCCCGTGGCGACGTCTTCTTGTTCTCTGCCCCATCAGCGTCGTCAGACGGTGCGACCGGCCGCGTCGAACGCCCAGCTGTGAAACCCCAGAAGGTGTGGTCCTTGCGCAAATCCCCGAATCCAGCACGGGTGCGTAGTAAGCCACTTCTCGTCTCATTGTGTCTCACGACCTTTGCAGGATATTGCACTAGGGTCCGACGGCGAACTTATTCTGTGTACAGAATCCGGCCATGTTTTCGTCGGTTCGCGAAGCACCAAGAGTAATACCAGCGCAAAGGCACTCAAATTTTCCCGCGTGCCTTTCATCCATCGTGTTGTAAAAGTGTGCGCAAATAGCACTGGCGCATTTGGAGCACTGCGTTCGAACTATGATGCCAAGCCCCTTTCTGTGACCGGTCCTTCGCTTATAGATGATCTGAAGGGTGTACGGCCCTGGACAACCACGAATGATACTTCTCCATCAGCTCCCTCTCCTGTTTACGATGATCTAGAGGACGAAGAAGGACTGGAAATGGATGTGGCTGATATAATGCGTTTGTGCGCTTTGCTCTTAGCCGAGAAGGCCACACAGAAGTCTGGTGGACAAGGCTTGTTCCGAGGGCAAAGACGTTTTGCTCATGGAGCAGATGTTATTGTGCAGTCTGGCATGGAGCTCCCAGTTCACCGTGTAATTTTGGCAGCGCGGTCACCCGTTCTCCGGGATCTGATGGGAGGCAGCAACACCATTATCAAAGATGGAGCCCTAACGGTCAGGTATCTCGGCAGAGGGACCAGGCTTCCTCGCCTACTCCTGACCGGTTGTCATCCAATGGCCATCCTTTTACTTCTTGAATATCTGTACTCGGACGACATCCCTGCGTTCTGGGATCGTCGTGCTGGAGTCCGTTGCGATGCTCTATTTAAGACCCTGAAACTTGATCCTGTACACGTGAAAACTGAACTTGAGGTCATGGCCAGTATGCTACAGCTTCCTGCTCTGTCTGCTGCTCTCTCGGCATCGGTGAAACGTGTTCCCAGTCCGACCCTGCACAAAGATATGCGTCAGCTTTTCCACGGAAGCCCTGCCACGCAGTTATCTGCTGTGAAGGCTGACGTTTACCTCGAACTAGCGGACAAAGTCGTAGCATGCCATTCTGTTATCCTGAGGGCTAGGTGCCCATTCTTTCGGAACTTCTTTGACGAAGAAGAGTGGACTATTAACCGCTGGCGTTCCGACGGAACTCTCTCGGTGAATATGAAACATCTCGAGTGGCGGGCAGTGTCGTTTGTCATGACTTGGATGTACGATGGGAACGCTATGGACTTATTCAATGATCTTGGTGTGCTGGTATTGGACTCCAATAGCATGGGGGTGTTAACGTGCATTTCTTTCTAGACTCAGCGGAATCAATATCTGATTTTTTGGATGTAGTATTCGCTGTTATGCGTGTTGCGGTGCGTGGACGGGCGTGGTGCTGCTTACCGAGTCGCGGTCTGACAGCACTTACAGAATGAACTCTTACTTGATCAGCTTATGTTGATCTGTTCGGTTGTCGTTCTTCGTCATGTCCATCTCGGCAATGTGATCGCGATCCTAGCGAACGCCACCTATTACAATGCGTTACCTCTGGTCGAGAGTTTACATGATTTCGTTGCGTGCAACTTAGAGGCACTTATGGAGAGTCATTTCCTTGATAACATGGACGAGGACCTTATGGAAGGCCTGTCGGTCTTTGTTCGCTCTCGCCAGGCGGATAAGTCCCCAATTATGCGGTCGAATCTGATTGCTGAGACCGCACTACGTAACGCATCGACCTGGTTGGAACTCCAAGATCTACCGCAACCTGTCATTCGCAGCCATCCGCTTGCTAGGAATTCTCCCAAGCTTGATCCTGTAGGATACGACCAGTCAACGCCACGTCGTTCTTCGGTGCCAACCCGGTCACCGCTGCCTAGTCCAGCTCTTCGTGATGTTACAAGATATTCGCCGCCACGCACCCCAGCGGATGAGATCTTCGCTATGGAGGATGTTCACGTGGACTCCATCCCGACTCTTCATATCGGTCAGCCCCAGTCTCCTACAGCTTACACAGTTCCAGGGCACGCTTGGAAATCGAAGTCCCGCTATGAACCAGCCAAGTGAGTCATCCTTTGTTGCCCAGGTTCGCGGCGTAGTTTAAGTGTGTCTCTGTTAGAGTAAATATGAAGACTATCATGGCAGAAGCAGTCATTTCTCGCTCACCAGGAACAAACAGCGGGAGTACTGAAGTGCCAAATGCAAGTAACCCCACGCCGTCGAGATCGTTCCAGAAGCCATCACAGCGACAGCGCCGGAGGATGGATGCTCATACGCCCAACGTTAGCTCTGAACACACTTCACATGTTTCGAGTCCCGTATCCCCATGGAAGACATCTGATAGGCAGACATCAGCAGCGGCCAATCCCACATCCGTATCGGTTCGTCTAGTGTCCGTACACACACCTTTCATCCTACTTATACATTTGCCGGGCATCTTCTCAGGCATCCGTGGCTCTACCCGCAACTCCTATGACTGTTCTTCAGGTATCGAACTCACCGTTGAGATCCGATTCCGCGCCGGAGCTAGTGCCAAGGCGAAGTCATACGTGAGCACGCCTTGAAATGATCTATGCCCTCCTGTTAAAGCATACCCAGCGATGCACCTGCATGGACACATGTGTCTGGAAACGACCCTTCCACTTCTTCCCAGTTGTCGTCGTTCGTCGCTATTCAGCAACAGCAGCGAGAACAAGTGCATCAGCCCAAAGGCAAGCAGAGTTTGCGGGAAATCCAGCAGGAAGAGCAGGCGAAACAAGAGGAAGAAGATTTCTTGAAATGGTGGGCAGCAGAAGAGCAGAGATTGAAGTCCGAGGCAAAGGCGACGGATCCACAACTCTCCGGCATGAACGCTGGATCGTCTCTTGGGCGCGAAAGGAGGGGGCAACCAGGGCGACGACGTCCAGGACCTGTACGAAATAGTCGCGGCCGCGGCGGAAACTATTGAATAGAATAGCTACAAATCATTTTCTTGCTTTGCGATGTTCGCTGTATTAGCCTATATCTGACTACATTTTCTCGATTGCGTGAAGGAATTGTTACAAATTGATTACTGTATTGTGTTGTTAGCCTAACGGTGAGAAAAGTGGTACACTGGTACACAATGTTTCGACAAGAGCCGATGATCTTGTCTCGAGGGGAGAGTTAGGATCAGCGGCTCGCCTACATGTCAGGCCTCAGGCATCTGGTACCTAAATTAATACTAACCGCAATTATAAGTATTAGTCAGAAAAAAAAAAGGATATAACACCCATGCCCCTAGGTACATCTAGCATTGACTCACCGCTTTCGGAGTAACTTCTTCTAGCATATAAGTACTTATATCTTCGCATATGCTGCCCACTATTAATAATAATGATGGGGAGCACGGACCCGGAGTGGAAGCATTCTACTTGAAGTTACATAAGAGAAACGCTCAAGCGGTCCTTAGGTGAGCGGTAGACTCCTGACCAGTCTCTGCAAACATTTATTTAGGGAACAACTATCCTCAACTACGAGGCTGGTTCGAGTGTACTTAGATGTGGTCTGTGGCTGTTGGGCGCCTTATACAGTAGTAGTCTGACTAATCGTAAGCTCTCTCTCCGCCGTCGAGATGACCAAGAAAAAAGGTGCGGCTACTACAGCCTCTAAGATTGCCGCAAAATCGGCGAAGAAAGCCAAGGCTGCAAAGAAGATAATAAGGAAAGAGAAGAAGCAGAAGGCCAAGGATAATTCAGATGACGAATCCGATGATGATCTTGAGTCAATATTGGACAAGGTTTCATATCCCTTTTGAACGTAGCGGGCTAGTTGGCCCTGACATAGTGCGTCTTGTTATTGTTTGGCAGATGAGGCGGGAGTGGGAAGAGGCACACAATGTCACGGAGGAGACTGTCGAGGGACCACCAAGCAGGCGAGCTAACGCGACTCTAACAGCATGCCCAAATGGGAATCATTTATGGTGTATTGGCGGAGAGTTCTTTAGCGAAGATGGAAAAGCCGTAGGCGACGTTCCTCTATCTCAAAAGTATCCTAATTAGCTACGAGCAGCACTTTTACAACGATGTATACAGGTACTCCCCAGAAAAAGTGTGTCCCGCAGCAGGTGACACTCAAATTGTATCACCTAAGCTCTCTTTTAGGATGAATGGCGCCGATTCACTTCGCCCACGTGCCCTGGACCTCGTTCAGCACATGCGGTAGTTGCTGTCCCAGCCGGAGGTGGTAAGCTGTTCCTTTTCGGTATGTATTACGCGAGGTCTCCAATGATTCAGCTCGACATTCTCATCAGTTGATCAGGCGGCGAGTTCTCCTCTCTTCACCAGACTACATTCCACCATTACCGCGATTTTTGGTGTTTCGACATTACAACTTATTCCTGGGAACGCGTTGACACCAAAATAAAACCTACGGCACGATCTGGGTGCAGGTATTTCTTCATTTTTTCTTTACACTCACTTCGTAATGCAGTTGTTTTTTCTGTGGCCTCAGAATGGCTCTATGGAAACATTTCATAGTTCTTTTTGGAGGCTTCTATGATCCTGGTATTCGCAGTAAGTAGGATTTTTGATTGACCACATCTACGGGTGAATGGAGCTTCTGTAGCCAATTATCTCAGTGATCTTTGGCTTTTTGATACGCAAGAGTATACCTGGCGACAAGTCGAATTTCGTGACACAGACCGTAAACCATCGTGCGTGTTTATGCAATTCGGCAATGACAGAGAATCAAGGTGTTGGATTCTTGCAGACCTCGAAGTGGATTTTCATTTCTACCCGTCCCTGATGGTCTTATTCTCCACGGCAAGCCAGTTTCAATTTGTCCATTCTATCTGAGTAGAACCTTTTCTCTCAGGTGGTTACTGCAAAGAATACGTGAAAGGTAAACGAGCCATAGGCATAGCCCTGCAAGATACCTGGTTCCTGAAGCACGTTCCCTTTACCATGCAGTGATCGCCATGCGTTAGGCTAACATTCACGCTTTTGTAGAATGGATTCTGATCCAAAGCTCATTAAATGGGAACGGCGCAAGAAGACAGGCTATGCTCCCTCGCTCCGATCCGGATGTACAATGGCTTTGTGGCAGAGTCGGAACACTGGCATCCTGTTTGGCGGTGTTTGGGATGAAGATCGCGGAGAAGAGGGCATGGAGAGCGTGTTCTACAACGACTTGTGGGTGGTGATATATACAATTATGGGGCGTGTCGCTAATCATCGCGGCAGGTATGGGTATCAAATCGCAGGAAGCGGGAGGTGGGTGAGTATGGCCCTGCGCAGGCCAAAAAAGCAGAAAAGCGTATCTCAACGCAAGAAGCCTGTGATTACGCCAACTCCCGTGGATGACACATCTTCAGACGACAATGCTGACAATGGCGAGGAAGGAGATACTCACCCACATGTCAGTTACGTTTTGTTCGAGGAGCGTGACCCAGCATGCTCATAGCTGGTATGATATAGGGTTCTACCCCCTCAGGACGGATCCCACCCCCACCCCATTCAAATGCAACCGCCGTTAGTGTTGAAGACGATATTGATCCCAACGACCCGTGCCTTACGATTCCCATCGCACGTTACAATGCCATGCTGGCCGTTTTAAGGAACACTTTATATATGTGCGAGCCATTTTATTTACCATGCTATCACAGTATGTACCCAGTATATCTAGATATGGCGGGATATTCGAATCCCAGTCTCGCGAGTATACCCTGGACGACTTTTATGCTCTCCAGCTTGACAAAATGGAGCGGTACATGTGCTTGAAGAAGAGTGAGGTCGTCATTGGGGTCGATGATGAAAGTAGCAGTGATGGTGAGGACATGGATGGCGGTAGTGATGAGGACGACGAGGACGAAGGCGACGAGATCGCAGACCAGACTGACGAAGAAGGTGAGAGTCCGACGCTCGCCGAGGTTGAATATGATAAGGTGCTTCTTCCAACTACCTTATACCCATGACTAATCTAAGTCATACAGGACGAGCTTCGCAAGTTGGCGACCGCATTTATGGGTGTTTCGAAAGATAGTGCGGCTCGCTCCGAAGAAGATGCGATTAGCACCCCACTGCCTGGAGAAACGCTGGCCACTTTTTACTCTAGATCAAGTGAGTCTTCTCAGCAGCCCCGTAAATGGGCATTGACGTCTCACGCATTTAGGAGAATATTGGGCACAGAAGGCACTTGAAAGGAGCGACAACCGAGGAAAAATGCTGCGAAGGGATGGGTTCTCTTTGGCTGAGGGCAGATACGGTGCGAAACTTCCTTGATGCTCATAATCTTTGTCCCTGTTAACAATGGTAATAGCAAGCTACAAACCTATTCTTGAAGAAGTTCAGAGAATACTTGCTGAGGCTGGCTTGGATGAAGAGGAGATGAAGCAGGCGGGAATGGCCACCTCCGGAAAAGGATCAAGTGATCTTGTAAATCGCAACCGCCGATGAAACGTCACCACTCTCCCGCTGCTTATGGAGATGTTTCATGCTGGCCAGGCGTACTATTGGCGCGCTCCCCCATTTCCTAGTTCAATCAACCTCTGCAGGTATTTCATCGCTTGCATGGCTTGCGTGAGCTAGGAGGGTTACCTTGCCACATTCTCTCTTGGCCTGCTCGATCTAATACACGATGAAGAGTTTCTCACTTCCCACGTGAAATGTCGGTCGTGAGGTGGAATATTACAGTGAGACCGCATTCTCTAAAGAAGGAAATGGTTGTTGTTACAATAAAGCATTGTGGGGGTCCACACAGTAGTGTGCTCGGAACTTAGGGCCGTGCAATAGTCAGCGCAACAGGGGCCAATCTCGAGCGCGGCGGACACGCGCTCCTCGAGGTCAGATTGCCCCGTTCCAGCAAAGGAACGAATCTTCCCACCAGCTCGTTTTATTTCCTCTTGGAGAGCCTGACCCTTGAAACTTCCCTGCCCCATAGCAACCCAGGGCGTATGACAATATCCATGGTCACTTGGCCCCTTACTGGTTTGCTTTTGCGACGATCGCGGCTGGGGTATCCGATACGCTGAGATAAGCACATTCCTCACTCTTAACTATGTCATCGAGGCCCGAGCGCATTACTTCCTCTAGCTGTTGGTAGTGGAGATAGATAATGTCAATGTAATTGGTCCTAAGCTTTTTGAGGGGACAGATGGAGTGACGGCGCGGTAGTTACATAAAGTCAATACGTACCCTGCTCCGTCTGCCCGATTTCGTTTTTTTTTTCTGCTTTTTAGTCGCGACCACTCACAAGTTGTTGGCGCTTGCGCGCTTGCTTGTGTTCCTGAACCGACACATGATCATGATTACGACAGCCAACTACAAGTTACAGTAACGAAAGGCTTCATCAATAAGCTAGCTAGGGTCCAAAGACAAGCCGCGCTCTTTATTACCGGCGCCATGAGATCTACCGCTAATGATTTGCTAGACGCACACGCGAACTTACTGCCCTTCCACCTCCTAGTGTCCAAGGTTATCCACAGAGCCGCTACGCGCATGGTATGCCTGCCAGACACTCACCCACTCGCACCGAGGATCCGAAGAGCGGCCAAAAGATATGTTAAGAGGCACCGCGCCCCCCTCCATGAAATATTACACGCGTATGGGCTGGAACCAGATCGCATGGAGAAAATACTACCGGTCGCGCTCGGTCCCAAATGGGAGCCCGCGTTCAAGATCAGGGTCCCATTCGACAAGGATCGAGCGATCAAGGAAGTGAGGGCCGACAGCGCAGACATCAAGATATTTTCAGACGGCTCATGCATCGACAGGGGCGTCGGCGCGGCAGCGATACTGTACAATAAGGTGTGGAGACGAAGGTGGTGTGGCTGTATCTAGGACCAGAGGAGGAACATACGGTGTTCGAGGCGGAGCTGGTGGGGGCAGCGCTAGGAGCGAAGCTGCTGAACGAGGAAAGACAAACGAGGTACATGATCACGGCCGATAACCAAGCAGCGATACAGACGACGAGGCGAGAGAGACCAATATCGAGGCAATACTTGGTCAACGCTCTGCATCGGCAAATAGAGGGGGTGGTCGCCCGACGGACGAGGGTCGAAGTCATCATGAGATGGGTCCCCGGACACGAGGGAGTGCGCGGGAACGAAAGGGCGGACAAGGAGGCCAAAAGGGCGGCGAGGGGAGAATCCAGCCAAGAACGATACATACCTATAGAGTGCAGAGGGCGAATGCCGGCGAGCAAAGCGGCGGAGCTGCAGAGATACCAGAAGGAGCTCAGAGGACAAGCGAAGGCAATGTTTGCTAAGTCCCCGTGCGCAGCCATCGCACACAAAACAGACCCCTCACTACCTTCCGCAGCTTTTGCCAGACTCACAGAAAGGATGCCGCGCAAGCACGCGAAGCTGCTAGTACAGCTCAGGACAGGGCATGTAGCGCTGAACAAACACCTAGCAAAAATCGGCAAGGCGCCGTCACCCAGATGCCCCGCGTGCAAGAGAGCCGATGAAACGGTACACCATTACCTTTTCAGATGCCCGAGTTACGCGAAAAAGAGGGCAGAGTTGAACCGAGAGCTACGCAGAGGGGCAAGTTCGACGAAGGTTTTGCTGGCCAGACCCAAGGCGATGAAGCCGTTGTTCAGGTACATCCAGGCCATGAGAAGGTTCGAAGAAGCGTATGGTGATCTAACCCTACGGGGAGAGGCAGGCGGGGACGGCAACTGAGAGGGGGTCAGGGAGTACAACAGCAAAGCGAAGAAGATTTTCCCCTGCCCACACAGGCACGGACAGGCTCTGGGCTTCGCCCAAGAGCGCAAGTAGAGACCGAGAAATATAGGGCAGATAGAAATAATTTGTGACCGGCGATATGTATACCTTGTCTTACATAGGGCATTGCCCCAAAAGACAATAAATTGGATTATAAAAAAAAAAGCCAGCTTATCGACCGAGTAGTAGTATATATACCATACACACAGCGTCATCATGCATGGCTACACAGCCAAGAAGCTGCAAACATCGCTGGTGTTCGAAAGGATATTAACACTGACTAACCGGCATATGTAACTTCACAGGGGCGACCCAGTGCTCTGAAAAAGTTCAATTTCGACTAATTATGTACCGAACAGGGTGCTTAGCAGGCCGGGCGTGATGACTTACGTCCAAATAGGCCCGGGTTCGGTGACGCTGGGCCGGCCTAGGTACATGCAGTCGAAAGGAGGATTATTGCGCTTAATGCTGAGGATACATGCATGCATGTCACTATGACACAAGGCTCAACTTCATGTCCTGTCCTTTCAAGGTGCACCACTATCAGTGTATTGGTGGCATGACTATGAGAGAAAGATGGCAAGCGGGGGGTCAAACTATTTGGGACCTTGATGTGTACTTTTGAGGGAATAGGTGGGATTATAATGGTAATGGTAGGACACTGACAACACCTGCATCTACACTGACAGAGTCTGCTCCATACTTGAGCAGCAGCTGGACAATGGCATTGCGATGGTTTGACAATGCAGCCCCCAGCGTACTGCCATACTCCCCTCCTTGAAGGTTGACGTCCGCCCCATGTTCCGGCAGGAGCCTAACAACCACCCCACTACCACGATGCGATGCCGCCACTGCTTGCAGGGTACTGCTATACCGGCCACCTCGTGCAATAACATCCACCCCCTTACCCAGCAGCAGTCGAACGACTGTCTCACTACCACGAAATGATGCCGCCTGCAGCGCACTCCCAAACAAGCTGCCCCCTTGTGCATTGTGGTCCACACCATTTTCAAGCACCATACGAACCAGAGCATCATTACCGCCAAAAGATGCTGCCTGCAGCGCATTGAGGAAGAGTCCACCTTCTGCATGAATGTCAGTGCCCTGTTCTAGCAGCAGTTGAACAACTACATTGGAACCGTTTGACAACGCTGCGTGCAGTGCATTGCCATACCGCCCTCCGTGGGCATTGACGTCTGCTCCCGTCTCGAGCAGCAACCGAACAATCTCATCATTACGGTGAAAGGCTCTGCTGCAGCTTGCAGTGCACTACCAGACATCCCTCCTTGTATCACTGGAGGCATATAAAAATCTTCTGGTCTGAAAAACTGTTCAAAAAACTGTAAAGATTTTCCAAATATTTTTAGTGCTTTTTATGTGAAAAAACTATAATAAAATTTTGTGTTTTTATTAGAATTTATCAAGCAAAAAAACTGTAAAAAGATTGAAAGTTTTTTGCAGGGTTTTTTATGGGTTTCTTTGTGATTTCACAAAGAAACTTATAAAAAACACATAAAAAACCCTGTAACTTTAAACTTTTTTACAATTTTCTTGCTCAACAAATTCTAACAAAAACACAAAATTTTGTTAAAGTTTTTTTACATAAAAAACACTAAAAATATTTAGAAAATCTTTACAGTTTTTTGAATAGTTTTTCAGACCAGAAAATGTTTATATGCCTCCAGTGTATGTTGATGTCAGCGCCCCTGTCCAGAAGCAGATGAATGATTCCAAGAGGAATGATCCCATCTTCATACGATACCGCGGTGGCTTGCAGCGCATTGCCATACTCCCCTCCTCATGCATTGATATCTGCACCCTTGTCCAGCAGCAGCCGAACAATCATTTCATGACCAAGGTACGAGGCAGCTTGTGTCAGGGGACACCCTGTTTTCCATTTCCAGTTCCGACACCACACCCAGTTCCGACTCCATTTCCGACTCCGCTTCCAGTTCCGATTCCATCTCCACCTCCGCTTTCGGAAATCATTCCGCTTCTGGGAGAACTTCCACCAGTTCTGTTCGCCTTGCCAGTTCCACTCCAATTTCCGACTTCCACTCTCGGAACAGTGTCGGAAATCAAGCGACTCGCGTAATAGGTGGCATCAAGGGTCGATCAAGGGTCAGGGAGGTCATGAGGATGCAGGGTTGATGGCGGGTGCCAAGTGTTGTCCCTGGCTGTGCAGCGTAGTATAATACGGGCTCGCTGACATTGGGGGTCCTTAGACTTTTCTCTTTGGATTTCCCCTTGTCAGTTGTGTGGTAGCGTGATCTCCACAACCAGCCAGGGTTGCCCTTACAGCAGAAAAGTCTCTCCCCTGGAGGACCGGCGGTCGTCGGCGCGTTGCACTCGCCATAGGTGCGTTCGGAATCGGAGACAGCGACTCGGAGATCGTGACCTCTTCCACACACACAGCGTACGACAGCCCCTCTTCTTACGTCGAGCTCCCAACCCCGGAAATCCCGTCCCATATTTCTCCTTCCAACATGGATCCGGACGATCGTCTTCGGAATATGGAGGAGGAATTGACGCGGAACCGGATGAAGACCGACGCGATTGAAACAGCCTTACAAGTGATTTTGGCTAAGTTAGATATTCCACAAGGTGGTGGAAATGAAATGCTGGATGATCCGGATTTCGGAAAAGCAGGAGCAGCGGAAGAGAGGATGTCGGCGAAGTTAGCAAAGGTCAAACCCGCAACTCCGGCGGACTTTGACGGAGATCGGGAGAAGGGACGCGCATTCTTCAACACATGCAGCATCTACTTCGCAATTGTCGGAGACCTCTTTCCGAACGACCAGGCTCGGATCCACTGGGCATTGTCCTTTTTCAAGTCGGACCGCGCAGGCTGTTTTGCAAACAAGGTGATCCAACATGAAGCAAAGGGCAAGGGGAACTACTTCCGGGACTGGGACACCTTCGAGAAAACATTTTCCGACCAGTTCTGCCCGAAAAACGAGCAGCTCACAGCCCTTACAAAGCTCGAGGGGACAAGCTGGTACCAGGCCAAGGATCCGGTCGATGACTACATCGATCGCTTCCAGGAGCTCATTGACCTTGCGGAGTATGACGACGACAAGACGATCGTCATCAAATTCCGACGAGGACTTGATCCGACACTCCAGAACCAAGTCACGCTGCTTGGGGATGGAGCTCCGGATTTTGATGACCCGGAAGGGTGGTACCAAGCTGCGCAGAGGGTGTCCTGGAACAGGGAAGCAAATGAGGCCTTCGTGGAGACAAACCGGAACATGACACGCAGTTCCACTCGTCCTACTCCACCTATGCCAAAACTCGGAAGTGCATTCACTCCCACACGGAAAATATTTCCGACGGTTGCTCCGCCTGCTCCTATTAGGAACCATAGCCCTCCTCCTTCGAAGAGTGGCCCTGCCCGATGGATGTGACCGCATGTGCGGAAAAGGCCACGGAACTATCACCTGCTTCCGATGCCGACAACCAGGTCACTATGCTCGCGAGTGCCCCCAAGCCTTTGACATCCGGCTTATGACCACAGAGGAGAAACTCGAGCTCCTTCCAGAGTTCCTCGCACTCGCGGACATAGGCGGAGTGCCCACTGCGGAAGTAGTTTCCGAAAATGCGGAACATGGTGCATCGGGAGCGGAAGATGCGTCGGATTTTGTGACACGCAGCGGGTGAGATGTGTGCCCCTGCTGCCTGTACATAACCGGTTTGCCTGTCTTGAAGTAGAGAATGAAAAGCCCCACTCCCTCACTTCGTACAGACCCACCGGATAAAGTCACACAAAAACCGAATCCGACACCCCGTCCATCCCGCGTCCGCCCGTGGGAGAGACGCCTCCCAAAGCGCTATGTTGTTGCTTCCACCCCTGGCCCCAAGTCACTAGTCATTAAGGTGGAGATCCAGACGACAGATACCGCGGAAGTCAAATCCGGACCCGCCCTTGTCGATTGCGGGGCCACTGGTCAGTTTATAGACCGGGACTATGTGGAACGGAACCGACTGACCACACGGAAGTTGCAACGTGCAATCCCGGTGTTCAATGTGGATGGAAGCCCCAATGAGGCAGGGTCCATCACGGAGATAGTAGACACATTCTCTGCTATGATGGGCACCAGAAGCACTTCCTTTGCAGTCGCCAGCCTGGGGAAGCAAGACATCATCCTCGGGTTTACCTGGCTTCAGGAGCACAACCCGGAGATCAATTGGCAGACTCGGAAGGTGTGATGAGTCGATGTCCAGCAAGTGTCACATGTGCCGGTAGGAATGCGGAAGGACGCCAGGAGCAGCGGAAGACCGAACGGCTCATACAGACATGTCGTTCTGGCCCCCATCCACTGCTTGCAGAGGAAGACTCGGAAGTGGAATTTGAACCGGATCCCACTCCAATTCCGATTCCGATTCCGACTCCGATGTCATCCGACTCGCCCGGAAGACATCGGCGGAAGGGGACGCTTGCTGTACGTAAACCTTCCCCGGAAGCGGAACACATCCGCGCCACCGAAATATTTCGCAACGCCTTGCTGAAGCCTCCAAGAAGATCATAGAGCGGAGGCGGAAATTCCGGAGTACCTGCGGGAGTTCGAGGACGTCTTTCCAAGGAGTCGTTTGATGCCCTGCCTCCACGGAAGCTGTGGGACCACCATCGAGTTGGAGCCTGGGTCAAAGCCCACCAACTGCAAAGTCTACCCGCTGTCACCCAAGGAGCAGGTAGAGCTCGATGCATTCCTTGCGGAAAACCTCCGTACAGGGAGGATCCGCCCCTCCAAGTCACCCATGGCATCTCCGTGTTCTTCATCAAGAAGAAGGACGGCTCGCTCAGGCTTGTGCAGGATTACCGGGCCTTGAATGCGATCACGATCAAGAACCGTACCCCATCCACTCATTTCCGAACTAATCACACAACTCCGCAGGGCAAGGTACTTCACTAAGCTGGATGTCCGCTGGGGCTTTAATAATGTTCGGATCCGAGAGGGAGACGAGTGGAAGGCCGCATTCCGCACCAACGAGGACTCTTTGAGCCACAGGTCATGTTCTTGGCCTCACCAACAGTCCCGCCACATTCCAGACGATGATGAATGACATTTTCTGTGACATGATAGCAGAAGGGGTTGTCTGCGTCTACCTCGATGACATCCTCATCTTCACAAAAACAATGTCGAACATCGGAAGTGTGCGGAGAGTGCTGGAACGGCTCCGGGAGTACAACCTGTGTCTCAAGCCGGAAAAGTGCAATTTGAGCGGACGCGGATAGAGTATCTTGGGGTGATTGTGTCGGAAGGAAAGGTGGAAATGGACCCAGTCAAGTTTCCGGTGTGTCGGATTGGCCGTGCCGCGGAACAAGAAGGAGGTCCAGTCCTTCATTGGGTTTGTCAATTTCTACCGGCGGTTCATCAAGGACTTCTCCTGCCACGCCCGTGCCCTCTTCGACCTCACCAAGAAGAGGTTGGATGGCGGTGGGGAGAGCCGGAACAGGCCTCCTTTGACAAACTCAAGGAGCTGATCACTTCTGCCCCGGTCCTGATCTTTCCCGACGACTCTCACCCTTATCGAGTCGAGGCGGATTCTTCCGACACAGCTACTGGAGCGGTTTTGTCACAACAGTCATTGGAAGATGGTGGGGGGTGGCATCCGATCGCCTTTTTCTCTAAAAGCCTTAGTCCGGTCAAGCGGAACTATGAGATCCACGACAAGGAGATGCTGGCAATCATCCGAGCGCTGGAGGAGTGGCGACACTTCCTCGAGGGTGCTCTATGCCCGTTTGAGATCTGGACAGACCACAAGAACCTCGAGTATTTCCGCACGTCTAAGAAGTTGAACCGACGACAAGGACGGTGGTCCCTACACCTGTCCCGGTTCGACTTCATGCTCCACCACCGGCCCGGCCGCACCATGGGCAAGCCCGATGCCCTATCCCACCGTGCGGATCATGGAAGCGGAAGTGGAGACAACGCGGATATGACACTGCTCCGCCCAAGTCTCTTTGCAATCCGTGCCCTAGAGGGAGTGACTGCAGTTGGGGTGGAAGCAGAAATGCTCCGGGATATCCGGAGGCAGTACCGGAATGGAGAGAAGGAGGAGTCGGTGGTGAAGGCAGTGGAGGAACTTCGGAAAGGGCACTCACAGCCTGTACGGGCAGCAGAATGGTTGGAACGTGATGGACTGCTCCACTTCAGAGGCAAGGTCTACATTCCAGGTGGGGCGGACCTCCGCCGCCGCATTGTGTCCCAGCACCATGACACACGGGTCGCTGAGCACGCTGGCAGGTGGAAGACGCTGGAGTTAGTGGCTCGGAATTACTGGTGGCCCAGATGTCCCGCTACATTGGACAGTACGTGAAGACATGCGACCTTTGTCTCCGAACCAAACACAACGACATCCGCCCGTCAGAGAACTTGTTCCGCTCCCGATTCCCAAATCCCACTGGGACACCATCAGTGTCGACTTCATCGTTGAACTCCCAGAGTCTCATGGCTACGACGCAATCATGAACGTCGTGGATTCGGTAAGCAAGGTGTCCCACTTCATTCCGATGCACACGATGATCACAGCCCTCGGAGCGGCCCGCCTGTTCCTTGCACATGTCTGGAAGTTACATGGGCTCCCGAAACAAGTTGTTTCCGACCGAGGTCCGCAATTTGTCACAGAACTGACTCGGGAGCTCTACCGCCTGCTCGGCATAAAGCTGGCTACCACCACAGCATACCATCCGCAGGGTGACGGACAGACGGAACGGGTCAATCAGGAGTTGGAGCAATATCTCCGCCTCTTTGTCAATGAGAGGCAGGATGACTGGGATGAGTTACTTCCACTGGCGGAATTCCAATACAACAACCATGTACATTCCGCCACACAACAGACCCCCTTCATGCTCGACTCCGGACGACACCCGCAGATGGGCTTCGAGCCACGCCAGGCAGAGTCCCGACTCGAGACAGTCAATGAGTTCCGAGACCGCATGGAGCTCCACCCTTTCGGAGGCCAAGTCGGCCCTTGCGAAGGCCAAGGATGATATGGCAAGGTACTACAACCAACGCCGGGTTCCTGCCCCGGAGTACCAAGTTGGAGACAAGGTGTATCTAGATGCAAGTGACATCCGCACCACATGCGCTTCGCAGAAGCTTGCCCACCGCTACCTTGGGCCCTTCACGGTGACGCGGAGGGTTGGACGGAATGCATACCGCCTCTGACTTCCGATGTCCATGTCCCGCCTCCACCCTGTCTTCAATGTGGTGAAGTTACTCCCTATGCTTGAGGACCCAATTCCAGGTCGGAAGGCTCGTCCGCCACCTCCGCCGGAAATTGTAGATGGGGAAGAGCACTATGTGGTGGAACGGATCCTGGACAGCCGGTTTGTGCGAGGACGACTCCAATTCCTCATGAAATGGGAAGGGTATGGGTACGAGGAGAATTCGTGGGTCCCGGAGCCAGATGTTTCCGCTCCAGACAAACTCCGCGAGTTCTATAGGACACACCCCGGTGCCCCTCGCCGAATCCGCTCGCTGGCATTTCAATCCCTCGTGTCCCGTGCTTCGAGGACGCAGCACGCTAGAGGGGGGGTGATGTCAGGGGACACCCTGTTTTCCATTTCCAGTTCCGACACCACACCCAGTTCTGACTCTACTTCCGACTCCGCTTCTGGTTCCGATTCCATCTCCGCCTCCGCTTTCGGAAATGATTCCGCTTCTGGGAGAACTTCCACCAGTTCTGTTCGCCTCGCCAGTTCCACTCCAATTTCCAACTTCCACTCTCGGAACAGTGTCGGAAATCAAGCGACTCGTGTAATAGGTGGCATCAAGGGTTGATCAAGGGTCAGGGTGGTCAGGGAGATGCAGGGTTGATGGCAGGTCCCCAGTGTTGTCCCTGGCTGCGCAGCGTAGTATAATGCGGGCTCGCTGACATTGGGGGTCCTTAGACTTTTCTCTTTGGATTTCCCCTTGTCAGGTGAGAATCCCCTCTCTTGTATACTCTGTTCATTTATACGTACTTTGGATTTCCCCTTGTCAGTTGTGTGGTAGTGTGATCTCCACAACCAGCCAGGGTTGCCCTTACAGGTAATTGGTCTGATCTTATATATGTTTTTCTCGTTCTATCTTTGGCTTGGTCGGAGTCTGTAAGGGCTCGGCATTAGTAAGCTAGCCCGGGTCCTTACACTCGCCCTCCTTCACTACAGTGAACACCTTATTCCTGAATTAAGCAAAGAAAGTGAGTACTAACCATGGTATCTAGTTGGTGGTGTCCAGCATTTCATCTTCTTCGGTTCCAGTGGCCAATCCAGCCACGCCGTTGATGATTTGCTGGAAAATGGCTTCGAACACTCATTTGTCAGCGGCAGACAGCGTTGAACGCGGTTCACCATATAACATACCAGGTTTGGGCGTGTTTGCTGCTGGTGGGGGTGCAGCAGCC
Organism: Gautieria morchelliformis; assembly: GCA_015179125.1. NCBI lineage: Eukaryota > Fungi > Basidiomycota > Agaricomycetes > Gomphales > Gomphaceae > Gautieria > Gautieria morchelliformis. The sequence goes on along the minus strand of WHVA01000023.1, from coordinate 232,263 downwards.
TGTGCAGTGGGTGCGGGTTGGCTAGGGCCAGCCACATTGTTCCTAGGGTGTTGCCTGGGGACACAAGTCCCATCTGGTTGTTGGCCATCATTGCGCCTGGGGACACGGTCCCTGTCCGACTGTTGACCGTCGGTGGAACCCCTCCCTCTTCCTCTCCCACAATTTCCTCCGCGGAATGATCGTTGTCCATGGTCGAAGGTGGAGTTGTAGTTCGCCATCACCCTGTCATTGATCTGCTGGAAGAGGCCAAAGGAGGCGTAGCGCTCCATGAAGCTTTCCTCAGGGATTTCAGGCCTCGCTCAAGCAGGTACACGGTAAGGTGAGTAGTAATCGGAGTGAGTGTAGGTGGACGCTGATAGGGGGGGTAACCATGTGTAGCAGTGTTTCACGGTGGAGCCTGTTGCACCGGAGCGCCACAGTACCTGGGAGGGTAGGAGTGTGTTCCAGCTGCGGACTGCGGGGGTGTGGGTTGTGGCACCGCGGGAGCTTGGTAAGTTGCCACATACTGAGAAATTGAGTCAAAATGACTGAATATGTCTGATATCTCAGATATGGCATCATCGTGGTTGTCGCGGGGGTGCCTGTTGGCGGCGTAGAATGATTGTGCTGCCAACCAGGCCTCGTAGCCCAGCGGTGCTGGCCCAGGGTCAGGGCCTCCAGCATACTCATGGAGTGTAGAAGCGTTGTGCCACAACTGTTGTGTGGCTGGGGGAGCAGGTTGCAGAGTGTCAGTGTTGTTGCCAGACATAGGGGTGAGTGATACACAAAGTTTCAGACCCGTCTTATCCCTCATTTTATAGGAAATGTCTCTGTCGATCAGTATTATCAGTGTAATTGTGTTGGCGGATGCTCACAACTTTTTATTACCTGTAGCTTCACCCATTTTATTCTCAGATTATAGAAAAGAAGAGGATGAAAGTACATGCCAATCTTATTGTTGGGATATAACTAAATTTACGTTTGTCCCTCCCCGAGCGGCAGCTCCGCCGACGAGAACACCTCTTCTTATTTTTACCCCTCTTCTTATTTTTTCTACCCACTTTTAAGATACACTATATCATTATAACTATTTATACTAATACTCCTACTCATATCTATTAGAAGTATCTATCCAAATATCTGTTATTCTATCTTGTAAATACTACTATATATTCCTATATGTTGTTATTAATACTCTTATATTATATACTCATATATGCTGTATTACATAACCATTATGATTATCCTCCGTTGCTGTCGATCGGGGGGGGGGGGGGGTTGTTTCCTGTTACGGTAAGTCCAACATCTGCTCTATATCCGGAGGAGGCTGACCGGTGCCCTTCAGCAAAGATAAAGGTTTTTTTTTTCTTTTATTAAGGGTCATCAATTCTAGTTACGTCTTGTTCGTCTAGGTAAGTGACCATCGCTGCCAGATGCTTTACTGATGCGAAGGGAAGCCAGGTCCTGTCATTGCTCTGCCATAGGACCTGAAACCAGGTGTCCTTTCCAGAGTTGCAGTGGGTTTCTATTCCTTTTACGTGCCATTCTAACAGGGCATCCCCTAGATCGGTAACCTGCATCACAGATCATCCAGGGAAGTGTCGGTCATCATTTGCCACATGTATGTGTAATAGGTTAGCGTGGAACATGGGGTGTATGTCTCATGCTAGTAGCTCGTTTGGTAAAGCCAGCTTGTATGTTGTTCCCTCTACTAACTCTTTTGTTATTCTGTAGGGACCTATATATTTTGGCGATAGTTTACGAGCCCTTCCTTTCGGAAGCTTTAGATTTGTTGTTGACAGGTAAACTAGGTCCCCTACTCTGAAAGGAGCAGGCCGTCTCTTCCTGTTAGCCTTGTGGGTCTGTTTCACGCATTGGGTAAGTATTGAGTCATGTGCAGCTACCAGCACGTCTTTTAACTTTTGTGCAAAACACCTTACTCCTGGCAACTGCTCTCATCCCGAGTCCCATATCATCGGTCTTTCCACAGTTCAGGAAGAAAGGAGTGAAACCCGTTGTGTCCGATCTTGCACTGTTGGATGCAAACTCAATTGCCGGCAGCTTCAAGACCCAGTCTTTTTGGTCCGCTGCCACCACCATTCTAAGCATCTGTGTGTTTGTCCTGTTCGCCCGTTCCATTGCGCTGTCGGTTTGCGGGTGATAAGCCGTGGACATGTGCAGCTCTGTGCCTATTAGGGTGTGTAATTTCTCCCAGAATGCAGATGTGGATAGCGAATCCCTGTCACTAATTATGACTTCAGGGATACCATGTAATTTGTACACTGTATTGAAGACCAGCTCCGCTATCTGCTTCATGCCGTATGTCTATTTCGACGGGGCGAGGTGTATCATGGAGGTTAAGTGGTCTATTATTACACATATCATGTCAAATTCACCACTTCTATTGCTAGCTATTGGGAGCGGTCCTACCAAATCGATACCGATCTGCTGCCATCGGTGATTTGGTACTTTTAGTGGTTTTAAATTCCCGAATGGTTTCTGGTTCACCGGTTTCATGACGGCACATGTGTGACAGCTCTCACAAAAGTCCTTTGTGCCCAGCATATATCCTGGGCCACCATACGTGATCTTGTAAGTAATAGTATGTTTTATGGCCTCCTAGATGCGCTAACAAGGAGTGTACATGTGATATGACACATTCCTTTATCCCTTTGTTACCGTGGATGCCATCCATCCAGGATGCAGAGGCGCAATTCTCCACTCATCTTGATGTAGAGCAGGCCTTCCTGCATCAGAAAATTGTGGTGGTGTGGTAAATTTTTGATTATTCCCTTAAAAAATTTGTCTTTTTGATACAGTTCTCTTAAGATAGTATGGAACTGGAATGAGGGGTTGAACATTGATACCATCTCTTTGAAGGATGGTGCAGCCAAAATAGATCCTCATTAATTTGAGGGGTTTTGATTTCCGGGTTTGTATCCTCTTCCAGCGTGTGAGCTTGCAGAGTCACAAATTTGGAAGGACCGGCCACGTTGCAGGCATCAGAGCTACTTTTTCTTTGCACCCTCCAGTTTCATGTCCCTCTAGGAGGGTTGATTCCTTTGGCAGTGTTCTTAGCTGGTTTCATTGTAAGTGGTCTTATGGTGGCGTCAACCTCGTCATACTGTTTCAGTGCCCTTATTGATCGACCGGCTCATGTTTGCGCAGGAGGCCAAATAGCGACTCCAGTCGCATTTAGGTGCATTAGTAAAGATGTGTTGGCCTCATGTCCTGTACTTAGAGGGTACAGGGTACCATTTTTTGTGTTTGGCGTCATTAGTATGTCTTCCTCAATTATGTACTCAGATGCTGCTCTTACCACTCCTGCAGGTTCTGCATTGTACATTCGTGATAACACATCTGCTATGATGTTTGCCTCGCCAGGAATGTATATGATCTCGAAGTCAAAGTCGCTCAGTATGTCGATCCATCTATGTTGCCGTGCAGACAAGTTTTTCTGAATAGTTCTGTCGTGCTGAATTGAATTTTGCAGACCAGAATGCTATCGGAGCCACGGTTTGCAGGTCATAATTTTCAAGGTTGATGATGTCAAATCATCATTGTTCATTTATTTCGTTATAGGCAAAATTCACAGTTGTTGAGCAAGTTATCATCATTCTCGAGCCTGAGGCTGCCAATTGGCATGGTAAGGGCTTCACTATATGTTCCACTGGTAGGCATAGCTGGTCCACCAGCGTTGTGGAGACGAAGTCGGCCAGAGAACCCAAATCTAACAATGCTCGTACATCCTTTCCATTTATTTTTGCCATTACTATGATTGCCTTGGGTATGACCCTTTTGAAGTCTTTTGGTTTACTAGCATTGTGTTCCATTCTCTGAGTCAGCTGTGGGGATTTTGCTAATTCCCCCCTTGATTTTACAGCCCAAGTGTCAGTCATAGGTTTTGCGGACACATTCATTAAGATGTCATCTGTGACCTCCTCGTCATCTGGAGCATCATAGTCTGCACCGTCAATATCCCACATAAGCGTTGGCAGCTCCTCTCTGGGATTTTTTTCAAGCAGGACCAGACTTCTTATTGCACATGTCATTGGTGAGAGACCCTCGTCACTTCTGTCCTCTGAGAACTCATATTCATTTCCACTATTGGCGCTATTTTGGTTGTCTTGGAGTTCATCACACCTCCGGTTGTGAGCGATCCTCTCTATGTCTTGAGTAGCTAACTGGTGTCTGTTCAACCTCCTGGGGTTGTTTGTGACGTCTGACCAGGGTTCTCCGTCCCATCTTGACCCGGTCACGGTCATATGCAGCGTTCAGCGGGGGTCAGCCCACATATTTCCTGAGTAATGAAGTAGGTACGGTGGGATTTCCGCTTGTCGTCGGATGTTTTTTAGCTGAAGTTCGATGTTTTCCTTTGCTAGCTTATCAAGGTCTATGAGGTTTTGCCCCACATTCACCGTGGCGGCCTGTACCCCTGGCAGTCGACCGTCCCTTGTGCAGGGAACGCTCGTTTTGTTGGGGCAGTCCCATGAGAGGTGTCCCTGCTGTCTGCATAGGAAGTAAATCTAAAGAATACTTGGTAACTATGGGGTGTGCTACTAAGTGTAGCTAAGGAATTGGGGTCTGGGGTGACCCGGAATATTTCAGCAAGGACTCGATGCGCTTAGAACTTGAGCGCGGGGGAAAATGACCAGTAGAAGTGGTGGTTTTAATTGAGAATGTCGCTCGGTCTTTTATACAAATGTATCTAAGGTAACTAATGGAGAGATTGAGGGGGCATGGGCGAGAGGAAGGTCAGACGATGGTGGACCGAGGGTTGGAGATGGGTGTGGAGCGTTCATGGGGTATATCGGGGAGGGGGAACTAGGTACGTGTACATATTGTGGAGCAACATAATACGATCGCGAATGGAACAGGGTCAGGTCAGGTGAAGAAAGGGAAAGGAAAATAGATGGGGCTCGATCGTCCGGCTGATCCGTGGTGTGAATGCGGCGTAATGAGCCCGTGAGCTCGCGTGGGCTCGCGCGGCTCCTCAACTCGGCTCGACTCGACTCGGTGCGCGCGTGCACGCCTCGGTGAACTCGTTTGACTCACTGGATGGTGGAAGCTCAACGAGGGGAAGGAGTGGAAAGTGACTGGAGGGACAGAGAAGGGTGAGTGGGTCATTGGGTACTGTACAGTCTGGTTTCCTAACAGTAAAGGCCTTTTGCTCTGAGCTCATCCTTTAGTTCCTCAGACAGCCGTGGGGATGACTTTGAGGGCCTGCGACCTTCCCTTGGTCGAGGGCCTCCTTTGTGTTGACTTGGTGATGTCACCCTGTCCCTTCCTCTCACGCTAACTGGTTTGTAGTTTTGTGGGATCTGCGCTGTCTGCAACTGTGCTTCCTTTGTTCGGTGACTTCCAGAGTCTGGGCGCAAATAGTCATCCCATTTCCTCAGCGTGGATCTATTGTCATCCCTGGGGCATAGAGAGTTTCTGCACTCCTCGTACAGCCTAAGATGTTCCACTTGTTCAAACCTTTCAGCGGCTTCTTCTAGCATTACCAGGTCTGTGTATTCGTCTGACATTCCCACCTTCGTCCATTCTAATCTTAAGTAGCTGTTTGCACCATTCCACAGCTGCTGGACTAGTGTCATAACGCGTCTATTTCCCATACTCAGATGCTCAGTTCTCCTATTTTCTCACTCCACCTTCGTGTTTGTTCTGACCGCCCTTGCCGTGTTCGGCAACCGATCCTCGCTATTCGTGCCATTTACCATGGCCACGCTGTCGAAGCACGATTGACGTCCCTGAACTAACTTAGCAGTCATCGCTGGGCATATCACCTCCTCTGCTCAACCCTCTTTCGATGGTGTTCCTATGATCGGACTGTCATGACTTGTGTATTTCCTGGACCTTGTTATGCCCATTTCCCCTTTCGCCACTCCTCTCCCATGTTCGCTCGGCTTTGCCCTCCACTTCAACCACTTCTCCCCTATGTCATTCCCGTTTGCCATTCCTCGCATTTCTCTGAACCGCTATTCGCTGCTCGCGCATTTCGCCAGCAGGCACGCCATCAAAAAATGATCAATACCATTTACCCAGCAAGATGGTTCATCACTAACCCCATCACCTTCTTAATCCAACCCCTTTGGGTGTTCATATGGCCAAAGTGTGTCGCAGGACGTCCCTTCCGTAGGTCGTGCGGGATCAACCCAGTGGACAAAGAGTCCATGCAGGGTAGCATGTATGTGGGTCCCAAGACATGGTTTTGTACATGAATGCCTTCGCCACCTTTACTCTCCGTCGTTTCATGTTTGCACCCTTCCCTCACTCTATTGTATGTTTATTCCATCTACTTAGTATCATGACTGCACACCCCTATCCAACCCTGACTCACAATGGCCTCTTTCCTATTCGCTGATGCCTTACAAGCATTCGATATAAGTAGTTTACATTCGCATGTATATTCTCCAGTTCAATTATCATACGTCGTCCATCTTGTGCAAACTTGACCTCGCTGTGATCATCGTCTTGAGCCTTCTCTTGGAGATTCTATCTTCGGCCAGCAGAGGACTTAGGCATCACTGTTGAGTTCTCATACTTCCTCTTCGTTACCTTAGCCTTCGAACTATTCTCTGTGCTGTTGGCGAAGGGCTCCGAAGGAGCACCTTCGCCGGCGAAGGGATTGTCGAGACTTAGACAGCCCTTCCGTGAGACCTTGCACGTTACATTGTCAAGTACCACAGGCTATTTCACTACGACTGTAGCTAGGGTGAGCCCCATTCGGGCAGCCCTCTTATCTTGTGAACATTTATTGGTTCACCTATTCGCCGAACGGCATACTTATTCGCACAAGTCATTCGGGCATTCACTGTGTTCACTAATACACGATATTAACGCCTAAAAACCAATCTTGACAACTAGGTGAAACTCCATGATGTCAGGTAATCTTGTTGCTAGAGAGCAAAGGTTTCATATGAATTCACGGATTGTCTTCTTTCCCTGGGAAGCCTCGTAGAATTTGGTGCGCATTTGTTGCCTGAACCGTGCAGGGAAACAGAAGTCAAAAAGTTCTTTGCCTAGTGTCTCCACTGTGTACGCATCAGCCTGCGGGGCCACAAAGGTCATATAGTATTTCACTGCCTTCCCTTTCATGAACTTCTTCATGTGTCTTACATAGAATTTTCTAGGGAAATTGGGCGTTTCGAACCAGTTGTTAACCTCAAAAGTCCACTGTTTGAAGGTGTCGAAGTCGGCGGCACCATCATATGGGTCTGGGTCCAAAATTTTTACACTAGACACCTTTTTTACATGATGTTTGAGCTTCTCCTTGTAAGCCTGTTTCTTTTGTTTAGCTCTGTATCTTGCCATTGAGTCACTTGATGATGTAGATTCTGACTCGTCAGAGTCAATGTCAAGGTCAGCGTGAGGGAATTTTTTACTGAGCAGAGTTTTTGCTAGATATCCATCCCGCAGTATTTGTGCAGTTGCAGGAGGCTGGTACCTATGTGGTAACCTTGGTTGGGCAGTCTCGCCCGGCTTCATGTTTCTCAGTTGGCAAATGCCAGGCAATATCACAGTTGTCCTGTTGGGGTGATGTAAGTTTCCCCTTGCCTGTGGATACACCCTCATTTTGCCATTGAAAGCATGGTGTAGGTTCAAGGCAACCTGCTCATCAGGAAGTATGTTGTCAGCTGTGCCCGACTCCACAGGCTTTGCTTTGGGGGGCAATGCCGCCCTCCACTTCCCTTTCTCTTTTGCTGTGAAGCGCGTCCTGTGCTGCCTCTTCGACGTCGTGGATGGGTCTGAAGTGAAAATATCAGTTGAAGTTATTGAGGCTTCAAGATTTTCAGTGGACAAGTTTTCTACTAGGCCTGCACATCTTCTTATCATATTGTGCAGTGTCTCTGAGTCCATATCCTCTATTATACCCAACATGAATGTCTTGTACTCGTCCAGCTCATCTACCTTTGGTCTATGGGCTGCGTGGCGTCTCAATTTACCCCTTGCAGGATCTTTTTCCCAACCTTCTGGGATCGTCCCAAAAGGGTCTTCTGAGCCATTGTAGTCAGACCACCTGGGCAATAAGGGGTGTTCTGTAAGGGCAACCCTGGCTGGTTGTGGAGATCGCACTACCACACAACTGACAAGGGGAAATCCAAAGTATGTATAAATGAACAGAGTATACAAGAGAGGGGATTCTCACCTGACAAGGGGAGATCCAAAGAGAAAAGTCTAAGGACCCCCAATGTCAGCGAGCCCGTATTATACTACGCTGCACAGCCAGGGACAACACTTGGCACCTGCCATCAACCCTGCATCCCCCTGACCTCCCTGACCCTTGATCGACCCTTGATGCCACCTATTACGCAAGTCGCTTGATTTCTGACACTGTTCCGAGAGTGGAAGTCGGAAATTGGAGTGGAACTGGCAAAGCAAACAGAACTGGTGGAAGGTCTCCCAGAAGCGGAATCATTTCCGAAAGCGGAGGCGGAGATGGACTCGGAACCATAAGCAGAGTCGGAACTGGAAATGGAAAACAGGGTGTCCCGAGGGGCACCAGGGTGTGTCCTATAGAACTCACAGAGTTTGTCCGGAGCGGAGACATCTTGCTCTGGGACCCACGAATTCTCCTCATACCCATACCCTTCCCATTTCACAAGGAATTGGAGTCGTCCTTGCACAAACTGGCTGTCCAGGATCCGTTCCACCACATAGTGCTCTTCCCCATCTACAATTTCCAGTGGAGGTGGCGGACGAGCCTTCCAACCTGGAATTGGGTCCTCAAGCATAGGGAGTAACTTCACCACGTTGAAGACGGGGTGGAGGCGGGACATGGACATTGGAAGTCGGAGGCGGTATGCATTCCGTCCGACCCTCCGCATCACTGTGAAGGGCCCAAGGTAGCGGTGGGCAAGCTTCTGCGAAGCGCATGTGGTGCGGATGTCACTTGCATCTAGATACACCTTGTCTCCAACTTGGTACTCTGGGGCAGGAACCCGGCATTGGTTGTAGTACCTTACCATGTCATCCTTGGCCTTCGCAAGGGCTGACTTGGCTTCCGAAAGGGTGGAGTCCATCCGGTCTCGGAACTCATTGACTGTCTCGAGTCGGGACTCTGCCTGGCGTGGCTCGAAGCCCATCTGCGGGTGTCGTCCGGAGTCGAGCATGAAGGGGGTCTGTTGTGTGGCGGAATGTACATGGTTGTTGTATTGGAATTCCGCCAGTGGAAGTAACTCTCCTAGTCATCCTGCCTCTCATTGACAAAGAGGCGGAGATATTGCTCCAACTCCTGATTGACCCGTTCCGTCTGTCCGTCACCCTGTGGATGGTATGCTGTGGTGGTAGCCAGCTTTATGCCAAGCAGGCGGTAGAGCTCCCAAGTCAGTTCCATGACAAATTGCGGACCTCGGTCGGAAACGACTTGCTTCGGGAGCCCATGCAACTTCCAGACATGGGCAAGGAACAGGCAGGCCGCTCCGAGGGCTGTGATTGTCGTGTGCGTCGGAATGAAGTGGGACACCTTGCTTACCGAGTCCACGATGTTCATGATTGCGTCGTAGCCATGAGACTCTGGGAGTTCAACGATGAAGTCGACACTGATGGTGTTCCAGCGGGATTCTGGAATCGGGAGTGGAACAAGTTCTCCGATGGGCGGATGTTGTTGCACTTTGGTTCGGAGACAAAGGTCACATGTCTTCACGTACTGTCCAATGTAGCGGGACATCTGAGGCCACCAGTAGTTCCGAGCCACTAATCCAGCGTCTTCCACCTGCCAGCATGCCCAGAGACACGTGTGTCATGGTGCTGGGACACAATGCGGCGGCGGAGGTCTGCCCCACCTGGAACATAGACCTTGCCTCTGAAGTGGAGCAGCCCATCACGTTCCGACCATTCTGCTGCCCGTACCAACCGTGAGTGCCCTTTCTGAAGTTCCTCCACCGCCTTCACCACCGACTCCTCCTTCGCTCCATTCCGGTACTGCCTCCGGATGTCCCGGAGCATTTCCGCTTCCGCCCCAACTGCAGTCACTCCTTTGAGGGTGTGGATTGCAAAGAGACTTGGGCGGAGCAGTGTCATATCAGTGTTGTCTCCACTTCCACTTCCATGATCCGCACGGCAGGATAGGGCATCGGGCTTGCCCATGGTGCGGCTGGGGTGGTGGTGGAGCATGAAGTCAAACCGGGACAGGTGTAGGGACCACCGTCCTTGTCGTCGGTTCAACTTCTTAGACGTGCGGAAGTACTCAAGGTTCTTGTGGTCTGTCTAGATCTCAAACGGGCATAGAGCACCCTCAAGGAAGTGTCGCCACTCCTCCAGCGCTCGGATGATTGCCAGCATCTCCTTGTCGTGGATCTCATAGTTCCGCTCGACCGGACTAAGGCTTTTAGAGAAGAAGGCAATCGGATGCCACCCCCACCATCTTCCGATGACTGTTGTGACAAGATCGCTCCGGTAGCTGTGTCGGAAGAATCCGTCTCGACTCGATAAGGGTGAGAGTCATCAGGAAAGATCAGGACCAGGGCAGAAGTGATCAGCTCCTTGAGTTTGTCAAAGGAGGCCCGTTCCGGCTCTCCCCACCGCCATCCAACCTCCTTCTTGGTGAGGTCAAAGAGGGCACGGGCATGGCGGGAGAAGTCCTTGATGAACCGCCGGTAGAAATTGACAAACCCAATGAAGGACTGGACCTCCTTCTTGTTCCGTGGCACGGGCCAATCCGATACACCGGAAACTTTGACCGGGTCCATTTCCACCTTTCCTTCCGACACAATCACCCCAAGATACTCTATCCACGTCCGCTCAAATTTGCACTTTTCCAGCTTGAGACACAGGTTGTACTCCCAGAGCCATTCCAGCACTCTCCACACAACCTCCCAATGTTCCGACATTGTTTTTATGAAGATGAGGATGTCATTGAGGTAGACACAGACAACCCCTTCTGCTATCATGTCACGGAAGATGTCATTCATCATCGTCTGGAACGTGGCAGGACTGTTGGTGAGGCCAAAGAACATGACCTGTGGCTCAAAGAGTCCTTGGTTGGTGCGGAATGCGGCCTTCCACTCGTCTCCCTCCCGGATCCGAACATTATTGAAGCCCCAGCGGACATCCAGCTTAGTGAAGTACCTTGCCCCGCGGAGTTGTGTGATCAGTTCAAAAATGAGTGGAATGGGGTACCGGTTCTTGATCGTGATCGCATTCAAGGCCCGGTAATCCTGCACAAGTCTGAGCGAGCCATCCTTCTTCTTGATGAAGAACACCGGAGATGCCATGGGTGACTTGGAGGGGCGGACCCTCCCTGTACGGAGGTTTTCCGCAAGGAATGCATCGAGCTCTACCTGCTCCTTGGGTGACAGCGGGTAGACCTTGCAGTTGGTGGGCTTTGACCCAGACTCCAACTCGATGGCATGGTCCCACAGCTTCCGTGGAGGCAGGGCATCAAACGACTCCTTGGCAAAGACGTCCTCGAACTCCCGCAGGTACTCCAGAATTTCCGCCTCCGCTTTATCATGCTTCTTGGAGGCTTCAGCAAGGCGTTGTGAAATATTTCCGGTGGCGCGGATGTGTTCCGCTTCCAGTGGAAGGTTCACGTACAGCGAGCGCTCCCCTTCCGCCAGAGTGTCTTCCAGGCCAAGTCAGATGGCATCGGAGTCGGAATCGGAATTGGAATTGGAATTGGAATTGGGAGCCGGTTCAAATTCCGCTTCTGAGTCTTCTTCTGCAAGCAGTGGATGGGGGCCAGAATGACATGTCTGTATGAGCCGTTCAGTCTTCCGCTGCTCCTGGCGCTCCTTCCGCACTTCCAACCGACACATGTGACACTTGGCTGGGCATCGACTCATCAGTACCTTCCGAGTCTGCCAATCGATCTCCGGGTTGTGCTCCTGAAGCCAGGTAAACCCGAGGATGATGTCTTGCTTCCCCAGGCTGGTGACTGCAAAGGAAGTGGGTTCTGTGTGTCCATCGTAGCGGAGAATTGTGTCTACTATCTCCGTGATGGACCCTGCCTCATTGGGGCTTCCATCCACATTGAACACCGGGATTGCACGTTGCAACTTCCGCGTGGTCAGTCAGTTCCGTTCCACATAGTCCTGGTCTATAAACTGACCAGTGGCACCGCAATCGACAAGGGCGGGTCCAGATTTGACTTCTGCCGTATCTGTCATCTGGCTCTCCACCTTAATGACTAGTGACTTGGGGCCAGGGGTGGCAGCAACAACATAGCACTTCGGGAGGCGTCTCTCCCAAGGGCGGATGCGAGGTGGATGGGGTGTCGGATTTGGTTTTTATGTGACTTTATCCGGTGGGTCTGTACGAAGTGAGGGGAGTGGGGGCTTTTCATTCTCTACTTCAAGACAGGCAAACCGGTTATGTACAGGCAGCAGGGGCACACATCTCACCCACTAAATCCGACGCATCTTCCACTTCTGATGCGCCATGTTCCGCATTTTCAGAAATCTCTTCCGCAGTGGGCACTCCGCTTATGTCCGCAAGTGTGAAGAACTTGGGAAGGAGCTCAAGGTTCTCCTCTGTGGTCATAAGCCGGATGTCAAAGGCTTGGGGGCACTCGTGGGCATAGTGGCCTGGTTGTCGGCATTGGAAGCAGGTGATGGTTCCGTGGCCTTTTCCGCGCATGCGGTCAACATCCATCAGGACAGGGCCACTCTTCGAGGGAGGGGGCTAGGGTTCCTAATAGGAGCAGGCGGAACAACCGTCAGAAATATTTTCCGTGTGGGAATGAATGCACTTCCAGGTTTTGGCACAGGTGGAGTAGGACGAGTGGAACTGCGTGTCATGTTCCGGTTTGTCTCCACGAATGCCTCATTTGCTTCCCTGTTTCGGGACACCCTCCGCGCAGCTTGGTACCACCCTTCCAGGTCATCGAAATCCGGTGCTCCATCCCCAAGCAGCGCAACTTGGTTCTGGAGTGTTGGATCAAGCCCTCGTCGGAATTTGATGACAATCGTCTTGTCGTCGTCATACTCTGCAAGGTCAATGAGCTCCTGGAAGCGGTCAATGTAGTCATCGACTGGATCCTTGGCCTGGTACCAGCTGGTCCCCTCAAGCTTCGTAAGGGCTGTGAGCTGCTCATTTCTTGGGCAGAACTGGTCAGAAAATGTTTTCTCAAAGGCGTCCCAGTCCTGGAAGTAGTTCCCCTTGCCCTTCACTTCATGTCGGATCACCTTGTTTGCAAAACGGGCTGCGCAGTCCAACTTGAAAAAGGACAATGCCCAGTGAATCCGAGCCTGGTCATTCGGAAAGAGGTCTCTGACAATTGCAAAGTAGATGCTGCATGTGTTGAAGAACGCACGTCCCTTCTCCTGATCTCCATCAAAGTCCACCAGAGTTGCAGGTTTGACCTTTGCCAACCGCTAGTTCCGCTTTTCCGAAACCTGGCTCATCCAGCATTGCATTTCCACCACTTTGTGAGATATCTAACTTAGCCAAAATCGCTTGTAAGGCTGTTTCAATCGCGTCGGTCTTCATCCGGTTTCGCGTCAATTCCTCCTCCATATTCCGAAGACGATCGTCCGGATCCATGTCAGAAGGAGAAATATGGGACGGGATTTCCAGGGTTGGGAGCTCGACATAAGAAGAGGGGCTGTCGTATACCGTGTGCGCAGAAGAGGTTGCGATCTCCGAGTCGCTGTCTCCGATTCCGAACGCACCTATGGCGAATGCAACGCGCAGTACGACTGCCGGTCCTCTAGGGGACAGACTTTTCTGCTGTAAGGGCAACCCTGGCTGGTTGTGGAGATCACACTACCACACAACTGACAAGGGGAAATCCAAAGTATGTATAAATGAACAGAGTATACAAGAGAGGGGATTCTCACCTGACAAGGGGAAATCCAAAGAGAAAAGTCTAAGGACCCCCAATGTCAGCGAGCCCGTATTATACTACGCTGCACAGCCAGGGACAACACTTGGCACCTGCCATCAACCCTGCATCCCCCTGACCTCCCTGACCCTTGATCGACCCTTGATGCCACCTATTACGCAAGTCACTTGATTTCCGACACTGTTCCGAGAGTGGAAGTCGGAAATTGGAGTGGAACTGGCAAAGCAAACAGAACTGGTGGAAGGTCTCCCAGAAGCAGAATCATTTCTGAAAGTGGAGGCGGAGATGGAATCGGAACCGTAAGCGGAGTCGGAAATGGAGTCGGAACTGGAAATGGAAAACAGGGTGTCCCCTGACACGTTCCTCTCCCTTTTCTGTCTCTTCCGTTGCTGACTCATCATTGGAAAACCAGCCAGGGAAGAATAGGGTCTTGTTGTCGATACTGCCTTTCGATGGTGACCCATTACCACGAGAGTGTTTAGCCTCAGGCTCAGAGCTGCTCTCTGTGGCCAACGAATCATCATTCATACCTGGTCATGGATAGGTAGAAGTCCTTTCAGACATGTCATCTGCTCCATCTGCTATGCGGGGGCAACTGAGCGTGCTTCCAACGCCGGGGGGGTGAGCACCGCTCACTGCTCCAGCATCGACCTCGAGAGGGAGCGAGCTGTCATCAACCAAGTCGAGGACTATGGCCGTTGCAGGCACGCCCTCTCTTCTGACCTCATCGGGTATAGGTGAGATAGACTGACTTACCGAAGTGAGGGGGCTAATCTCAGTCATTTTGGGATCGTCCGAAGACTCTTCGACGCCCCGCGGGGTGTTTCCGCTGTTCGGTGGTACCATTGTGTGGTGGTGAGGCTCAGCGTAACTTCTTCCAGAGCAAGTCACCATGTCTCTGTCTTATGTTGTTATGTTAGAAAAAAAAATTGGATTTTGATACTCAACAGCGGGTGATCAGTCAGTGTCGAGTTCGATGTTGATGGTGAGTAGGTTAAAAAATATAAAGGAAGTGTGAGTCGGAGCTCAAAGTGATTGCGACAGACTGTGGAAACCAAGTTCTTATGGAGGTGGCACTCGATATAACCAGTCGAAGTCAACCTTAGATATGTGGGTACTAAGAGTCTCAAATATTTACAGGTAATGGGTCTGATCTTATATATGTTTTTCTCGTTCTATCTTTGGCTCGGTCAGAGTCTGTAAGGGCTCAGCGATAGTAAGCTAGCCTGGGTCCTTACAACTGCTCTACTGTTCACGTGTGTCATGTACTAGAGGAGCAATGCAGGGGTCCCTTGTTTGAAAGCTAAGAAAAGGTTAGAGGTGCCAGGTGTAAGTGCAAGGGCTGGAGTGTGGCGACCGACTAATGACATCACCCTTAATTCACTGTTTATTTCTTCCTATACTGTATGATGATACTTCTCCAAATAAACCGCTGTACTCCTACGTCTTCGACAAGGGTCATGCCGGCAACACCGGCCTCTAGTTACAACTGGAGGGCTTTTGTCGAATACAGCATGACCAGGAGGCTCCTGAATCTGATGGGCTGTCTAAGGCTCAGCGAGATGATCCAAGGACGGTCCGGAAAAAGGTTGAAGACTGCCACTTGTCAAGATTGGTTTTCAAGTGTTAATATCATGTATTAGTGAACACAGCGAATGCCCGAATAACTTGTGCAAATAAGTATGCCGTTCGGCGAATAGGTGGACCAATGAATGTTCACAAGATAAGAGGGTTTGCCTAAACGGGGCTCACTGTAAGGGCAACCCTGGCTAGTCGTGGAGATCACACTACCACACAACTGACAAGGGGAAATCCAAAGTATGTATAAATGAACAGAGCATACAAGAGAGGGGGTTCTCACCTGACAAGGGGAAATCCAAAGAGAAAAGTCTAAGGACCCCCAATGTCAGCGAGCCCGTATTATACTACGCTGCGCAGCCAGGGACAACGCTTGGCACCCGCCATCAACCCTGCATCCCCCTGACCCTTGATCGACCCTTGATGCCACCTATTATGCGAGTCGCTTGATTTCCGACACTGTTCCGGGGCGGAAGTCGGAAATTGGAGTGGAACTGGCAAGGCGAACGGAACTGGTGGAAGTTCTCCCAGAAGCGGAATCGTTCCCGAAAGCGGATGCGGAGATGGAATCGGAACCGGAAGCGGAGTCGGAAATGGAGTCGGAACTGGGTGTGGTGTCGGAACTGGAAATGGAAAACAGGGTGTCCCCTGACATCACCCCCCCTCTAGCGTGCTGCGTCCTCGAAGCGCGGGACACAAGGGATTGAAATGCCAGCGAGCGGATTCGGCGAGGGGCACCTGGATGTGTCCTGTAGAACTCCCGGAGTTTGTCAGGAGCGGAAACATCTTGCTCCGGGACCCACGAATTCTCCTCGTACCCATACCCTTCCCATTTCACGAGGAATTGGAGTCGTCCTCGCACAAACCGGCTGTCCAGGATCCGTTCTACCACGTAGTGCTCTTCCCCATCTACAATTTCTGGCGGAGGTGGCGGATGAGCCTTCCGACGTGGAATTGGGTCCTCAAGCATAGGGAGTAACTTCACCACGTTGAAGACGGGGTGGAGGCGGGACATGGACATCGGAAGTCGGAGGCGGTATGCATTCCGTCCAACCCTCTGCGTCACTGTGAAGGGCCCAAGGTAGCGGTGGGCAAGCTTCTGCGAAGGGCGTGTGGTGCGGATGTCACTTGCATCTAGGTACACCTTGTCTCCAACTTGGTACTCTGGGGCAGGAACCCGGCGTCGGTTGTAGTACCTTGCCATGTCATCCTTGGCCTTCGCAAGGGCCGACTTGGCTTCCGAAAGGGTGGAGTCCATGCGGTCTCGGAACTCATTGACCGTCTCGAGTCGGGAGTCAGCCTGGCGTGGTTCGAAGCCCATCCGCGGGTGTCGTCCGGAGTCAAGCATGAAGGGAGTCTGTTGCGTGGCGGAATGGACATGGTTGTTGTATTGGAATTCCGCCAGCGGAAGTAACTCATCCCAGTCATCCTGCCTCTCATTGACAAAGAGGCGGAGATATTGCTCCAACTCCTGATTGACCCGTTCCGTCTGTCCGTCACCCTGCGGATGGTACGCTGTGGTGGTAGCCAGCTTTATGCCGAGCAGGCGGTAGAGCTCCCGAGTCAGTTCCGCGACAAACTGCGGACCTCGGTCGGAAACGACTTGCTTCGGGAGCCCATGCAACTTCCAGACATGTGCAAGGAACAGGCGGGCCGCTCCGAGGGCTGTGATCGTCGTGTGCGTCGGAATGAAGTGGGACACCTTGCTCACCGAATCCACGACGTTCATGATCGCGTCGTAGCCATGAGACTCTGGGAGTTCAACGATGAAGTCGACACTGATGGTGTCCCAGCGGGATTCGGGAATCGGGAGCGGAACAAGTTCTCCGACGGGCGGACGTCGTTGCGCTTTGGTTCGGAGACAAAGGTCACACGTCTTCACGTACTGTCCGATGTAGCGGGACATCTGAGGCCACCAGTAATTCCGAGCCACTAACTCCAGCGTCTTCCACCTGCCAGCATGCCCAGCGACCCGTGTGTCATGGTGCTGGGACACGATGCGACGGCGGAGGTCCGCCCCACCCGGAACATAGACCTTGCCTCTGAAGTGGAGCAGTCCATCACGTTCCGACCATTCCGCTGCCCGTACAGACCGTGAGTGCCCCTTCCGGAGTTCCTCCACTGCCTTCACCACCGACTCCTCCTTCTCTCCATTCCGGTACTGCCTCCGGATATCCCGGAGCATTTCCGCTTCCGCCCCAACTGCAGTTACTCCTTCTAGGGCACGGATTGCAAAGAGACTTGGGCGGAGCAGTGTCATATCCGCGTTGTCTCCACTTCCGCTTCCGTGATCCGCGCGGCGGGATAGGGCATCGGGCTTGCCCATGGTGCGGCCGGGCGGTGGTGGAGCATGAAGTCAAACCGGGACAGGTGTAGGGACCACCGTGCTTGTCGTCGGTTCAGCTTCTTAGAGTGCGGAAATACTCGAGGTTCTTGTGGTCTGTCCAGATCTCAAAAGGGCATAGAGCACCCTCGAGGAAGTGTCGCCACTCCTCCAGCGCTCGGATGATTGCCAGCATCTCCTTGTCATGGATCTCATAGTTCCGCTCGACCGGACTAAGGCTCTTAGAGAAGAAGGCAATCGGATGCCACCCCCCACCATCTTCCGATGACTGCTGTGACAAGACCGCTCCGGTAGCTGCGTCGGAAGAATCCGCCTCGACTCGATAAGGGCGAGAGTCGTCGGGAAAGATCAGGACCGGGGCGGAAGTGATCAGCTCCTTGAGTTTGTCAAAGGAAGTCTGTTCCGGCTCTCCCCACCGCCATCCAACCTCCTTCTTGGTGAGGTCGAAGAGGGCACGGGCGTGGCAGGAGAAGTCCTTGATGAACCGCCGGTAGAAATTGACAAACCCAATGAAGGACTGGACCTCCTTCTTGTTTCGCGGCACGGGCCAATCCGATACACCGGAAACTTTGACTGGGTCCATTTCCACCTTTCCTTCCGACACAATCACCCCAAGATACTCTATCCGCGTCCGCTCAAATTCGCACTTTTCCGGCTTGAGACACAGGTTGTACTCCCGGAGCCGTTCCAGCACTCTCCGCACGACTTCCCGATGTTCGGACATTGTTTTGTGAAAATGAGGATGTCATCGAGGTAGACGCAGACAACCCCTTCTGCTATCATGTCACGGAAAATGTCATTCATCATCGTCTGGAAGTGGCGGGACTGTTGGTGAGGCCAAAGAACATGACCTGTGGCTCAAAGAGTCCTCGATTGGTGCGGAATGCGGCCTTCCACTCGTCTCCCTCCCGGATCCGGACATTGTTGAAGCCCCAGCGGACATCCAGCTTAGTGAAGTACCTCGCCCCGCGGAGTTGTGTGATCAGTTCGGAAATGAGTGGAATGGGGTACCGGTTCTTGATCGTGATCGCATTCAAGGCCCGGTAGTCCTGCACAAGTCTGAGCGAGCCATCCTTCTTCTTGATGAAGAACACCGGAGATGCCATGGGTGACTTGGAGGGGCGGATCCTCCCTGTACGGAGGTTTTCCGCAAGGAATGCATCGAGCTCTACCTGCTCCTTGGGTGACAGCGGGTAGACCTTGCAGTTGGTGGGCTTTGACCCAGGCTCCAACTCGATGGCGTGGTCCCACAGCTTCCGTGGAGGCAGGGTATCAAACGACTCCTTGGAAAAGACGTCCTCGAACTCTCGCAGGTACTCCGGAATTTCCGCCTCTACTCTATCATGCCTCTTGGAGGCTTCAGCAAGGCGTTGCGAAATATTTCCGGTGGCGCGGATGTGTTCCGCTTCCGGCGGAAGGTTTACGTACAGCAAGCGCTCCCCTTCCGCCAGAATGTCTTCCGGGCCGAGTCGGATGACGTGGAGTCGGAATCGGAATCGGAATCGGAAGTGGGATCCGGTTCAAATTCCGCTTCCGAGTCTTCTTCTGCAAGCAGTGGATGGGGGCCAGAACGACATGTCTGTATGAGCCGTTCGGTCTTCCGCTGCTCCTGGCGCTCCTTCCGCACTTCCGACCTGCACATGTGACACTTGGCTGGACATCGACTCATCAGTACCTTCCGAGTCTGCCAATTGATCTCCGGGTTGTGCTCCTGAAGCCAGGTAAACCCGAGGATGATGTCCTGCTTCCCCAGGCTGGTGACTGCAAAGGAAGTGCGTTCTGAGTGTCCATCGTAGCGGAGAATTGTGTCTACTATCTCCGTGATGGACCCTGCCTCATTGGGGCTTCCATCCACATTGAACACCGGGATTGCACGTTGCAACTTCCGCGTGGTCAGTCGGTTCCGTTCCACATAGTCCCGGTCCATAAACTGACCAGTGGCCCGCAATCGACAAGGGCGGGTCCGGATTTGACTTCCGCCGTATCTGTCGTCTGGATCTCCACCTTAATGACTAGTGACTTGGGGCCAGGGGTGGCAGCAACAACATAGCGCTTCGGAAGGCGTCTCTCCCAAGGGCGGATGCGGGATGGATGGGGTGTCGGATTTGGTTTTTGTGTGACTTTATCCGGTGGGTCTGTACGAAGTGAGGGGAGTGGGGGCTTTTCATTCTCTACTTCAAGACAGGCAAACCGGTTATGTACAGGCAGCAGGGGCACACATCTCACCCGCTGCGTGTCACAAAATCCGACGCATCTTCGCTTCTGGTGGACCATGTTCCGCATTTTCGGAAATTCCTTCCGCAGTGGGCACTCCGCTTATGTCCGCAAGTGCGAGGAACTCTGGAAGGATCTCGAGTTTCTCCTCTGTGGTCATAAGCCGGATATCAAAGGCTTGGGGGCACTCGCGAGCATAGTGGCCTGGTTGTGACAGCGGAAGCAGGTGATATTCCGTGCCTTTTCCGCGCATGCGGTCAACATCCATCGGGGCAGGGCCACTCTTCGAGGGAGGAGGGCTATGGTTCCTAATAGGAGCAGGGGAGCAAGCATCAGAAATATTTTCCGTGTGGGAATGAATGCGCTTCCGGGTTTTGGCACAGGTGGAGTAGGACGAGTGGAACTGCGTGTCATGTTCCGGCTCGTCTCCACGAAGGCCTCATTTGCCTCCCTGTTCCGAGACACCTTCTGCGCAGCTTGGTACCACCCTTCCGGGTCATCAAAATCCGGAGCTCCATCCCCAAGCAGTGCAACTTGGTTCTGGAGTGTCGGATCAAGTCCTCGTCGGAATTTGATGACGATCGTCTTGTCGTCGTCATATTCCGCAAGGTCGATGAGCTCCTGGAAGCGATGATGTAGTCATGACCGGATCCTTGGCCTGGTACCAGCTGTCCCCTCGAGCTTCGTAAGGGCTGTGAGCTGCTCGTTTTTGGGCAGAACTGGTCGGAAAATGTTTTCTCGAAGGCGTCCCAGTCCGGAAGTAGTTCCCCTTGCCCTTTGCTTCATGTCGGATCACCTTGTTTGCAAACGGGCTGCGCGGTCCGATTTGAAAAGGACAATGTCCAGTGAATCCGAGCCTGGTCGTTCGGAAAGAGGTCTCCGACAATTGCGAGTAGATGCTGCATGTGTTGAAGAATGCGCATCCCTTCTCCCGATCTCCGTCAAAGTCCGCCGGAGTTGCGGGTTTGACCTTTGCTAACTTCGCGGACTTTCTCTCTTCCGCTAGTTCCGCTTTTCCGAAATCCGGATCATCCAGCATTTCATTCAAAAGTCGATGTCCAGCCAAGTGTCACATGTGCCGGTCGGAAGTGCGGAAGGAGCGCCAGGAGCAGCGGAAGACCGAACGGCTCATACAGACATGTCGTTCTGGCCCCCATCCACTGCTTGCAGAAGAAGACTCCGAAGCGGAATTTGAACCGGATCCCACTTCCAATTCCGATTCCGATTCCGACTCCGACGTCATCCGACTCGGCCCGGAAGACACTCTGGTGGAAGGGGAGCGCTTGCTGTACGTAAACCTTCCGCCGGAGGCGGAACACATCCGCGCCACCGGAAATATTTCGCAACGCCTTGCTGAAGCCTCCAAGAGGCATGATAGAGTGGAGGCGGAAATTCCGGAGTACCTGCGGGAGTTCGAGGACGTCTTTTCCAAGGAGTCTTTTGATGCCCTGCCTCCACGGAAGCTGTGGGACCACGCCATCGAGTCGGAGCCTGGGTCAAAGCCCACCAACTGCAAGGTCTACCCGCTGTCACCCAAGGAGCAGGTAGAGCTCGATGCATTCCTTGCGGAAAACCTCCGTACAGGGAGGATCCGCCCCTCCAAGTCACCCATGGCATCTCCGGTGTTCTTCATCAAGAAGAAGGATGGCTCGCTCAGACTTGTGCAGGATTACCGGGCCTTGAATGCGATCATGATCAAGAACTGGTACCCCATTCCACTCATTTCTGAACTGATCACACAACTCCACGGGGCGAGGTACTTCACTAAGCTGGATGTCCGCTGGGGCTTCAATAATGTCCGGATCCGGGATGGAGACGAGTGGAAGGCTGCATTCTGCACCAACCGAGGACTCTTTGAGCCACAGGTCATGTTCTTTGGCCTCACCAACAGTCCTGCCACGTTCCAGACGATGATGAATGACATTTTCCGTGACATGATAGCAGAAGGGGTTGTCTGCGTCTACCTCGATGACATCCTCATCTTCACAAAAACAATGTCCGAAAATCAGGAAGTCGTGCGGAGAGTGCTGGAACGGCTCCGGGAATACAACCTGTGTCTCAAGCTGGAAAAGTGAGAATTTGAGCGGACGCGGATAGAGTATCTTGGGGTGATTGTGTCGGAAGGAAAGGTGGAAATGGACCCAGTCAAAGTTTCCGGTGGGTCGGATTGGCCCGTGCCGCGGAACAAGAAGGAGGTCCAGTCCTTCGTTGGGTTTGTCAATTTCTACCGGCGGTTCATCAAGGACTTCTCCGGCCACGCCTGTGCCCTCTTCGACCTCACCAAGAAGGAGGTTGGATGGGGGTGGGGAGAGCCGGAACAGGCCTCCTTTGAGAAACTCAAGGAGCTGATCACTTCTGCCCCGGTCCTGATCTTTCCCGACGACTCTCGCCCTTATCGAGTCGAGGCGGATTCTTCCGACACAGCTACCGGGGCGGTCTTCATCGGAAGATGGTGGGGGGTGGCATCTGATTGCCTTCTTCTCTAAGAGCCTTAGTCCGGTCGAGGGGAACTATGAGATCCATGACAAGGAGATGCTGGCAATCATCCGAGCGCTGGAGGAGTGGCGACACTTCCTCGAGGGTGCTCTATGCCCATTTGAGATCTGGACAGACCACAAGAACCTCGAGTATTTCCGCACGTCTAAGAAGTTGAACAGACAACAAGCGCGGTGGTCCCTACACCTGTCCCGGTTCGACTTCATGCTCCACCACCGCCCCGGCCGCACCATGGGCAAGCCCGATGCCCTATCCCGCCGTGCGGATCATGGAAGCGGAAGTGGAGACAACACGGATATGACACTGCTCCGCCCAAGTCTCTTTGCAATCCGTGCCCTAGAAGGAGTGACTGCAGTTGGGGCGGAAGCGGAAATGCTCCAGGATATCCGGAGGCAGTACCGGAATGGAGAGAAGGAGGAGTCGGTGGTGAAGGCAGTGGAGGAACTTCGGCAAGGGCACTCACGGTCGGTACGGGCAGCGGAATGGTCGGAACGTGATGGACTGCTCCACTTCAGAGGCAAGGTCTATGTTCCAGGTGGGGCGGACCTCCGCCGCCGCATCATGTCCCAGCACCATGACACACGGTTCGCTGGGCATGCTGGCAGGTGGAAGACGCTGGAGTTAGTGGCTCGGAATTACTGGTGGCCTCAGATGTCCCGCTACATTGGACAGTACGTGAAGACATGTGACCTTTGTCTCCGAACCAAAGCACAACAACATCCGCCCGTCGGAGAACTTGTTCCGCTCCCAATTCCCGAATCCCGCTGGGACACCATCAGTGTCAACTTCATCCTTGAACTCCCAGAGTCTCATGGCTACGACGCGATAATGAACGTCGTGGATTCGGTAAGCAAGGTGTCCCACTTCATTCAGACGCACACGACGATCACAGCCCTCGGAGCGGCCCGCCTGTTCCTTGCACATGTCTGGAAGTTGCATGGGCTCTTGAAGCAAGTCGTTTCCGACCGAGGTCCGCAGTTTGTCATGGAACTGACTCCGGAGCTCTACTGCCTGCTCGGCATAAAGCTGGCTACCACCACAGCGTACCATCCGCAGGGTGACGGACAGATGGAACGGGTCAATCAGGAGTTGGAGCAATATCTCCGCCTCTTTGTCAATGAGAGGCAGGATGACTGGGATGAGTTACTTCCGCTGGCGGAATTCCAATATAACAACCATGTCCATTCCGCCACACAACAGACTCCCTTCATGCTTGACTCCGGACGACACCCGCGGATGGGCTTCGAACCACGCCAGGGTGACTCCCGACTCGAGACGGTCAACGAGTTCCGAGACCGCATGGACTCCACCCTTTCGGAAGCCAAGTCAGCCCTCGCAAAGGCCAAGGATGACATGGCAAGGTACTACAACCAACGCCGGGTTCCTGCCCCGGAGTACCAAGTTGGAGACAAGGTGTATCTAGACGCAAGTGACATCCGCACCACACGCCCTTCGCAGAAGCTTGCCCACCGCTACCTTGGGCCCTTCAAAGTGATGCGAAGGGTTGGATGGAATGCATACCGCCTCCGACTTCTGATGTCCATGTCCCGCCTCCACCCTGTCTTCAACGTGGTGAAGTTACTCCCTATGCTTGAGGACCCAATTCCAGGTCGGAAGGCTCGTCCACCACCTCCGCCGGAAATTGTAGATGGGGAAGAGCATTATGTGGTGGAACCGATCCTGGACAGCCGGTTTGTGCGAGGACGACTCCAATTCCTCGTGAAATGGGAAGGGTATGGGTACGAGGAGAATTCGTGGGTCCCGGAGCAAGATGTTTCCGCTCCAGACAAACTCCATGAGTTCTATAGGACACACCCTGGTGCCCCTCGCCGAATCCGCTCACTGGCATTTCAATCCCTCGTGTCCCGTGCTTCCAGGACGCAGCACGCTAGAGGGGGGGTGATGTCAGGGGACACCCTGTTTTCCATTTCCAGTTCCGACACCACACCCAGTTCCGACTCCATTTCCGACTCCGGTTCCGGTTCCGATTCCATCTCCGCCTCCGCTTTCGGAAATGATTCCGCTTCTGGGAGAACTTCCACCAGTTCTGTTCACCTTGCCAGTTCCACTCCAATTTCCGAGTTCCACTCTCGGAACAGTGTCGGAAATCAAGCGACTCGCGTAATAGGTGGCATCAAGGGTCGATCAAGGGTCAGGGAGATGCAGGGTTGATGGCGGGTGCCAAGTGTTGTCCCTGGCTGCGCAGCGTAGTATAATATGGGCTCACTGACATTGGGGGTCCTTAGACTTTTCTCTTTGGATTTCCCCTTGTCAGGTGAGAATCCCCCCTCTTGTATACTCTGTCCATTTATACAGACTTTGGATTTCCCCTTGTCAGTTGTGTGGTAGTGTGATCTCCACAACCAGCCAGGGTTGCCCTTACAGCATAGGCTCATGTGATCACTCGACTCGACTCAGCTCAGTGCGCGTGTGAGCACCTCGGTGGATCTGCATGGCTCGTAGGACAGTGTGTGCTCATGGTAGGAAAGGAATGGTGAGTAACCGGCGGCTCGGAACGGATGAGAGAGTAACAGGGTACGATATGGTTCTTTTCATAACAATCTTGTCGGTGGCATTCTCCCACAACGGCCAGTGGATCGTCTCCGGGTCTTTGAACAACATGATCTGTGTGTGGAATGCAGACACTGCGGAGCTCATTTAAGCACCGTTCGAAGGCCACACCAGTTTTGTCATGTCGGTGGCATTCTCGCAGGATGGCAAGCGGATCGTCTCGGGGTCTGATGACCATATGATCCATGTGTGGAATGCAGATCCTGGGGACCTCATTTCAGTACCATTTCCAGGTCAGGCTAGTCAGTAGCTCTTGATTTGTTGGAACATACAGCATCTGCTAATGTCCTTTGCATGGCTACAGGCCCTGGCTTTCGACATGACTCACAGCTCGAAAATGGTTTGTTACTGAACTCACACTCAGAACTTTTATTCTGGGTACCACCCTGGTCTCACTCAGGTTTGTGGTGGCCCACGAATACTGCTGTCATTGGAAAGGGACTCACAAAGCTTGATCTCAACCGGTTTGAGCATGGGACTTTGTGGATGCAATGCAGAGGGGCCACATGAGTTTCCCAGAGTAATCACTCTTTGACAAATGGATATTACAGTGATTTAACTTCCCATATAGTACATGTGGTAACCCTCCAATGATCTGTCTTGGGCAAAGTCTGTCCTGCAGCATATCTACAATGCAAGCTAATGATTCACACAAGGTCATCATAATTGAATGGAGGCTGGTATGTAAAGTACAATCTATGCTTGCCTCTGACCCAGATTAGCTGCATGGTGCTCATCATGTGATTTCTAATCATGCAGTGTGGTGTTTTAGAACCCATTGAACTAAACGTAAAACTGTGGTGTTAAACACAATTCTAAAGTTCAATCAGAGATTTGACTTTACAAGCACACGCAAGCTTTGAAACTATTTTAACAGAGAACCCAATTAAGAAATTATACTCCGGTGAACAATCAGAATCAGTATTGGTACAGGAAGTGTAGCAATAGAGATTTAACTGAACACATGTAGTTCTCAGATTGTGAAATACTTTGTGAGGTCAAAGAATGTTATTAGCTGTCCAAGGGTCCAGATACTTTAAGGGGAAAAGCTACATAGAGTCTTAGGACTGCGGGTCGAGTGAATTAAAGACAACAATAATCCCAAGACATGAAAAGATAGTTCTGTGCTTGAACTCTTCCTCAGTTCAAGTATATCACTATTCTCGTGGCTTTTCTAGTTTTCCAACTCAACAAACGTAGGATATTAACTCACTTACCCTGAGTTAGGTTAATATCTGTAGTGCGTTGATTGATCAAGAAAGATCAATTACTCAAAAGGCTATTAACCCACTTAACTCAGAGTTAAGTTAATAATCTATTGCATGAATTGAATAACTAATAACCAAGACTATTAGATCACTGCTCAGAGTGGCGTCTAATCGTACAGGATTACTAATCAGTTACTCTTAGCAATGTTGCTGTTTGCAGTGCAATTATTCAGAGCCTGCTGCAATTAAAATAGAGCACTCTTGTACTTCTCAGAGCCAATCAGAGTTGCTGCAATCTTAGACTGTAGCCAAGTCAGTGAGCCAGTACTTCGGTACAAGGCTGTGTTGAAGTCACACTTCAGTTACTCAAGGTATGGGTGGTTTGGGTGAAAGATGATTGATTGCTTCACTGCTAAAACTGCAGGCTATTTATACTGCATCTATCTAGCTTATGTAACTACTGCTAGGAACCTTGTAGCTTCTACTACTGTGAAGAACCTTGTGGAAGCTTAGAGAAGCTTCAGGAAAGGTTTGGAAACTATTGGAAGGCTGGTTCTATTGCTATATTGGGTTAAAGTCACAGCTCTGTGACAGTAAAGCTAAGAGTATGTAAAAAACTCCAATGCTCATGTGATTATCATGTGACTTCAAGCTGGGTTGAGGTCATGTGGTGGTGTCATGTGATTGTCAGGTGACCATAGATAATCAAGTGACTTTGAGGTCAGGTGATTGTCAGGTGACTGTTGATGATCAGGTGACTTTGAGCTGTTTTGAGGTCATGTGATAGTCATGTGATCGTGGGGGATTCTTAGCTAAGCTACCAAGAGATTGTTGTATCTTGTGGACCCAATGTGAGTGTGGCATAGAAATCTTAATACAGCCTTTCCTAAGGACATTTGAAACTAATTAACTACTTAGTAAATGTTCATAAATAGGTAGCTACTTTGTGGACAATCCCTAACATGTGGCCAGGTAAGGCGATGTGAAATTAAGCCTTTTTAACTGTTCATGTGAAGGCATGATTTGGTAGCTTCCCTGCAAACACAACTGCGAGCACCTCATCCTTGTTGAACATGCCCTCTGCACCGCACAGGGACTACTTGACAGTGCCATGTCAGTGTCAGGTTTTCCCTGTGGGGAGACAAGGCACTGGGTGGGAGTATGGGGGCATGGTAGGAATAGACTTGCAATATGCAGTATTTTCACATGGACAGTTTTATGTTGTAGTATCAAGATGCACTAATTGGAACAGAGTCCATGTTGTTTAGGGGAGGGGAACAAAACATCTAATATTGTATACAAAGAGGTGTTGCTAAATCCTGATTAAATATGTAGTTTCATTCCACCAAATAATTCTTTGATAATATTAACTTACCAGTCGTATGTTCCATTAACCCCACTTTTGCCTTTGATCCCAATCCCATAAGTCCCAGCCAGAGCTGCAGAAGTCCACCCACTACCCAGAATGGTCATGAGACCTTGTCCATCCCTTCGCCCTCATCTTGCAAAGATCTCTGCTGTCCATTGCTCTCAGCACACACTGCACCTTGTCTCCGCCTCTGATATGGGAAACTTATCATCCAACATGCTTATACTACCAACAAACATCACCCCATCCCCTGCCATTCATCATGCCTCATGACCTCTGCATCCCCCTGTGTTCATCAAGCCTCATCCTGTGCTTACTCCCATTGGGGATACTTTGTTGCCTTGGTGGCTTGTACAATTGATGGAATGTGGTGCTCAATTATCCTCAATTGAAGAGTGCAAATCTCAAGTGCTGGCCTCTCAGAGAAGAATGGCATAATTTAGAGGCCATGACATCTACTACCTTCATGGTATTGGATGGTAATCATCTATTTACTCAGCAACCCCTCACTGGAGGCATGGCAAAATTTCCTGACTTTGTAAATCTACTGGAAATCCTGAGGATTTCCACATTTCTGAAAAATTTCCCAATTCAGGAATTTGGATGAAAATTTATTGTTTTGTCAGAGTTTTCTGACTCCAGGAAATCCTTCAAAAATTGCAAAATCATCACCTCAATATCTTCAAGAAATCCTAAGGAAACACTGAATTTCCTCCTCTATGAAACTAAATATTTAATAAAGTTTCCTCAGTTTGGAAATTCTATGAAAATGTTGGTTTCCTGAAGCTCAAACTTATGTGTTGTACCCCTGATGAACTATCATCCTAGGTATTTCGGACTTGAGTCCTGCAGATTGGATGAGGCGGAGGTTGGTGGTATGCTGGAGTTGACCTTGGCTGGAGTGTCGAGAGTCGGAGGTTGGAGGACGAATGACAGAAGAGGCAGAAGACAGAGTATCGAAGGTAGAGAGAGACAGAGTACTTGCAAGACTCGCTGTACTAAGAACAGGAGACAATGCGAGGGGATTCACGTATCAAAGTTGATTATCTGATTGCAGAATTGGAGGGCATACATGAGGGGGTTTTGTACAAAGAGCTGAGACAACAAGTAATGGGGTAGTACTAAGCAAGTTCTGGAGGGAGTGGAAGTCGGATAGACAGATGGGGCAAGCAACTAATACAGAACAAGGGACTACAAGGGGGCAGGGTATAGTCAAGAACAATAGGCAAAAAGAACAAGGGGTGCATAAGTCTAATAGACAGCGGAACAAACAGAAGTCCTGATGAACCGGAAATGGTATCTTGTGTCATGACTCGCTTATTTCTTGTATCCAGCTATCCCTATTTTTCCCTTCCACCACTCTTCCATGTTCGCTTGGCTTCGCCCTTCCCCTTGACCACTCCTCCTCTATGTTCGCTCCATTCGCTCTTCGCCCTATTGTCATGATTCGTTTATTCTGTGAATCATCCCTCAACACACAGTGAATGACCTCCTGAACCAGTGAACGACTTCCTGAACCAGCGAATATCTTGCCAAAATATTCGTCGCCATACTGCTTTTGCATTCACTATTTGCATCATTCCTGCCAGGACCCCAGGTGTTGGGGCCATCATCCGTCATAGAACCCATCACCTGTTAAACTCCCACTCCATGACAGATCCACATACTCAGGACGCATTTGGATAGTGTCAGTTGCAGCCTCCATGCAGGTTGGACTCAATGGGACTCGTACCACTGCAGGGCAGGACGAATTAGCTTCGCTGAAGTTTTCAATATACAGTTGTCATGACTCATTCATTTCTTGTACCCAGCTATCCCTGTTTTCCCTTTCACCACTCTTCCATGTTTGCTCGGCTTTGCGACATTCACTTGTTGCTCCATTCACTATTCGCCACATTCGCCAAATGACCATTTGCTACTTGCATCATTCACCAGTAGCCATTCCATCAAACACGATCGACATCCTTTACCCGGATTGATGGTTCATCACTGGTCCCATCATCTTCTCGACTCAACCCCCTTTTGGTGTTCCTATGGCCGGAATACATTCCTGGGACGTCCTACCTGTAGATCGTGTGGGATCAACCCAGCAGACCAAGAGCCCGTGCAGGGTAACATGTATGCAGGTTGCAAGGCGTGTTTGGTACCTTTGCCCTCTTTTCTCCCCGTCATTTCATGTTTGCACTCCTCTTTCATTCTATTGTATATGTGTTTCATTTATTTGTACCCTGACTGCGCACCCCTATCCAACCCTGACTCAATACGGCCTCTTTCCTATTCGCTAGCACCATATGAGCATTCGGTATAAGTAGTCTACATTTGCATGTATATTCTCCAGTTTAATTATCATACGTCCATCTTGTGCAAACTTGACCTCGCTGTGACTATCGTCTTGAGCCTTCTCCTGTAGATTTCTATCCTCAACCAGAAGAAGAAGACTTAGGCATCACTAGTGAGTTCTCATACTTCATCTTCGTTACCTTAGCCTTCGAACTATCTTCTGCGCTTCGCCAACGAAAGGATTGTTGCTACTTAAACAACCTTTCCATGGCACCTTGCACGTTACATCGTCAAGTGTCATGGGCTATTTTGCTATGATTGTAGATCAGGGCGAATTCCTTTTGAGTAATCCTCTTACTTCTTAACCGTTACCTCTTCGGTACTATTCGCTGGGTGATTCGCTAGATCGCACACGCTATTCGGGCATTCGCCACTAACATGCAATATTAACGCCCAAAATCCAATATTGACACCTATTTGCCAAACGACCATTCGCTATTTGAATCATTCGCCAGTAGGCACACCATCAAACACGATTGACATCCTTTACCCAGCTTGATGGTTCATCACTGGTCCCATCATCTTCTCGACCCAACCCCCTTTGGATGTTCCTATGGCCGGAATGCATTCGCAGGATGTCCTACACATGGATCGTGTGGGATCAACCCAGCAAATGAAGAGTCCGTGCAGGGTAACGTGTATGCAGGTCTCAAGGCGTGTTTTTGTACATAGGTACCTTCACCCTCTTTCCTCCCCGTCGTTTCATGTTCACACTCCTCTTTCATCCTATTGTATATGTGTTTCATCTATTTGTATCTCGACTACGCACCCCTATCCAACCCTGACTCAAGATGGCCTCTTTCCTATTCGCTAGCATCATATGAACATTCAGTATAAGTAGTTCGCATGTATATTCCCCAGTTCAATTATCATACGTCTATCTTGTGCAAAGCTTGACCTCACCTCACTGTGACTATCGTCTTGAGCCCTCTCCTGTAGATTCCTATCTTCGACCAGAGGAGGACTTAAGCACCACTGGTGAGTTTTCTTACCTCACCTTCATTACCTTAGCCTTCGTACTATTTTCGGTGCTATTGGCGAAAGAGCACCTTCACCGGCGAAAGGATTGTTGCTGCTTAAACCACCTTTCCGTGAGACTTTGCACGTCCCATCGTCAAGTGTCACGGGCTACTTCGCTATGACTGTAGATAAGGGTTAGCTCTGTTCGGGCAGCCCTCTTACCTTCTGAACATTTATTGGTTCATCTCATTCGCCAAACGGCATACTTCTTCTCACAGGCTATTTGGGCATTCGCTGTGTTCAATAATACACGATATTAACGCCTAAAAACCAATCTTGACAGCAGGGTTGATGGCGAGTGCTGAGTGTTGTCCCTGGCTGCAGAGTGTAGTATAATACAGACTCACTGACATTGGGGGTCCTTAGACTTTTCTCTTTGGATTTCCCCTTGTCAGGTGAGAATCCCCTCTCTTGTATACTCTGTTCATTTAGACATACTTTGGATTTCCCCTTGTCAGTTGTGTGGTAGTGTGATCTCCACAGCCAACTGGGGTTGCCCTTACATCAGAAAATTCTCTCCACTAGAGGACTGGCTGTCGTACTGTGCATTGCCTTCACCATAGGTGTGTTAGGAATCGGAGACAGCGACTCAGAGATCACAACCTCTTCCATGCACACAGCATACGACAGCCCCTTTTCTTATGTTGAGCTCCCAACACCGGAAATCCCATTCCATACTTCTCCTTCTGACATGGATCCGGACGATTGTCTTCGGAATATGGAGGAGGAGTTGACATGAAACCGGATGAAGACCGACGCGATTGAAACAGCCTTACAAACGATTTTGGCTAAGTTAGATATTCCATGAAGTGGTGGAAAGGCAATGCAGGATGAGTCAGATTTCGGAAAAGCGGAAGTAGCAGATGGGAGCATGTCCGCGGAGTTGGCAAAAGTCAAACCTGCAACTCCGGCGGACTTTGATGGAGATAGTGTCAGGGGACACCCTGTTTTCCATTTCCAGTTCCGACACCACACCCAGTTCCGACTCCATTTCCGACTCCGGTTCCGGTTCCGATTCCATCTCCGCATCCGCTTTCGGGAACAATTCCGCTTCTGGGAGAACTTCCACCAGTTCCGTTCGCCTTGCCAGTTCCACTCCAATTTCCGACTTCCGCCCCGGAACAGTGTCGGAAATCAAGCGACTCGCATAATAGGTGGCATCAAGGGTCGATCAAGGGTCAGGGGGATGCAGGGTTGATGGCGGGTGCCAAGCGTTGTCCCTGGCTGCGCAGCGTAGTATAATACGGGCTCGCTGACATTGGGGGTCCTTAGACTTTTCTCTTTGGATTTCCCCTTGTCAGGTGAGAACCCCCTCTCTTGTATGCTCTGTTCATTTATACATACTTTGGATTTCCCCTTGTCAGTTGTGTGGTAGTGTGATCTCCACGACTAGCCAGGGTTGCCCTTACAGCAGAAAAGTCTCTCCCCTAGAGGACCGGCGGTCGTACTGTGCGTTGCATTCGCCATAGGTGCGTTCGGAATCGGAGACAGCGACTCGGAGATCGCAACCTCTTCCGCACATACAGCGTACGACAGCCCCTCTTCTTACGTCGAGCTCCCAACCCCGGAAATCCCGTCCCATATTTCTCCTTCCAACATGGATCCGGACGATCGTCTTCGGAATATGGAGGAGGAATTGACGCGGAACCGGATGAAGACCGACGCGATTGAAACAGCCTTACAAGCGATTTTGGCTAAGTTAGATATTCCACAAGGTGGTGGAAATGAAATGCTGGATGATCCGGATTTCGGAAAAGCGGAACTAGCGGAAAAGAGGATGTCCGCGAAGTTAGCAAAGGTCAAACCCGCAACTCCGGCGGACTTTGACGGAGATCGGGAGAAGGGACGCGCATTCTTCAACACATGCAGCATCTACTTCGCAATTGTCGGCGACCTCTTTCCGAACGACCAGGCTCGGATTCACTGGACGTTGTCCTTTTTCAAATCGGACCGCGCAGCCCGTTTTGCAAACAAGGTGATCCGACATGAAGCAAAGGGCAAGGGGAACTACTTCCGGGACTGGGACGCGTTCGAGAAAACATTTTCCGACCAGTTCTGCCCGAAAAACGAGCAGCTCACAGCCCTTACAAAGCTCGAGGGGACGAGCTGGTACCAGGCCAAAGATCCGGTCGATGACTACATCGATCGCTTCCAGGAGCTCATCGACCTTGCGGAATATGACGACGACAAGACGATCGTCATCAAATTCCGACGAGGACTTGATCCGACGCTCCAGAACCAAGTTGCGCTGCTTGGGGATGGAGCTCCGGATTTTGATGACCCGGAAGGGTGGTACCAAGCTGCGCAGAAGGTTTCTCGGAACAGGGAGGCAAATGAGGCCTTCGTGGAGACAAGTCGGAACACGACACGCAGTTCCGCTCGTCCTACTCAACCTGTGCCAAAACCCGGAAGCGCATTCATTCCCACACGGAAATTATTTCCGATGCTCGCTCCGCCTGCTCCTATTAGGAACCATAGCCCTCCTCCCTCGAAGAGTGGCCCTGCCCCGATGGATGTTGACCGCATGCGCGGAAAAGGCCACGGAACTATCACCTGCTTCCGCTGCCGACAACCAGGCCACTACGCTCGCGAGTGCCCCCAAGCCTTTGATATCCGGCTTATGACCACAGAGGAGAAACTCGAGATCCTTCCAGAGTTCCTCGCGCTTGCAGACATAAATGGAGTGCCCACTGCGGAAGAGCTTTCCGAAAATGCGGAACATGGTCTACCGGAAGCGGAAGATGCATCGGATTTTGTGACACGCAGCGGGTGAGATGTGTGCCCCTGCTGCCTGTACATAACCGGTTTGCCTGTCTTGAAGTAGAGAATGAAAAGCCCCCACTCCCCTCACTTCGTACAGACCCACCGGATAAAGTCACACAAAAACCAAATCTGACACCCCATCCATCCCGCATCCGCCCTTGGGAGAGACGCCTTCCGAAGCGCTATGTTGTTGCTGCCACCCCTGGCCCAAGTCACTAGTCATTAAGGTGGAGATCCAGACGACAGATACGGCGGAAGTCAAATCCGGACCCGCCCTTGTCGATTGCGGGGCCACTGGTCAGTTTATGGACCGGGACTATGTGGAACGGAACCGACTGACCACGCGGAAGTTGCAACGTGCAATCCCGGTGTTCAATGTGGATGGAAGCCCCAATGAGGCAGGGTCCATCACGGAGATAGTAGACACAATTCTCCGCTACGATGGACACTCAGAACGCACTTCCTTTGCAGTCACCAGCCTGGGGAAGCAGGACATCATCCTCGGGTTTACCTGGCTTCAGGAGCACAACCCCGAGATCAATTGGCAGACTCGGAAGGTACTGATGAGTCGATGTCCAGCCAAGTGTCACATGTGCAGGTCGGAACTGCGGAAGGAGCGCCAGGAGCAGCGGAAGACTGAACGGCTCATACAGACATTGTAAGGGCAACCCTGGCTAGTTGTGGAGACCTCACTACCACACAACTGACAAGGGGAAATCCAAAGTCTGTATAAATGAACAGAGCATACAAGAGAGGGGATTCTCACCTGACAAGGGGAAATCCAAAGAGAAAAGTCTAAGGACCCCCAATGTCAGCGAGCCCGTATTATACTACGCTGCGCAGCCAGGGACAACACTTGGCACCCGCCATCAACCCTGCATCCCCCTGACCCTTGATCGACCCTTGATGCCACCTATTATGCGAGTCGCTTGATTTCCGACACTGTTCCGGGGCGGAAGTCGGAAATTGGAGTGGAACTGGCAAGGCGAACGGAACTGGTGGAAGTTCTCCCAGAAGCGGAATCGTTCCCGAAAGCGGATGCGGAGATGGAATCGGAACCGGAACCGGAGTCGGAAATGGAGTCGGAACTGGGCGTGGTGTCGGAACTGGAAATGGAAAACAGGGTGTCCCCTGACAGACATGTCGTTCTGGCCCCCATCCACTGCTTGCAGAAGAAGACTCCGAAGCGGAATTTGAACCGGGTCCCACTTCCGATTCCGATTCCGATTCCGACGTCATCCGACTCGGTCTGGAAGACATTCTGGCGGAAGGGGAGCGCTTGCTGTACGTAAACCTTCCGCCGGAAGCGGAACACATCCGCGCCACCAGAAATATTTCGCAACGCCTTGCTGAAGCCTCCAAGAGGCATGATAGAGTAAAGGCGGAAATTCCGGAGTACCTGCGAGAGTTCGAGGACGTCTTTTCCAAGGAGTCGTTTGATACCCTGCCTCCACGGAAGCTGTGGGACCACGCCATCGAGTTGGAGCCTGGGTCAAAGCCCACCAACTGCAAGGTCTACCCGCTGTCACCCAAGGAGCAGGTAGAGCTCGATGCGTTCCTCGCGGAAAACCTCCGTACAGGGAGGATCCGCCCCTCCAAGTCACCCATGGCATCTCCGGTGTTCTTCATCAAGAAGAAGGATGGCTCGCTCAGACTCGTGCAGGACTACCGGGCCTTGAATGCGATCACGATCAAGAACCGGTACCCCATTCCACTCATTTCCGAACTGATCACACAACTCCGCGGGGCGAGGTACTTCACTAAGCTGGATGTCCGCTGGGGCTTCAACAATGTCCGGATCCGGGAGGGAGACGAGTGGAAGGCCGCATTCCGCACCAATCGAGGACTCTTTGAGCCACAGGTCATGTTCTTTGGCCTCACCAACAGTCCCGCCACATTCCAGACGATGATGAATGACATTTTCCGTGACATGATAGCAGAAGGGGTTGTCTGCGTCTACCTCGATGACATCCTCATTTTCACGAAAACAATGTCCGAACATCGGGAAGTCGTGCGGAGAGTGCTGGAACGGCTCCGGGAGTACAACCTGTGTCTCAAGCCGGAAAAGTGCGAATTTGAGCGGACGCGGATAGAGTATCTTGGGGTGATTGTGTCGGAAGGAAAGGTGGAAATGGACCCAGTCAAAGTTTCCGGTGTATCGGATTGGCCCGTGCCGCGAAACAAGAAGGAGGTCCAGTCCTTCATTGGGTTTGTCAATTTCTACCGGCGGTTCATCAAGGACTTCTCCTGCCACGCCCGTGCCCTCTTCGACCTCACCAAGAAGGAGGTTGGATGGCGGTGGGGAGAGCCGGAACAGACTTCCTTTGACAAACTCAAAGAGCTGATCACTTCCGCCCCGGTCCTGATCTTTCCCGACGACTCTCGCCCTTATCGAGTCGAGGCGGATTCTTCCGACGCAGCTACCGGAGCGGTCTTGTCACAGCAGTCATCGGAAGATGGTGGGGGGTGGCATCCGATTGCCTTCTTCTCTAAGAGCCTTAGTCCGGTCGAGCGGAACTATGAGATCCATGACAAGGAGATGCTGGCAATCATCCGAGCGCTGGAGGAGTGGCGACACTTCCTCGAGGGTGCTCTATGCCCCTTTGAGATCTGGACAGACCACAAGAACCTCGAGTATTTCCGCATGGCTAAGAAGCTGAACCGACGACAAGCACGGTGGTCCCTACACCTGTCCCGGTTTGACTTCATGCTCCACCACCGCCCCGGCCGCACCATGGGCAAGCCCGATGCCCTATCCCGCCGCGCGGATCACGGAAGCGGAAGTGGAGACAACGTGGATATGACACTGCTCCGCCCAAGTCTCTTTGCAATCCATGCCCTAGAAGGAGTAACTGCAGTTGGGGCGGAAGCGGAAATGCTCCGGGATATCCGGAGGCAGTACCGGAATGGAGAGAAGGAGGAGTTGGTGGTGAAGGCAGTGGAGGAACTCCGGAAGGGGCACTCACGGTCTGTACGGGCAGCGGAATGGTCGGAACGTGATGGACTGCTCCACTTCAGAGGCAAGGTCTATGTTCCGGGTGGGGCGGACCTCCGCCGTCGCATCGTGTCCCAGCACCATGACACACGGGTCGCTGGGCATGCTGGCAGGTGGAAGACGCTGGAGTTAGTGGCTCCGAATTACTGGTGGCCTCAGATGTCCCGCTACATCGGACAGTACGTGAAGACGTGTGACCTTTGTCTCCGAACCAAAGCGCAACGACGTCCGCCCGTCGGAGAACTTGTTCCGCTCCCGATTCCCGAATCCCGCTGGGACACCATCAGTGTCGACTTCATCGTTGAACTCCCAGAGTCTCATGGCTACGACGCGATCATGAACGTCGTGGATTCGGTGAGCAAGGTGTCCCACTTCATTCCGACGCACACGACGATCACAGCCCTCGGAGCGGCCCGCCTGTTCCTTGCACATGTCTGGAAGTTGCATGGGCTCCCGAAGCAAGTCGTTTCCGACCGAGGTCCGCAGTTTGTCGCGGAACTGACTCGGGAGCTCTACCGCCTGCTCGGCATAAAGCTGGCTACCACCACAGCGTACCATCCGCAGGGTGACGGACAGACGGAACGGGTCAATCAGGAGTTGGAGCAATATCTCCGCCTCTTTGTCAATGAGAGGCAGGATGACTGGGATGAGTTACTTCCGCTGGCGGAATTCCAATACAACAACCATGTCCATTCCGCCACGCAACAGACTCCCTTCATGCTTGACTCCGGACGACACCCGCGGATGGGCTTCGAACCACGCCAGGCTGACTCCCGACTCGAGACGGTCAATGAGTTCCGAGACCGCATGGACTCCACCCTTTCGGAAGCCAAGTCGGCCCTTGCGAAGGCCAAGGATGACATGGCAAGGTACTACAACCGACGCCGGGTTCCTGCCCCAGAGTACCAAGTTGGAGACAAGGTGTACCTAGATGCAAGTGACATCCGCACCACACGCCCTTCGCAGAAGCTTGCCCACCGCTACCTTGGGCCCTTCACGGTGACGCGGAGGGTTGGACGGAATGCATACCGCCTCCGACTTCCGATGTCCATGTCCCGCCTCCACCCCGTCTTCAACGTGGTGAAGTTACTCCCTATGCTTGAGGACCCAATTCCAGGTCGGAAGGCTCATCCGCCACCTCCGCCAGAAATTGTAGATGGGGAAGAGCACTACGTGGTAGAACGGATCCTGGACAGCCGGTTTGTGCGAGGACGACTCCAATTCCTCGTGAAATGGGAAGGGTATGGGTACGAGGAGAATTCGTGGGTCCCGGAGCAAGATGTTTCCGCTCCTGACAAACTCCGGGAGTTCTACAGGACACATCCAGGTGCCCCTCGCCGAATCCGCTCGCTGGCATTTCAATCCCTTGTGTCCCGCGCTTCGAGGACGCAGCACACTAGAGGGGGGGTGATGTCAGGGGACACCCTGTTTTCCATTTCCAGTTCCGACACCACACCCAGTTCCGACTCCATTTCCGACTCCGCTTCCGGTTCCGATTCCATCTCCGCATCCGCTTTCGGGAACAATTCCGCTTCTGGGAGAACTTCCACCAGTTCCGTTCGCCTTGCCAGTTCCACTCCAATTTCCGACTTCCGCCCCGGAACAGTGTCGGAAATCAAGCGACTCGCATAATAGGTGGCATCAAGGGTCGATCAAGGGTCAGGGGGATGCAGGGTTGATGGCGGGTGCCAAGCGTTGTCCCTGGCTGCGCAGCGTAGTATAATACGGGCTCGCTGACATTGGGGGTCCTTAGACTTTTCTCTTTGGATTTCCCCTTGTCAGGTGAGAACCCCCTCTCTTGTATGCTCTGTTCATTTATACATACTTTGGATTTCCCCTTGTCAGTTGTGTGGTAGTGTGATCTCCACGACTAGCCAGGGTTGCCCTTACAGATAGCGAGAAGGGAGAAGGGGCGTGCATTCTTCAACACATGTAGCATCTACTTCGCAGTTGTCAGATACCTCTATCCAAACGACCAGGCTCAGATTCACTGGGAATTGTCCTTTTTCAAGTCAGACCGCGCTGCCCATTTCGCAAACAAGGTGATCCAACACGAAGCAAAGGGCAAGGGAAACTACTTCTGGGACTGGGACGCCTTCGAGAAAACCTTTTCGGACCAGTTCTGCCTGAAAAATGAGCCACTCACAGCCCTTACAGAGCTCAAGGGGACCAGGTGGTACCAGGCCAAGGATCTGGTCAATGACCACATCAATCGCTTTCAGGATCTCATCGACCTTGCAGAGTATGATGATGACAAGATGATCACCATCAAATTGCGATGAGGACTCAATCCAACACTCCAGAACCAAGTCGCACTGCTTGGGGATGGAGCTCTGGATTTCAATGACCTGGAAGGGTGGTACCAAGCTGCGCAAAGGGTGTCCCGAAACAGGGAAGTAAATGAGGCCTTTGTGGAGACGAACTGGAACATGACATGCAGTTCCGCTTGTCCTGCTCCACCTGTGCCGAAACCCGGAGCAGTACTCATTCTGACACCGAAGATATTTCCGATGGTTGCTCCACCTGCCCCTTCTCAGAACCCTAGCCTCCCTCCTTTGAAGAGTGGCCCTGCCCCAATGGATGTTGACCGCATGCATGGAAAAGGCAACGGAACCGTCACCTGCTTTGCTGGGAGGGTGTTATTTAGTTACGTAGACTCCTTAGACATTGATACAGACACAGCATGGCCTCCACACTTATGTCAATGATAAGCAGACATCAGACACTATCATCCATCATGGTGGATGAACCTACATATTCCTTCCCATTGCCTCTTGACTCCCATCTCCACGATCAATATACATGATCTACAGCCTCAGATTGCATGATCTGCGTCATGTAAATATAGCTACCAACATGTGTAAATGTCACTAAATGAAATATGATTCAAATGTACCTCTCCCCGTTGCCCATAATGCGGAAGCTTTCATTTATCATGATAGTGAAACAGCACTTGTGGCTGCCAGCCCTGTATGGTGCATCATCAGCTTGGATTACGAGTATCAGTTGGCACTTGCCTGCCACGTCCACCCAGTAACCCAGTGTGAATGTCTGGACAGAGGGCATTCCAAACTTGCTGGACAGTGAATAGGTGGGAGGTTGAATGAATAAAGGAATAGTTATGCACCTCACCAATCACCCTCCCATCACATCATACTTCATGAACTCTTCATGCGCTGGATACATGCCACATGCACCTCAGGTACCTTGGAGTTACATAGGGTGCCAGAACACATACATCTGCAGGCCTTGGGTCCAGAAGAAATGACCAATGCTATGTCATAATCGAGTATATGCATGGCAATAATGATTGAAATTGTGATTCTCCACGAGGGAGACTGCATGGCACTATTATGATCAAGCCCCTGTGCGATAATAAACATGAAGAGCTCTATGATATATAGAGGGTATTGAACAGGTATGATGATCATGTGAGCGGCAACGTTGAGGGTCAATTGGGCTTGGTGGTGGTTGGTAGAAGATGGAGTTAGAATTGTTGGACATTGAATCGACTTCCATAGGAAATTTCGCTATTGCGAGTACACCGACAAACCACCCTTGGCTACTTGCACAAAACCTCTAGCAAGTAATGATGCCGTGAGTTAATAAAAAGAGTGCAGGCACTGGCATAATTCTGCATCTCTCCTCTCCTCTCACATCACCTATCACTATCAACTGCGTGTCAATCTATTATTGCTCTGTGCCTCTTTGCCTGCTGTGGGTTATTCCGTCTGATTGGCATCGAGTTGCTCCTCACGTCAATTGGGTGCCTGACTCTGCCCCGCAGGCTGCGCATGCCCCATTGATGATGACAGTGTGTGCTCTGCTAAAGAAAAAAAAAAAACTGTCAACAGTATCCCTGCATGGATGGAACGGCCATTCACCACAGAGCCCATGCCACAGGGTCAGCCTGTCACATTGTAACCTGGGACCTCAACAACTGGGTACTTGCTGCTTGCGCCGGTCAGACCACAATGATCCCATCAGCCTGCGTCCCAGAGGATCAACACTGCATCCACAATGGATGGATATCCTCCCCACCACACCTCTCCAGTCCCACTCCCCCACCTCTGTCAACACCTACCTGCACACGCCCCACTCTCCCCAAGCTCCCCATCCCCATCCCCACCCCACCCTGCACACAGACATACTCCAGACGTGCTGCACTTTGTGATGCCTGATGCATGCATGTCTGTTGTCCCCGGGGGTGGGCAGACTGCATGCATGTTGGGTGGCACCCCATGCCCAGGGTATCCTTGCACCAGTCTCGCACAGACGCATGGTGCCCGTGCCTGCACGCTGCGTGACGTTGTCCCATCTGTTGCTTTAAAGTTTTCGGTTTACTCTGTCAGAGTGTGCATGTGCATATGCATATGTGCGTCCACACTGCTCACTGCTGCACAGCCCAGACATCACGGCCTGGTGACCGCGCACGTCGGCACCGATCCCAGTGGGTGAGTGGGTCATGACTGCTTGTTACTTTATTTCATGAGCGCTGCACCACATCATGGTCATCTCGGACATGACAACACACCACATCCCACATCAGGTACACCCCTGCGTTTTTTTCTTTCATTTGTCTTGTCTCTCTTTTCCCTCATCATTTTATGCGACCCCAGTATGCTATGTTGGTCGCTACAGTCAATTGTACTATATGGATTGTAAACAATCTGGCCTTTCCCCTTACTCCCTGAGACTCCCAAGTCCCTGTGCTCTCGAGCTGGCCGACAGTCCACCTCCCCTGTTGGCCTGACCCCTAGAGCTGTTTCTGCCACACTAGACGATGAGACAGTTCTTTTCCCATGCTCGCTAAGATATGCTTGTGTGGGTTTTGTAATTAGTAAGTGAATACATACAATGTCATCTCAAGACTCAGAGCAAGACCAGTTGGTTTGTTATGGAATTTGGACCATCCACTTGTCTGCTGGATGGTTTTGGGTAGCTGATTTTAAGTGCTCAAATGTACTTAAATTTGGTGGTTGCTAAATCTGATTCCTTGAAACTGATTTCATGGTGAAAAAAGCTACTGAAAATCAGTACTAGTGCAAAAAGTACTTATTTTTAAGTGCCACTCTTCCTACAGTGTACCGTGAGCTCATTGGCAGCTTAATGTATGCTACGTTGGTTTCCCATCCAGATATCGTGTTTGCTGTTAGAAATAGCGTGATACGCCTCAAATCCAACACGATCTCACTGGAATCTAGCTAGTGCCTTCAATTCCTTTATATCTCTTGTGACCAATCACTTACCCTGGGCGGAAACAACCCCAATTATACGCGTATGGCGATGCTGATTTTGTTGGAAATAACGAGGACAAGAAGTATACTGGTGGATATGCTGTATTTTTAGGTGATGCTGCTATATCTTACAAACGATTGTCGCTCTCTCCCCAATGGAAGCCGAATATGTCATACTATCAGAAGCTACTCGAGAAGTCTTATGGACGTGTCGATTTTTGCAAGAACTTGGACTCAAACTCAAACACCCCACGGTTATCTATCAAGATAACTTGGGTACAAAAGCTTTCGCCCTTAACGAAACAGGTCCTCGTCAGATGAA
This sequence comes from Gautieria morchelliformis, assembly GCA_015179125.1. Lineage (NCBI taxonomy): Eukaryota > Fungi > Basidiomycota > Agaricomycetes > Gomphales > Gomphaceae > Gautieria > Gautieria morchelliformis. Next base: position 190,041 of record WHVA01000023.1, on the reverse strand, counting down.
ACACATATATAGAAGTGAAGTATTACTTCGTCAAGAGTCACACCCACGGTAACTCGATCCAAATCGTCTACATGCCCACTAGCCAAATGACCGCCGATATATTCACTAAATTCTTTCCACCTTCTACCTATGATTTTCATTCCAAAACACTCGGCCTCACAACCTCGCCACTCGAGGGGGTGTGTGAGAATGCGAGCAGTTCGGCGCTTGCCGGGAGGGTCTGTACACCAGACCCCTTTTGACTGAAACACGACATATATGCATGTTGTAATTTAGTAAGATACTTCCTAGCGTGATATATTCGATGCCAGGAATTAAGTAGCATTCGCGACTCTATGTAACACTAGTAACTGACAGCTTGTATAGTTTACTGTATTTTAACTTTAGGTATTACAGTATAAACTAGTGTCTTATCTTCAACTCCAGGAATTTACAGTATAACTGAAAATCTCAATCTCTCTCTCTCTCTCTCTCTCGTGAGTGGCATGATACTTCCAGTTCTTGAATACTAGAATCTAATGTTGCCTCCATCTGCCAGCTTTCTTAAGGAGGCTTCCACGCGAACAAGCGTACAGCTCTTGATTCAAGTATTTCTAGGTGTAGGCATGGCTGACATGGATGTACAACTTATCGTCAGGGAACGTTCTGGATCAAATGTCCGAGTTGGTTCATATGAAGGAATGAATTGGCATATGTAGATATAGAAGCGTTTACTTATGTTTCCCATTCCTGGCTCCATTAGGTATGGGTGTGACTCAAGCTGATATGTTTTCCGTTGGACGCTGTGCAATGTGAATGACACGAGCACCTCAGTGTCTTTGGACCATGATAAAACCATGAAGTGGGGATAGATTTGACAGACTATGAAGAGGTATTAGACCAGAAAAGTTGAACTTCGTATAACGCACCATTTGATTGACATCGACGCTGATATTTGCCCTATTTACAGTGAACTCAAGCATATGTGCTTTCAGCTCGAGACCAGGATGCACGCGAAGCCCGAGATATTGTGCCAGACCGAGTGAAAAAAGAAGAGACCCCAGTTCAACCAGAAATTCCTTGGTCGCAGCTTCAAATCGGGGAGCATTGATGACGGTCGCGGTGGTAAAAAAACCATATTCGAATGGGACGATGGCATCAGACGCTGTGAACACGAAAGCCTGGGGTAACACTTCGCCCAGATGATGGGCATCGTACGCCTCCGGGCCCCAGGGCGTCGAGGTGTCGTGGACAGCCACAAGTTTCTCCCATTCCTCCATCCTAAAATGTCGGTGTAGCAAAGTGACCCCAAACCTCAATTCATGCGAAAATGAGTGCGGCTGTTCGTAAGGCTACAGTATCGCAAGAGCGACTCACTTATCCGCCATGTTGTGGCGCTCGAACACGTCTCGAATAGAAGTGTGTAGGGCCGCTTCGCCTTTCAACTGGAGTAAAGAAGCATAGGCATCCTCTGGAGCTGTAACATTAAATTAATTATCTTGACAATTATCAAATCAATAAGCTCAAAATGACTGCACTGCTTACCTCCGAGGTCATTGAAAACTTGACTGCTGTATTCACTGAGGACACCACGTTCCATGTTGATCATCTCAGAGTTTCGGTGTTAGTGTTCGAGACGACCCGCAATGTTGGGTTGGACGTCCAAGTGAAGGGTGTGGTATGGGCCTACTTATACACCATGAATAGACTGATGCCCGTGGTTCCTTTGTTCTTCGGAGTCGTACTGATTGGTCGATAAGATAGGTATACACGACCGGGTCCAGGAGCGTATAGGGTATTTTATAGTCGGACCGCATGACCTTTCCTGTATAATCACCGAAAGTTACTGACACGTATAGAAGTACTATGTAGAAGGATGTCAAATAACCATTCCATGGAAGCCTAAAAAAAGCTCACCCGACTGATTCCGGCAGTTCCTTCAATTGTCCTCGGGTTCGTGATTGGTTTAAGAGGTCTACGAATAGCGTATAGGAAAGTTCAAAATTCCCTATAGTCTGACCGCATAACTTTTCCCATGGAATGAAGCACCGAAAGTTATCGACTCAGTCCTATAGAAGAAGTACACATAACGATACGATGCGAAATAGCTCAGCACTGGCCGCGTGCTCACACTTGTGGACAAGTATCAATGCTCCGTGCTACAGTGAGGTGTCCGAGGAGTCGGGGAATGCGAGAAGAGGAGCACAAGCAGATTGGTAGTCCGCAAGATCCCGCCCTAGGTTCACATTCGTGAATGATTCTTCCATCGAGGACGAGCTGGATTGAAGTGAGACTAAGCATACGGCAAATAGGAAATCAATTATATTTCTCCCGGAGAGACTCTCAGAGGCTATCTTCCACCAAATTTGTTATAGAATAATCTATAATATAACAAGCGCACGCTTCTATTTCTACTACTTTTCGTGAATCAGGGAGTGGGACTCTTTTATGGTGTGGCATCGGAACCTCCGGATTAGTTCTATCACCGTGGGAGAAAAATATGGAAAGCCAGAACAGCTCCATTTTTAGCCGCCGTGCCACTGTTTCAGTCTCAATTTATTGTGGTTTAAATCTCTGATTTTTACGCAGCTAATCAGTGAGAGACCTGCCAGCATGCGCTCACTACACACTCTGCCTGCGAGAACCGTCCGCGGGTCCAGGCACCAGCTCGTGCGTTGAGAGCTTCAGGACAACCCGCAGGGCACCTCAAAAATATTAGTAATACATGTCTCACCACCCCCTAGTCTTCTCTCTATAAGTAAGGAAAAATACGGTGTACTGTCTAAGGTGTTTCTTGTAGGAGTCTGTACCGAAGGTCAGGTCTCAGTCTCACGTTATGTGTGATATGACTATTGTATACCTGTACCAAAGGTCAGGTCTACGTACAAAGGCTATCAATACATATGTGTAGAAGAATCATGTGGGAGCATTTTACCTCAGTCTCACGTTATGTGTACCTCAGTCTCACGTTATGTGTGCCTCAGTCTCACGTTATGTGTGATATGACTGAGGAAAGAGGTGCGAACTCCGCCGGTGGCACCTGCGTACGGTGCAGCTGCACCATCCGCGGCCCCTCCGTATGGTACAGCTGCACCGTAGGACGCCAAGTGGTACGGTGCAGCTGCACCATCCGCGGCCCCTCCGTACGGTGCAGGTCCACCGTAGGCCGCAAAGTGGTACGGTGCAGCTGCACCATCCGCGGCCCCTCCGTATGGTACAGCTGCACCGTAGGCCGCCAAGTGGTACGGTGCAGCTGCACCATCCGCGGCCCCTCCGTACGGTGCAGGTGGCCCTGCACCGTAGGCCCCTTGTCAGTAGTACGGTGCACGTCCACCGTAGGCCCACCCTCGGTGCGGTCCACATCCACCACGTGCCGCCTGTCGGTATGGAGGACCTGCACCGTAGGCCGCCTGTTGTTACCTGGGTGCACGTCCGCCGCATCCCGCCTACGGCGCACCTCGACCGCACGGCGCTACCCAGTACGGTATACACGCCTCACCTTACTCACCTTATATATAACCCACATCCCTGCCCATCGCGGGCATATCGCAACCCGGTACATCAACGCAACACCCATCAAGGTCTATAGTGTAACTTATAATTATATCATTGAGCTGAGGTGAGAATGCAGCACACACCTTGACAGGAACAAAGCCCTGGAACCCTCTTCGTACTTCGAGTCGTGCAGCAAGACAAACTTGAAGTCTGGAGTGACATCTCAGAAACCCTCTGCCCACCTCAGTGTCAGGCGAGCATGCACGATGATCTGAAAGACGACTTACGCTCCTGGGATCATAATGCAACGTTCACACGGAAGGGGCATCGTTTCTCGCCCTTGAGCTTCGATGCACGCACACACGGAGCTGGCCTTGTGTGTCAGTAGTGTACCAAAATGGTTTGGCACTCCCGAAACATACCTCAGGTCGAATCGAGAGTCGTCGTCATTATGTAAGTTAGAGTCAACAAGAGCACGCGTGTCACGAGGTGGTCACGTGACCACTACAAGTTCAGACGTCCGATTTCCTTATATGAGGCACCCGACTATTGTCCTGACTGCGTAGTATTGGGATATACTACTTGGGGTGGGGGGGTTTTCATGTCCCTTTCCACCTTAATGTTCCCCCGTACACCTAGAGCGTATATTGTTCCGCGATAGACCTATAGACCTCTTGCCAGCCCCGCGCATGTCTGCATGCAAGGGTTTTAAGTAATGAAAGCACCTGGTTCTAGTGTGATAATTTGATATTGTAAGGTTCAGACACAACTACTTCAGGTGTGACTACCCTCATCTCTGTACAGCATCCAATCTAGCCCGCCAACATCCACTGGATTTTCAGCCTGTTCCAAACACTCACGAAGATCTGGGTGTAAACTATGGCCCTCCCTTGGGTCATGTAGCTCACCCCCTTCCGTATTCGATTGAGGCCACCATTTCCACACTCTGCAGCACTGGTGTTCACAGTGGCCAGGCGGGGGTCCAGAGTGGCATAGGTGGACAAGAAGGATGCCTGCGAGCACTTGGTGTGACCACCTGAATGAAAGTCATCCACAGTGAAGAGGGTGTTGGCAAAAGCTGGTCCATGCCCAAGGCGCAGCCCGCGACACGACGGCTGATGCTACCCTGGACCAAGAGAACAGGATGATAGAAGACGGAGAGATCATAGATCTCACCGCCCTCATCCCCTCAGTAGAGGACGAAAACCTCGACCACGTCTCGTCGAGCGTGGCCGAAGAAGAGACGACGCCAGGCAATGAGCCAGCGCCACCCCCCATCCCTCTCTGCCCAGAGACAAAGGAAAGGGCAGAGAAGTCTCGCCGTCGTCAGACGGTAGAGCAACAACGTCGATGCGCGCACAAAGCCACGACTCAAACCGACGCTCACGGAGTAGAGCGACGACGATCGTCCCTGAAGGGGGACGACAGCAAAAAAGACGAGCCCCAGATGATGGTCAGGACTCGGAATACTCGAGCTCTAGTCGCAAGAGCTTGAGGGCTCATGCCATCGACCACGAGACAGCAGAGGCCATAAACAAACAGGTGCAGGCTGCGCTGCACCGAAGTACGCTGACATGCCACAAGCACGATCAGCTGGCATCGCAGCTTGACAACGCCGCCGCCGCCCTAATGGCAATCGGCAAGGAACTCCACCAGGCGGAGGAGGTAAGGCTGCAAGACGCAGCCACGCTGGAGGACGTCCAGAAAGCCCTCCGCCCACGCGGGGAACGCGACACAACTCGTCCGAGCTCGCGACAGGCCGCAGCCAACGAATGCAGTCGCGACGTGGAAGACCCACGCCGAAAGGAGCGAGACAAGCAGCGAATGCCGCCGCCAGCCGTCCCGGTCGAACAGGACGTAAGGTTCAGGAACGAACCTCAAGAACAACCAGCTGCCCCAATGGACAGCCGTAAAACGATCCAACAGATCGTCAGGGAACAGGTCGCCTCAGAGCCTGACTCTGAAACAACGACCGAGAGCCTAGAACTCGAAGTCGTGCACTGGCAGCGTAAAGAGGCCGCACCCGCATGCCGCCATACATGGGCCCTCGAGCTGCTAGCGAAGAACGCTGAGGAAGCAGTGGCCCAAAGCCACACCACTCATCAGCCCGACGAGCAGCTCACGCCAGCCATGCAGGATGCACGACAGGCACGCGCAGCCTACAACAGCAGGCTGCGGATCTGCAACGCGGGACTGACCGGGGACACCAGGGACAAAATGCCCCCGGACTTGAGAGCACAAAATGCTCCCAATCCCAAGCCCGATCTGGGCCTGGGGCCCGTCAGGGCATACAACAGCCTGCCCCGCACGGCGTCACAGCTGCACGAGTGATCCATGGCCCCAACAGAAGGCCAGGGAATCCCAGATCAGGCCGACGTCGTACCGCTGGAGCCGTATGACAGTATCACACGGATGATCCGCGTGGCGTTAGCAGACACCGCGGACACAGACCCAGAGAAGTCTGTGCTAGCGAAATCTGGCATGAAGCTGGCTCTCCCCAAGCCATACGCCAGGGGATCTGACCTCGAAGAGTTTGAAATCTTCGTCGCAGCCATCTTACAATGGTTGAAAATGAACTGCCTCCTAGGGCCAACCAGCATAGACATGCAGGTCGGCTACGTGGGCACTCGCCTAACCGGCGAAGCTGCTACGACCATTCATTTCCGACTTCCGACCCTCAGTTCCGCCACACATTCCGCCCCTCCGATATTCCGCCACACATTCCACCCCTCCGACGTTTCTGACATTCCGCCCCTTGTACATTTTTCTTGTTCTTTCGACTCTATTACTCGGACCCACCGGACCCACCTCACCGTCCATCAAGACCATATATCCGGCCACCCTTGTAGTTCGTTGTCAGATATGTTTGCCCGACCCCTTGTTCTTTGCCATTGTTCTACCTTACCCTGAACCCCCCTTGTAGTCCCATTGTCCCCAATAGTTAGTTCCCACACATGGTCTACTCGACTTCCGCTTCCTCCGGAAATTGCTAAGTACCATACCATTACTTGTTGTTCTGCACTTTGTATAAAACCCCCTCATGTATGTCTGTTATTCTGCAATCAGATAATCACCTTCGATACTTGATTTCCTTCGCTCCATCTCCTGTTCTTAGCACAGCGAGTCAAGCAAGATCTCAGTCTCCCTCAGTCTTCCGCCTTCCGCCTTCCGCCTCAGTTCCGACACAAGTTCTGACCAAACCTTTGTTTCAGTACTTTCCGACTTCCGACTCATTTCCGAAATACCTAGGACGATAGTTCATTGGGGGCGCAACCTATAAGTTGAAGCCGCTGTCCTTTCCAGTTCCGACTTAGCGGAAATCTTGATACATAACAGAAGCCCAGGAATGGTTCCTTCGAAACGTAGAACGCTTCGATCGCCAGGTCTGCAGCTTGACTCTGGAAACAGTGATGCAGGGCCTTCAAAAAAGGTTCCTGCACACACTGACGTACCATCACGCATCGAATAAATTCGACGCAGTCATGCAGGGCATGAAGACCATTCAGGAGATGCTGAACGAACTCATGAAATACGCAGCACGTATGATACAGCCACCAGACGACTACACGTTCTGGAGACGATTCGTGTTGGCGCTGCGCAACGAGGTCCTCAAAAAGGGCTACAATGCCTAGAGCAGCTCAATAGAGCAACTCTTAGAGACAGCCTGAATGATAGAGGAAGCGTCCTGATACAATATGGGGATGCGCTGTGCAGAAAGTGCAGCGGCAATGGCAAGCGCTGCCCAGCTGACAGGGAGCAAGCCGTTGATGCAGACGGGCCTGACCAGGCCCAACCTGTTCTCGAGAAGTGGAGCGGCACAGCGGCCGCCCAGCACAAGCTGGACGCCCGCCTGAGGCTAAACAGCCTCAAGCATCAGGATCGTCCCCGCGACCTGCCCCACCAATGAAAGCGTTGGGCCAGCCTAACAATCGGCCCAGCGGCAACCAAAGCAGCGCCACGTGCTTTGAATGTGGCCAACCTGGCCACAAGAGAGCGGAGTGCCCCCGGCTTAGGTCCGGTATCAGGACAGCGGCCATGAGGCGCGAAGAGGAGACCAAGGATCCGGAGATGGATCTCGGTCAAAATTCTCTCGATCAAATTGATGAAGAGGGGGAGGGTGATTCTCAACCCAACGACTCTCCAGATAACGGAGACGTGCCCACTGAAGAGTGGGATCCTGAGCCATCCCAATATTACGAATGGGACGAAGAGGCGGAGGACACCACCTACAGGTCCAGCGTGATCATATTCGTGCCAGAAGACAACGCCACTATGAAAGTCATGGCAGCATGCACGTCGGTCATGCCAGACAAGGCGGCCGAGCCAGTGTATCACCACCGAAGCAAGCATAGGACGCGGCCAACGCGCCCACACAGTGAGAACCGTACCCTCTCAGGGTACTGGGAAATAAATGGTGTAAAATCCCACTGCCTGCTAGATAGTGGCAGCGAAGGGGTACTGCTATCCCCTGAATTCACGCGAGCTACAGGGATGAAGACATTCTCCCTGTAGCAGCCAATCACACTGCAGCTAGCCTGCATAGGCAGCCGTTCCACGGTCAACTATGGAACGAACACAACCATTAAATTTGGTTGTGAAACATACGATGAATATTTCGACGTGATCTTAGGGACACCATTCCTAAGGGCTTCTAAGCCAACCACCACCATCATCCTCACGGATGATGACCTTCCTTGCCTCCGCGAGGAATGGATGGAACGGATCACTGACCTAGTCAGTGGGATTCCATTAGAACTCCCACGACTACGGGAGATCAACCATGAGATCAACCTTGTCAAGATTGGTTTTTAGGCGTTAATATCGTGTATTAGTGAACACAGCGAATGCCTGAATAATTTGTGTGAATAAGTATGCCGTTCGGCGAATAGGTGAACCAATGAATGTTCACAAGATAAGAGGGTTGCCTGAACGGAGCTTGCCCTATATACAGTCATAGCGAAATAGCTCGTGGCACTTGATGATGTAATGTACAAGGTGTCATGGAAGGGCTGTCTAAGTATCGACAATCCCTTTGAGCCCTTCGCCGACAGCACAGAAAATAGTTCGAAGGCTAAGGTAACGAAGATGAAGTATGAGAACTCACCAGTGATGCCAAGTCCTCTGCTGGTCGAAGATATAAATCTCCAAGAGAAGGCTCAAGACGATGATCACAGCAAGGTCAAGTTTGCACAAGATGGACGACGTATGATAATTGAACTGAGGAATATACATGCGAATGTAAACTACTTATATCGAATGCTCGTAAGGCATCAGCGAATAGGAAAGAGGCCGTCACGAGTCAGGGTTGGATAGGGGTGCGCAGTCATGATACAACATAGATGAAATAAACATACAACACTGCAGGCATATAAAAGTTGTCTTGTCTGAAAAACTGTTGAAAAAACTGTAAAGATTTTCCAAATTTTTTTAGTGTTTTGTATGTAAAAAAAACTGTAATAAAATTTTGTGATTTTATTCAAATTTGTTGAGCAAGAAAATTGTGAAAAAATTCAAAGTTTTTTTCAGGGTTTTTTATGTGTTTCTTTGTGTTTTCACAAAGAAACTTAGAGAAAGACATAAAAAACCCTGCAAAAAATTTTAAATTTTTTTACGATTTTTTTGCTCAACAAATTCTAACAAAAACACAAAATTTTGTTAAAGAAAATTTGGAATATCTTTACAATTTTTTGAACAGTTTTTCAGCCCAGAAAATCTTGATATGCTTCTATTGCAATAGAATGAGAGAAGAGGGAGAACATGAAACGACGGAGAGTGAAGGTGGTGAAGGCACCTATCTACCAAATCATGTCTTGGGGCCCGCATATACACCGCCTGGAGAACAGGACGATAGAAGACGGAGAGATCATAGATCTCACCGCCCTCGTCCCCTCAGTAGAGGACGAAAACCTCGACCACGTCTCGTCGAGCGTGGCCGAAGAAGAGACGACGCCAGGCAATGAGCCGGCGCCACCCCCCCATCCCTCTCTGCCCAGAGACAAAGGAAAGGGCAGAGAAGTCTCGCCGTCGTCAGATGGTAGAGCAACAACGTCGATGCGCGCACAAAGCCACGACTCAAACCGACGCTCACGGAGTAGAGCGACGACGATCGTCCCTGAAGGGGGACGACGGCAAAAAAGACGAGCCCCAGATGATGGTCAGGACTCGGAATACTCGAGCTCTAGTCGCAAGAGCTTGAGGGCTCATGCCATCGACCACGAGACAGCAGAGGCCATAAACAAACAGGTGCAGGCTGCGCTGCACCGAAGTACGCTGACGTGCCACAAGCACGATCAGCTGGCATCGCAGCTTGACAACGCCGCCGCCACCCTAATGGCAATTGGCAAGGAACTCCACCAGGCGGAGGAGGTCAGGCTGCAAGATGCAGCCACGCTGGAGGACGTCCAGAAAGCACTCCACCCACGCGGGGAACGCGACGCAACTCGTCCGAGCTCGCGACAGTCCGCAGCCAACGAACGCAGTTGCGACGTGGAAGACCCGCACCGAAAGGAGCGAGACAAGCAGCGAATGCCGCCGCCAGCCGTCCCGGTCGAACAGGACGTAAGGTTCGGGAACGAACCTCAAGAACAACCGGCTGCCCCAACGGACAGCCGTAAAACGATCCAACAGATCGTTAGGGATCAGGTCGCCTCAGAGCCTGACTCTGAAACGACGACCGAGAGCCTAGAGCTCGAAGTCGCACACTGGCAGCGTAAAGAAGCCGCAGCCGCGCGCCGCAACACACGAGCACTCGAACTACTAGCGAAGAACGCTGAAGGGACGGTGGCCCACAGCCACACCGCTCAGCTGCCCGACGAGCAGCTCACGCAAGCCGTACAGGACGCACGGCAAGCGCGCGCTGCCTACAACAGCAGGCTACGGATCCGCAACGCGGGACTGACTGGGGAGACCAGGCACAAAACACCCCCAGAACCGAGAGCACAAAATGCTCCCGATCCCGTGCCCGATCCGGGCCCGGGGCCCGTCAGGGCATATAACAGCCTGCCCCGCGCAGCGTCACATCCGCGCGAGCGATCCATGGCCCCAATGGAAGGCCAGGGAATCCCTGACCAGGCCGACGTCGTACCAATGGAGCCGTACGACGGGATCACACGGATGATCCGCGTGGCGTTAGCAGACGCTGCAGACACAGACCCGGAGAAGTCTGTGCTAGCGAAGGCCGGCGTAAAATTGGCCCACCCCGAGCCATATGCAGGGGAATCGGACCTCGAAGAGTTTGAAATCTTCGTGGCAGTCATCCTACGATGGCTAAAAATGAACTGCCTCTTAGGGCCAACCAACATTGACACGCAGGTCGGCTATGTGGGCACTCGCCTCACCGGCAAAGCCCAGGAGTGGTTCCTTCGAAACGTTGAACGCTTCGATCACCAGGTCCGCAGCTGGGTGCTGGAATCTGTGATGCAAGGCCTTCAAAAGAGGTTCCTGCACACACTGACATACCATCACGCATCGAATAAATTCGACGCAGTCATGCAAGGCATGAAAACCATTCAGGAGATGCTGAACGAGCTCACGAAATACGCGGCATGTATGATACAGCCGCCAGACGAGTACACGTTCTGGAGATGGTTCGTATCGGCGCTGCGCAAAACACTGCGCAACGAGGTCCTCAACAAGGGCTATAATGCCGAGAGCAGCTCAATAGAGCAACTCTTCGAGACGGCCCGGATGATCGAGGAGGCATCCCGATACAACATGGGGATGTGCCGCGCAGAAAGCGCAGCAGCAACGGCAAGTGATGCCCGGCTCACAGGGAGCAAGCCATTGACACAAACAGGCCTGACCAGGCCCAGCCTGTTCGCAAGAAGCGGAACAGGGTTACGGCTACCGCCCTCACGCCCAGCACAAGCTGGATGCCCGCCTGAAGCTAAACAGCCTCAAGCGTCAGGGTCGTCCCCACGACCTGCCCCACCGACGAAAACGACGGGCCGGCCCAACGACAGGCCCAGCGGCAGCCAAAGCAACACCACATGCTTTGAATGTGGCCAACCTGGCCACAAGAAGGCAGAGTGCCCCTGGCTTAGGTCCGGTATGAGGACAGCGGCCGTGAGGCACGACAATGAAGCCGAGGATCCGGAAACGGATCTCGGTCAAAATTCTCTTCAACAAATTGATGAAGAGGGGGAGGGTGATCCCCAACCCAACGACACTCCAGACAACGGAGATGCGCCCACTGAAGAATGGGACCCAGAGCCATCCCAATACTATGAATGGGACGAGGAGGTGGAAAATACCACCTACAGGTCCAGCGCGATCAGATTGGGGCTGGAAGATGAGACCACCATGAAGGTTATGGGGGCACACACATCAATCACGCCAGACAAGGTGGCTGAGCCGGTGTATCACCACCGAAGCAAACACAGGACGCAGCCAAGCGTAGTATAATATGGGCTCGCTGACATTGGGGGTCCTTAGACTTTTCTCTTTGGATTTCCCCTTGTCAGTTGTGTGGTAGTGTGATAGTGTGATCTCCACAACTAGCCAGGGTTGCCCTTACAGCAGAAAAGCCTCTCCCCTAGAGGACCGGCGGTCGTACTGCGCATTGCATTCGCCATAGGTGCGTTCGGAATCGGAGACAGCGACTCGGAGATCGCAACCTCTTCCGCACACACAGCGTACGACAGCCCCTCTTCTTACATCAAGCTCCCAACCCCGGAAATCCCGTCCCATATTTCTCCTTCCAACATGGATCCGGACGATCGTCTTCGGAATATGGAGGAGGAATTGACGCGGAACCGGATGAAGACCGACGCGATTGAAACAGCCTTACAACCGATTTTGGCTAAGTTAGATATTCCACACAGTACCTTCCGAGTCTGCCAATTGATCTCCAGGTTGTGCTCCTGAAGCCAGGTAAACCCGAGGATGATGTCTTGCTTCCCCAGGCTGGTGACTGCAAAGGAAGTGCGTTCTGAGTGTCCATCGTAGCGGAGAATTGTGTCTACTATCTCCGTGATGGACCCTGCTGTTGGGTGCAATTATTCTCCTGCACCAAAATCAAGCATAATATGTTCAATTTATTGTGTGGTGTTTCCAATTGTTTCTCACATTGTTCTTGTACCATGCATCCATTTCTCTGCTTATTTTCGAAATTTTCTAGTCACTCCCTATCTCTCCATTCCACTTTGTTATTTCTATTTTCACAGGCGGCTGCACCCAGCGGAGTTTGAAATGACTTCGACGCGCGAGCTCTTGGGCGCTAAAGGGCCGGGTGCACGTATATGCCTTCTGAGACAGGATTGTACTCCTCTCTCAGTGACAATAAATTCACTGAGAGAGGCGAGTAGTATCTTTCATATTTACATAGCATGTTGACTGAAAATCATGTAGTGTATTTGATTCTAGGTATTGTATTAATATATCAGTGACAATAAATTCACTGAGAGAGTACATTTGATTCTAGCTTTCTAAGAACTCTACCGAACCTTCCCTGCCATAGCCCCTAGTTGCTAACACCTGCCTCATTGGGGCTTCCATCCACATTGAACACCGGGATTGCACGTTGCAACTTCCGCATGGTCAGTCGGTTCCGTTCCACATAGTCCCGGTCTATAAACTGACTAGTGGCCCCGCAATCGACAAGGGCGGGTCCGGATTTGACTTCCGCCGTATCTGTCGTCTGGATCTCCACCTTAATGACTAGTGACTTGGGGCCAGGGGTGGCAGCAACAACATAGCGCCTTGGAAGGCGTCTCTCCCAAGGGCGGATGCGGGATGGATGGGGTGTCGGATTTGGTTTTTGTGTGACTTTATCCGGTGGGTCCGTACGAAGTGAGGGGAGTGGGGGCTTTTCATTCTCTACATCAAGACAGGCAAACCGGTTATGTACAGGCAGCAGGGGCACACATCTCACCCGCTGCGCGTCACAAAATCCGACGCATCTTCCACTTCCGGTGGACCATGTTCCGCATTTTCGGAAATATATTCTGCAGTGGGCACTCTCCTTATGTCCGCGAGTGCGAGGAACTCTGGAAGGAGCTCGAGTTTCTCCTCCGTGGTCATAAGCCGGATGTCAAAGGCTTGGGGGCACTCGTGAGCATAGTGGCCTGGTTGTCGGCATCGGAAGCAGATGATAGTTCCGTGGCCTTTTCCACGCATGCGGTCAACATCCATCGGGGTAGGGCCACCCTTTGAGGGAGGGGGGCTAGGGTTCCTAATAGGAGCAGGCGGAGCAAGCGTCGGAAATACTGTCCGTGTGGGAATCAATGCACTTCCTGGTTTTGGCACAGGTGGAGTAGGACGAGCGGAACTGCGTGTCATGTTCCGGTTTGTCTCCACGAAGGCCTCATTTGCTTCCCTGTTCCGGGACACCCTCTGCGCAGCTTGGTACCACCCTTCCAGGTCATCGAAATCCGGAGCTCCATCCCCAAGCAGCGCAACTTGGTTCTGGAGTGTCGGATCAAGTCCTCATCGGAATTTGATGATGATCGTCTTGTCGTCGTCATACTCTGCAAGGTCGATGAGCTCCTGGAAGCGATCGATGTAGTCATCGACCGGATCCTTGGCCTGGTACCAGCTGGTCCCCTCGAGCTTCGTGAGGGCTGTGAGCTGTTCATTTTTCGGGCAGAACTGGTCGGAAAATGTTTTCTCGAAGGTGTCCCAGTCCCGGAAGTAGTTCCCCTTGCCCTTCGCTTCATGTCGGATCACCTTGTTTGCAAACCGGGCTGCGCGGTCCGACTTGAAAAAGGACAATGCCCAGTGGATCTGAGCCTGGTCGTTCGGAAAGAGGTCGCCGACAATTGCGAAGTAGATGCTGCATGTGTTGAAGAATGCGCGCCCCTTTTCCCGATCTCCGTCAAAGTCTGCCGGAGTTGCGGGTTTGACCTTTGCTAACTTCGCGGACATCCTCTCTTCCACTGCTGCCGCTTTTCCGAAATCCGGATCATCCAGCATTTCATTTCCACCACTTTGTGGAATATCTAACTTAGCCAAAATCGCTTGTAAGGCTGTTTCAATCGCGTCGGTCTTCATCTGGTTCCGCGTCAATTCCTCCTCCATATTCCGAAGACGATCGTCCAGATCCATGTCGGAAGGAGAAATATGGGACGGGATTTCCGGGGCTGGGAGCTCGACGTAAGAAGAGGGGCTGTCATACGCTGTGTGTGCGGAAGAGGTCGCGATCTCCGAGTCGCTGTCTCCGATTCCGAACGCACCTATGGCGAATGCAACGCGCAGTACGACCGCCGGTCCTCTAGGGGAGAGGCTTTTCTGCTGTAAGGGCAACCCTGGCTGGTTGTGGGATCACACTACCACACAACTGACAAGGGGAAATCCAAAGTCTGTATAAATGGACAGAGTATACAAGAGGGGGGATTCTCACCTGACAAGGGGAAATCCAAAGAGATCCTCTAAGGACCCCCAATGTCAGTGAGCCCATATTATACTACGCTGCGCAGCCAGGGACAACACTTGGCACCCGCCATCAACCCTGCATCTCCCTGACCCTTGATCGACCCTTGATGCCACCTATTATGCAAGTCGCTTGATTTCCGACACTGTTCCGAGAGTGGAACTCGGAAATTGGAGTGGAACTGGCAAGGCGAACAGAACTGGGGGAAGTTCTCCCAGAAGCGGAATCATTTCCGAAAGCGGAGGCGGAGATGGAATCGGAACCGGAAGCGGAGTCGGAAATGGAGTCGGAACTGGGTGTGGTGTCGGAACTGGAAATGGAAAACAGGGTGTCCCCTGACATACGCGTCATCAGGGGCTCACAACGCCATATCTCAATCATGGATCAACTGGACGATCGAGACCCATGTATTTTCTTTCCCCTCTGTACCTGATACAACCCTGTCTATTTTCACGATCATATCATGTTGCTCCACCATATGTACTTGCAGGTAGTTTCCCCTTCCTGATCTACCCCCTGTATGCTCCACACCCATCTCTGACCCTCGGCCCATCCTATCTGACGCTATCCTCACCCATGCCCCCTCTATCCCACCATCAATCCACGATAGCTATGCTTGTATAAAAACAGAGCCATACCTTCCAATTAAAACCACCTTTTTGCTGGTCATTCTCCCCTGAGCTTGAGTTCTTAGCGCATCCAATCTCTCTGTATCGCACCAGACCACTCCAGGATCTATTCCCTTAGCTACACGTAGTAGTATTTTCCCTAGACACAGCCGAGACACACTTTCGACTACCTGCTTCATTACCCCATACTCTTTAGAAAGATGACACAGGTGTGGCCTTTGAACAGTGCTGAAATGAGCTCCCTGGTGTCTGTCTTCCACACATGGATCGTGTTGTCAAAAGACCCAGAGACGATGTGCTTGCCGTCATGCAAGAACACCACGTCATGGTGTCGGTGTGGCCTTTGAATGGTGCTGAAATGAGCTCCCCGGTGTCTGCATTCCACACACAGATCATGTTGTCAAAAGACCCGGAGACGATGCGCTTGCTGTCGTGCGAGAACCCCACTGACGAGACAACATGGGTCTGGCCTTTGAATGGTGCTGAAATGAGCTCCCCACTGTCTGCATTCCACACACGAATCGTATTGTCCAAAGACCTGGAGACAATGTGCTTGCCATCATGCGAGAACGCCACTGACCAGATGCGGTTGGTGTGGCCTTCGAATGGTGCCAAAATGAGCTCCCTGGTGTCTGCATTCCACACACGGATAGTCTTGTCATCAGACCCGGAGACGATTCGCTTGCCATCATGTGAGAACGCCATGGAGGATAATCAAAATGGTCATGTGATACAGCATATCAATAGTATAAAGTTCTAGGGGGGCGGTTGTGGGCCTCACTATAAAACAGCACGCGCTGCTGACATGATACTGACATAATCCTGACATAACCCTGACTAAGACACAAACAAACCACGCAACTTTCTACTGTGGCGGAGTTTGAATGCGAGCGGCGCGGCCGCGAGCGACCAACAGCGCTCCTGGTCACGTGACCGGTTCGCGTCCAACGTTGCTGCGCGCGCGCACCCACCTTCCCTCAACCCTCCTGCTGCCATTTCCTCTGGTCCAACTGGCAACCTCTGGCTCTCCTGCCCACTGTCTTTGTGCCTGCTGGATCTGTCTCTCTGCTGCTGGCTCTCTGTCTATGCTGTTGGCTCTCTGTCTGTTGCTGGCTGTCTCTCTGTCTGGCTCTCTGTTTGGCTCTCTGTCTGGCTCTCTCTGTGTCTGCTACTGGCTTTCTCTGTGTGTGGCTCTTTCTGTGTCTCTTACTGGGGCTCTCTGTCTCTCTACAGTCCCCTCAGGTAAATTTTGTTAATATTTTCGCTTTTTTATCCTCTTTTGACTTCTTTTCACCCTAGGCTGCTCCTCTCATTGCCTCCCACCTTTCTTGATGGCCATTACTGGCTCTGGTGTGTTTTTTTCCTGTAATATCTATCATTTCTTCCAATAATTTTCGCTTTTTTATCCTCATTTTGTCTTCTTTTCAGCCACCTCTCTCAATGCCTCTCACCTTGCCTGTCTGATATTGGTGCATCTGGTGTGTGTCTTGCTATCATGTTTTGATATTTATTAGAATCAGCTTCTCTCCATGGTAAATATTGCTATTTCTTGGTATAATTTTCGCTTTTTTAATCTCTGTTTGACTTCTTTTCAGCTTATGTTGCTCCTCTCATTGCCTCCACCTTTCTTGGTCATCACTACTGCCTCCTGTGTGCTCTTTCCTTATCATATCTGTCATTTCTTCCCCTAATTTTCGCTTTTTTATCCTCTTTTTGCCATCTTTTCAGCCCAGGTTCCTCCTCTCAGTGTTTCCCACCTTTCCTGTCTGCCATTGCTGCATCTGGTGTGTCATGCTATCATATTTGTGTTGTTTTGACATTTATTAGGATCAGCTTCTCTCCATGGTATTTCTTCTAACATTTTCGCTTTTTTAACCACTTTTTGACTGCTTTTCAGCCTGGCCTGCTCCTCTTATTGCCTCCCACCTTTCTTTATCATCATCATAGCCTGTGGTGTGTTTTTTTCTGACATTTCTTGCAATAAGTTTTTGCTTTTTTATCCTCTTTTTTTTTCTTTTTTTTTTTCTAGCCCAGGTTCAGGGCTCCCACCATTCCTGTGTGTCATGGCTGCAAGTGGTATGTTTCTTGCTATCATATCTCCTTCCTTTTTGATATTTATTAGGATCAGTGTCTCTTTGTTTTTAATTGTTATTTGTTTTTTTTTTCATGTATATATATACTGTATATTTGTCAAAATAGATACCAAAAAATTTCCTTGACTTTGCTAAAAATTAATGACAACAGCCTCTGCTTGCAAAATGTAAGTCTATTATCCATTGTAAACCCTCTGACATTTATTTATTTTCTCTGCCCCTACAACAAGTTCACTTTTAGGCTCTTAGGGTTATGCTACATATGGGAACATACTACAAACAAGGGACATGCTCTGCACACTATACTTGGAGGACATGCTACACTCAGGGGACACACTACACATGGGGGACATACTACAAACAAGAGACATGCTACACATGATATACTTGGGGGACATGCTATGCACAAGGGTGTTACGTATTGTGATTTCTGGAGGTCAGAACTAGAAAGGATGGTGGCTTCAACTTATGTGTTGCACCCCCAATGAACTATCGTCCTAAGTATTTCAGATTGTAAGTCCAAAGTTGGAAAGTATCGAACTAAGTTAAAGGCCAAGAGTTAAGTCGGAAGGTGGAAGGCGGAAGGCTAAGAGACGGAGGTGAGCTGCGTTACTCGCTGTGCTAAGAACAGGAGATAGAGCAAATGAAATCATGTATCGAAGGTGATTATCTGATTTCAGAATAATGAGCATACATGAGGGCTTATATACAAAGAGCTGAGACAACAGGTAATGGGGTAGTACTAAGTGGAAGTCAGATAAGATATATGGGGTAAGTAACTAATTGAGAACAAAGCACTACAAGGGGGTGCAGGGTAGAGTCAAGGACAAGGGGATGGAAAGCATATCTGACATAACGGAACAATAAGGGCCGGTCATATGGTCTTGCTGTGCTGTGAGTTGAGTCTGATAGGTCCAAGTAATAGAGTGGAAAGAAGAAAGGATATAACAAGGGGCGGGATTGTCAGAATTATCGGGATGTCGGAAAGGAAGCGGAACTGAGTGTCAGAAGTCGCAAATGCATGGTCGTAACAAAGGGACATAATACACATGATATACTTGGGAGACACACTACACATGGGGGACACCTTACACATGGGGAACACACTACACATGGGGGACATGCTATGCACACTATACTTGCGGGACACACTACACTCTGGGAACACATGCCATACATAGGGACATGCTACCCATGAGGGGCACACACATATGGGAGAAATGGGTGGAGACATTACCTACCCTGATGCATTATTTAGAGCTACTTTCAATTATTATAAGATGTGTTTTAATTATCCAAATGATTTTACTTATCCCAAGTTTTATTTACCCAATGTGTTTGACCTAACCATAGGTATCCACCCTAGCTGTGGTCCAAGCACATTCAGGCTCATCCCATGGGTCCCCAGTGTAAGGAGGGATGCCTCCCTGTGGTGACGAACTGTGCAGAACTACAAACACTGCTGATAGTGAGCAGGAAAGAGGAGTCTCTATTACTAATCTAAGTGGACCCACTATATACTCTGAGAACAATGGGTGGCACAGCATGACATCATACTAAAGGACTAGAAAAACCTATAATCTCCAACTAGAGAGCATAGCTCTCTTGCACCGGCAGTCCCTACCCAGCGCTGTCATCCTGGTGTGCAGCACAGGGGCACAGTAGGAATAGACTTGCAATATGCAGCATTTTCCCATGGGCAGTTTTACATTGCACTAATTGGAACAGAGTCCATGTTCTTTAGGGGAGGGGAACAAAACTTCTAATATTGTATACAAAGAAGTGCTGCTGAAGCCTGATTAAATATGTATTTCCATTTGTATTTAATGTATGTAGTTTCATTTCACCAAATAATTCTTTGATTCTATTAACTACCCATGTGCAATGCTAACCTTAACTAACCCGGTGCGAAGCACGGGTCTATTGGCTAGTATGAGTATATAATATACATTATAAGAGTATTAATAACAACATATAGGAATCTACAGTAATATTTATAAGGAGAATAATAGATGTTATTAGAATATTCTGTATATGTTTAAACATCTTGGAGATATATATACATATGAGAGAGTATCTGACTACAAGATAGAATAACAGATAGTTGGATGGATACTTCTAATAGATATGAGTAGGAGTATTAGTATGACTAGTTATAATGAGAGAGTATTAGACTACCATATGGAGTAATAGTAGTTGTGTAGATATTTGTAATATATATGAATAGTTATAATGATATAGTGTATATTAAAAGTGGGTAGAAAAAATAAGAAGAGGCATAAAAATCAGAAGAGGCGTTCTCGTTGGTGGAGCCACCGCTCAGGTCAGGACGAAAGAAAATTTATTTATAGCCCAACTATAAGATTGGCATATACTTTCGTCCTCTTCTTTTCTATAATCTGAGAATAAAATGGGTGAAGCTACAGGTAATAAAAAGTTGTGAGCATCCGCCTATTGACCTGACCAGGGCGGTGTGGCCTTCAAATGGTGCTGAAATGAGCTCCCCGGTGTCTGAATTCCACACAAGGATCGTGCCGTCATAAGACTCAAAGACGACATGCTTGCCATCCTGTGAGAACACGACTGACATGACAAAACTGGTGTCCTTTGAATGGTGCTGAAACAAGCTCCCCCGTGTCTGCATTCCACACATGGATCATTGTGTCATCAGACCCAGAGACAACCCGCTTGTCATCTTGCAAAAACGCAACCAACCTGAGAATGGTGCTGAAATGAACTCCCCAGTGTCTGCATTCCACACATGAATCCTATCGTCCAGAGACCCGGATATGATGCACTTGCCATCATGCAAGAACGCCACCGACCAGATGTGGTCGGTGTGGCCTTCGAATGGTGCCGAAATGAGCTGCCCGGTGTCTGCATTCCACACACGGATAGTCTTGTCATCAGA
The DNA here is from genome assembly GCA_015179125.1 of Gautieria morchelliformis. Lineage (NCBI taxonomy): Eukaryota > Fungi > Basidiomycota > Agaricomycetes > Gomphales > Gomphaceae > Gautieria > Gautieria morchelliformis. The sequence continues at coordinate 169,566 of WHVA01000023.1, read as the reverse complement.
CTCGGAGACGATTGGCTTGCTGTCGTGCGAGAACGCCACCGACCTGACCGGGGCAGTGTGGCCTTCGAATGGTGCTGAAATGAGCTCCCCAGTGTCTGCATTCCACACACGGGTCGTCTTGTCATAATACCCAGAGACGATGCGCTTGCTGTCATGCGAGAACACTACCCACAAGACGCCACCAGTGAGGCCTTCAAATGGTGCTGAAATGACCTCCCCAGTGTCTGCATTCCACACACAGACCATGTCCCAAGACCCAGAGACAATGTGCTTGCCATCATGCGAGAATGCCACGGACGTGACGCACACAGTGTGGCCTACCAGAACAGTTGAATAGGTGGCCACATCGTCACTTTCCCGGTCTCGACGCGGAGTAGTCATGGTAATCGTGGGAGGTAAGTTGCACATAGTTTTGACCTTTCAGGCACAAATGGGAGTGCCAACAAGTAGAGATGGGGAGCACTCTGAGAGATTCTCCCAAATTCAGCTACAAAATTGTGAGTATCCATTACAAATGCTGTAATGTCATTATCTGAAGTTCATTAGACTCCCGTCGGAGCTCACACCAACTTGGGCACTCACCTGACACCAGTCCATTATTGACGAGAGCGTTGCTGATGCATCGAATACCTTCTTGATCAGACTCAAAACTTCCAGCCAGTAGAGTAGCTTAGTCTCAAAGAACTCCTTGACCTTTGCACCTATACCTGGCGTAAAGGTGGTGGCGCGCACATGGTCCGCCCAAAAACGGCAAGAATAGGAAAGTTGGGGGGATATATACTTCTTGGTCCATGTCACCAAGTCGACCACATTGTCGTTGCGCAGATGCGAAGTTTCAAGCCGATAAATGTTGAAACAAAGTTCATCCTTCATCATGCGCAAGCATGAGAGTGCAAGGTCGTCATGGTGTAAAGAGGTATTGATATAGTATGCTTGACTCCGGTTGCGATCTGTCAAGAACTCACAAAAAGAGGTGTGTAGCAGACCAATTGTGCCAGAAGGAATGCTCAGCAGAGCACCCATAGGTCCAACTATATCATGAACCTCGGTACCCGAGTCATCTTCCTTGCACAATTTCTGCAGGGCAGACATCGAGAGCAGTTCCCTGGATGCAAGCATGCAGCCCATCACCAAATGGAAGCGCTGCCTGAAATCATCATCATCCATCAATTCATCATCATCCCCGAATATCTACTTGAGAACACTGAGATAAAACTGATCCAGCCCGCTGAGGATCTTGACCAAAATTCTTTGGAGTTGGTTAACAGGATCCCGACCATACTTCCCATCCCCTTTCACAAATCGACAAGCAGTGGATGCCCATTGAAAGTGACCCTCTGCCTTCTCAACTAATAACTGACACCAGCCATTGTTGGGCCATTTACGCTCAAGGGCCATAATGTGACCTAGTTGATCTTTCACAAAAAAAGAGACGTCAGCGGCGGGGTTCGGGTCAATATATTTTAGGGACCTGGAAAGCACATGCTTCTTCCCAACAAGGGTGGCCTGGATGTCTTGTTCAGCACAGGAGGTGATAAGAACATGGAAGTTAGGCGGCAATGCTGCCAAGGACAGACAAGAGACCCTGGCAAGATTTCATGTCTCCGCTCTCATCCAATGCATCGATAATGATCACTGTTGGTCCGATGGTCGTTACCCCATGCACGGTGTCTAGAATGAACTTCTGGAACTGCCAATGAGGTATGCGTGTAGTCCGAAAGGCTGTCTGCTCTCCGACCACTTTCACCAAAGATGCTTTGTGTTGTGGGTCCAGATCAGAAGATATTGTCGGTGGATCGCTCTGCCGGATGATCACGGTCAAAAAAGTATGACAATCTGAGACATTTGAGTTTATCAAATCATCGAGCAACCTCATAAGCAATCACAGACTTGCCAGAACCAGCAACATCATTCAAGAAAAATATCCAGGGAGTAGCATCACTATCCTGGTTGGCCCAATCGCAGATCTCCCCAATAACTTTCTCACGAGTACCCAGCAAACACCCTTTTTTAGGATCGCATCCAGCTGCTGCATAGGGCATGTCAATCAGGAGAACTGCTCCAGCCGGTTGCAAGGTGTATTAGGCTCGGGAGAAGCCTCAAACCAGAAAACTCACAGATGTCCCTGACAGCCTCCAGAACACGTAGTACCTTGATTTCGATATGAATGATGGCGTGTTCCTGTAATGCCACCCTGAGTGTGTTGAAGGTTGCCAGTATTGTGTGACCGTGGTGTCGACATCCGACCATAGATTCTTTGCGGTTCTTTTCCCTGAACAAAGATCATCAGTACGGCCACCTGATACACTGGATCCAACATACAGAAGTTCATGTCTTTGGCATAGCCGCAAATAAAGTAACTACACTCAAGCATTTGACTCGTCAAGGATATGATAAGTGGCTTTTGTGATTCAATTTCCTTCAACAGCTCTGCCATGTGGATGAACGCATAGGTGTCTCCAATGAGTTTCGCCAGCTCATTGATGCTATTGTCCCAGTCCCTCTGAGCAATGATTGCCTGGGCCAGACGTCAGATATGTCAACTCAGCTGGTGCATGGGATAGATCTACCTTGGGCACACTAGACAAGATAGACCATGCCATTTTCGTGTAAAGATGGACCTAGAATAAAGCAAACCGTGTACATGAGATGATCCGAGAGATCACCAATGTTGAACCATACCTCTGAGATCCCATCCACGATCTCGGTAAACAGCTTGATCTTGTTCAGGAGTGGATCCCAAGCTGCCATTGTCGGGATGACAGTATTATTGGTGACGTAAATGATGCCGTCGACCACATTCCCTGCTTCAATAATTCTGGATGGCACGGGGTTCATACTATCAACCACTTTCACTTCGCTGACTGCTTCGTTCAACTGGGCATCCCGGGCCTCGTCGGACGTCTCGAAACTGCCGACCACTGCAGGAAGACTGGGTACTGACCTTAAGTACATTCCACACCAATATATCAGTGCAGAAGGTACCGATTTTAAGTGCACTGTTCAATTGGGGCAACCCCGAAATCTAGTAGCACTGGAGACATAAAGATTTTCTGGTCTGAAAAACTGTTCAAAAAACTGTAAATATTTTCCAAATATTTTTAGTGACTTTTATGTGAAAAAACTATAATAAAATTTTGTGTTTTTATTAGAATTTATCAAGAAAGAAAATTGTAAAAAGATTAAAAGTTTTTTGTAGGGTTTTTTATGGGTTTCTTTGTGATTTCACAAAGAAACTTATAAAAACACATAAAAAACCCTGCAAAAACTTTAAACTTTTTTACAATTTTCTTGCTTAACAAATTCTAACAAAAACACAAAATTTAACATTTCACACTGAATTTCAGCGTTATTTGTACTGAAAACTGCAGTTGTAAAACACAGAAAAGCAGTGTATTATAGTACTTAAAATACAGGTAATAGTAGTAACGGTATTGAAGAGAATGGAAAACAGCGTAATATAAATCAGATTAAGGGGTTGGAGTCGAGTGATCAATAGTGTGATAGAGAGCTCAAGCAGTGTTCTGGTGAGAAATAAAAGCAGTGTTCTTAGAGTTCCAGAATTAAGCAATGTTCTTAATGCAATAAGAGTTGAGGAGGAAACAATAATAGTCCAAAGAAGCTTATAACTTGAAGCTCTAGGGAAAAAGATTGTTAAGTCGCTCATTTATTCTGGTGTAGAGTCCAAGTATTTAAGCAGTACACAATAGGGGGAAATAATCATGTGTGAGGAGTAATAATCATGTGAAATATGATGCTACTAGGGGATAGGAGCATAATGATGTCAATAATGATGCTGCATGCTCCTATATGCATAATACATCAACAGGGCTGAATAGATGATGATGATAATAGGAGTATGTGGTCATAGCTTGTGCAATGATAGATAGGAAAATAGTTCATGATGAAATGAATAAGATGATGAATGTCCTGACTGGGAAATGTCCTTCTGCCATATAATAACACAGCGCAGACCAATGACCGATTTCAAAGGCGGGGGCACCACCGAAGCTGTAGCCTGCGACATAGTATGGTTCTCTGGGGCACTTGTTCTCAATGGTCTCCACGTAGATGTCAGCTATCTCATCGAAGGTTGCAGTTGTCAGATCTCCCTGCATGAAGTGCATATACTGGCCTATCGTATGCAAGGGCCCTGGCAAGGGCGATGAAAACAAGTATCTCCCCAACACAAGGAGCAAAGGAGGCTCGACACAGCATTGTTGAAGCAGACTAAAGCAGACTACAGGCTGATATGAGGTGTCCTTGTGTTCACCTTGCCCATTTGCCTGAACCAATTGAGAGAGATAGTTGCATAGCTCTCCCATTCTGGGGCATCTAAGCAAGTCGAAGGGAAGTTGGTGAGTCCTAGGCATGTCTGGATCAGATGTTTCAGGCAAAAGAGATGTGTGGATGAAGCATCGAGATCGAAGATATTGCTGGAACAATGGCGGGAAGATTCCCTGTGTCAAGATTGGTTTTCAGGCGTTAATATCGTGTATTAGTAAACACAGTGAATGCCTGAATAACTTGTGCGAATAAGTATGCCGTTCGGCAAATAGGTGAACCAATGAATGTTCACAAAGTAAGAGGGTTGCCTGAACGGGGCTCCCCCTATCTACAGTCATAGCAAAATAGCCCATGTGTCAGGGGACACCCTGTTTTCCATTTCCAGTTCCGACACCACACCCATTTCCGACTCCATTTCCGACTCCGCTTCCGGTTCCGATTCCATCTCCGCCTCCGCTTTCGGAAATGATTCCGCGTCTGGGAAAACTTCCACCAGTTCTGTTCGCCTTGCCAGTTCCACTCCAATTTCCGACTTCCACTCTCGGAACAGTGTCGGAAATCAAGCGACTCGTGTAATAGGTGGCATCAAGGGTCGATCAAGGGTCAGGGAGGTCAGGGAGGTGCAGGGTTGATGGCGGGTGCCAAGTGTTGTCCCTGGCTGCGCAGTGTAGTATAATATGGGCTCGCTGACATTGGGGGTCCTTAGGTTTTCTCTTTGGATTTCCCCTTGTCAGGTGAGAATCCCCTCTCTTGTATGCTCTGTTCATTTATACATACTTTGGATTTCCCCTTGTCAGTTGTGTGGTAGTGTGATCTCCACAACCAGCTAGGGTTGCCCTTACACCATGGCTCTTGACGATGTAACGTGCAAGGTCTCACGGAAGGGCTGTCTAAGTCTCGACAATCCCTTCGCCAACAGCACAGAAAATGGTTCGAAGGCTAAGGTAACGAAGATGAAGTATGAGAACTCACCAGTGATGCCTAAGTCCTCTGCTAGTCGAAGATGGAAATCTCCAAGAGAAGGCGTAAGACAATGACCACGGCGACGCCAAAGCTGCACAAGATGAACGACGTATGATAATTGAACTGGGGAATACACATGCAAATGTAAACTACTTATATCGAATGCTCGTAAGGTATCAGCGAATATGAAAGAGGCCATTGTGAGTCAGGGTTGGATAGGGGTGCGCAGTCATGATACAACATAGATGAAATAAACATACAAGAGAATGAGAGAAGAGGGAGAACATGAAATGACGGAGGGTGAAGGTGGCGAAGACAACTATGTACGAAATCATGTCTCGGGGCCCGCATATACCCTGCCCTGCACGGGTTCTTCATCTACTGGGTTGATCCCACACGACCCACGGGTAGGACGTCCCGCGAACGCACCCTGCTCATATGAACACCAAAAGGGGGTTGGATCGAGAAGCTGATGGAGTTACTGACGAGCCATTCTGCCAGATCGGGATGTCGACCGTGGTTTGATGGTGTGCCTGCTGGCGAATGATGCGAGCAGCGAATGGTCGTTCAGCGAAATGCGAGGAAGGGCCAGCAGAGATGACATAGGGCAGGAGTGGTCGAGGTGGAGGGCGAAGACGAGCGAACACGGAGGAGTAGCGAAAGGGGAAATGGGGTGACAATCCAATTACCAGAACGCCATCGGAAGAGGGTTGCGCAGAGGAGGTGGTAGACCCAGCGATGACTGCCGAGTCAGCCCAAAGACGTCGATCGTGTGTTTGACGGTGTCGCTATGGTAATTGGCGCGAACAGCAAGAATTGGTTGCCGAACATGGCAATGGCGATCGGAACGAACACGAAGGTGGAGTGAGAAAATAGGAAGACTGAGCATCTGAGTATGGGAAATAAACGCGTCATGACACTCTGGTGAAGACAACAGAGGCGACGGCTTCAGCCATGACCTGCTTGATGGGGTTCAAGAGATCGGTGGGTGACCTGTCTCCAGATACGTGGCCGTTTTGGACTGCAAGGCCACCTGGCGGGCACGATAGTTGCCCTGCAAGTAACACTTGGTGAGCTGGGAATGAGAGACTTTGACCAAAGGTGTCCCAATGAATGGCATGCGGGAGGGGGAGGATGACATGTGAGCAGAATATGGTACACGGCCTCCTGATCATGCGGTTAGTGGCATCAATAGCATGCTGCTGTTTGTCAGTTACGCCTGCCTCAACCACAACTTCATGCTGATAGAAGATGCCATACGTCCCGGTGTCTGCATCAGCAAGGTGCATTGGGGAAACATACGCAAATTCACACATCACACCATCAATCCTGGTGTCCTAGTAGGATGCTTGAAACCATTGATGTTGACCGATGTCAAGATTGGTTTTTAGGTGTTAATATCGTGTATTAGTGAACACAGCGAATGCCCGAATAGCTTGTGTGAAGACGTGTGCCGTTCGGTGAATAAGGTGAACCAATAAATGTTCAGAAGGTAAGAGGGCTTCCCGAACAGGGCTTTCCCTATCTACAGTCGTAGCAAAGTAGCCTGTGACACTTGACGATGTAATGTGCAAGGTCTCATGGAAAGGTTGTTTAAGCAGCAACAATCGTTTCACCGGCGAAGGTGCTCCTTTGGAGCCTTCGCCGACAGCACCAGTAATAGTACGAAGGCTAAGGTAGTGAAGGTGAAGTACGAAACTCACCAGTGGTGCTTAAGTCCTCCTCTGGTCGAAGATAGTAGTCTATAGAAGAGGGCTCAAGATGATAGTCACAGTGAGGTCAAGTTTTGCACAAGATAGACGTATGATAATTTAACTGGGGAATGTACATGTGAATGTAAACTACTTATACCGAATGCTCATATGATATCAGCAAATAGGAAAGAGGCCTTCTTGAGTCAGGGTTGGATAGGGGTGCACAGTCAGGATACAAATAGGTGAAACACATATACAATAGAAATAAGGAGGAGTGCGAATGTGAAACAATGGGGAGGAAAGAGGATGATGGTTCCTATGTACGAAAACACACCTTGAGACCTGCATACATGTTACCCTGCATGGACTCTTGGTCTGCTGGGTTGATCCCACACGATCTACGGGTAGGACGTCCCGTGAATGCATTCCGGCCATAGGAACACCCAAAGGGGGTTGAGTCGAGAAGATGATGGGACCAGTGATGAACCATCATGCTGGGTAAAGGATGTCAATCGTGTTTGATGGTGTGCCTACTGGTGAATGTTGCGAGTAGCGAATGACTGTTCGGCGAATTCGGCGAAGAGCAAACAGAGTGAACATAGAAGTAGAGTGATAAAAGGGAAAATGGAGTTACTGGATACAAGAAATAAATGAGTCATGACAGTATCCCACTCCTAGCTTGAGAGTTAGGAGTTCACTTTGCAAAAGGGAGTAGATCGGTCCAAGGGGCGGAGATGCTCCTTCTTCCAAATCTATCTTCAAATCGTAAGGTCGATGTTCAGCAGGTTTGTCGGCTTTGGCCTTGTTGAACACGTCCGGAAAGTCACGATATTCTTTCGGAATGGAGCTCATGTCGACCGGGACGGAAGTCGAGGCGGAACGAGCCTTGACTGAAGCCGAGTCGGAAAGGTGAAGCTGGAAAACGGTCGTGTCTTCTTGCCGTTGCAATACGCGGAAAGTGGTGACGGAAACGAACGCAATACGAGGAGCTTCGAGGGATGGAGGTGCTAAAGCGGGACCGGAGTGCGGAACTGAATCCATGAGCGGAGTTGCAGAAGAGGCCTGAACCATCTTTGCGGATGACGTCGGAATAGACGGAAGTTGATCCGGGGTACGGAACTGTATTTGACCCAATGCCCAGTTAATCGACGGATTATATCAGGTGAGCCAATTCTGTCCTAGTACAACGGAACAGCTAGCATCTAGCAGAGTAACGTAAAACGTAACTTCATGGTTGTCCCCAGTAGCGAAACGGATAGACAGATCCACAACTTGGGAAATTCCCGTGTTGGAAGACCCGTCAAAAAGGCGGAGCGGAATAGTTGGAATGTTGCGGGTCGGAAGTTTATGTTTCAAAACAAAGTCGGAATCGAGGAAACAATGAGTCGAACTGGAGTCGACCAGTGCTGTGAACGGTGGTGTGGAAATGGTGTCGGAAGTGAGCGGAACAGAGAGGGAGTCGGAGGACGAAAGAGCGGATGCGTTGAGTTTAACCTCGTTTGTCGCACGAATGGGGTCAACACAGCCCTCAGCTCATGTGGAGGCCGGAGGACTGCTGACTATTTTTTTGAATCCGCAGCGGGAGCCGCTTTGGATTTCTCTTCCGTCTTTGCTGCGCGGCCCTTGGCCTTAGCAGCGGAGGCGGAAGCTCGAGTGCAGTCGCGAGCGACGTGACCGCCTTTGCCGCAGAAAAGGCAAAGGTTGTTGTCCATGCGACGCTGGCGTTCTACAGGGGTTAGTTTTCCCTCCTTCCCAAGTTTATCGGAAAGGTCCGGAGTGCTCTTCCGGGCGTTGGTGTTGGAACCAGAGGCCTGGTTATTGCGAGGGGTGTTGTTGTTGTTGTTCCGGTTGCCGGAGTTGGATCCGGAACTGTTGTTGTTGTTGTTTCTGGGGTTGTTGTTTCCGGAATTAGTCTTCTTCTTGTCTTTATCAGACTTCTTATCGGAAGACTTGTCGTTTTTGCTCTGGGTGGAAGTTTCGCGAGCAATCTCGGAGTGTCTTTCCCAGTAGCGCGAATCGGTGGATTGGGCGAGGTTGCGGAGGTTGGTAAGGGTGGCGGGTTTTCCGACGCAGGCAATTTCATCCTTGATGCGGGATGGCAAGCCCATGTAAAACTGGCGTCGGAGTGCGGCTTCTCCCCATTGGGCTCGAGGAGCGAGCTGCTGGAACGTGACGATATATTTAGCTATCTTATGAGTGTCTTTCATACGAAGCTTATCAAGTTCGTTTTCCGCATCGGCTTCCATGTCAAATGGTCCGAAGTTGCTGCGGAGTTCGGAGACGAAGTTGTGGTAATCGTCAGCCCAGTCGACGAGAGCGAATGGGTCCATGATGGCGGGTTCGAAGTAGTCGAGAGCCATGCCTCGGAGATAGGAAAGGGCGTAATTGACCTTCCGTTCGTTGTCGGGAAAGGCGTCGGGACGATCGCGGAAATTGAGTTGGAGCTGGACCAGAAATGGCTGGATCTTCTTGGGGTCGGAACCGTCGAACTGATCTGGTTCGCGGACCTTTGTCTTGGGGCGTGGTGGTGCTTGGGCCGGGTGCTGAAGTTGTCCGGCTAGCATGGCGATGGCTTGTGCAAGATCCGGAACTGGCGCGGGCGGAACTGGGTTGGCAGGAATCTGAGGTGCAAATGGAGGTGGAGGACCGCCGGTATAAGGGCAACCTAGGCAGACGCTCTACACTCAAGCGGCGAACTGGCGAAGGGGGATCCAAAGTGAGATAGAGAACTATATACAGGACATAGACATACCTGGCGAAGGGGGATCCACAGAGAAAACTCTAAGGAACCCCTTCGCCACATAACTATGACTATAAGCAAACGCGGGCATGCTAGCCCGATCACCGAATGCCCGAGTTACATAAGCAATCATGCCAGCGATAACAGGGCTGGACAGATAAGGAAGGAATGATTTCGGAAGGGGCCGGAACAGGAAGGGAAATAAATGGAACACAAGACAGAAGGATGCTAAAGGCTAGGAGAAGCTCAGGGGGCACCAACAACACGCTGCGATGATGCAGTGTGTGATAACGCACAGTGCGATCGTACACAGTGCGATCGTACACAGTGCGATCGTACACAGTGCGATCGTACACAGTGCGATCGTACACAGTGCGATCGTACACAGTGCGATCGTACACAGTGCGATGATGCACAGTGCAATCATACACAGTGTGTGATTGGTGTTCCCCTTACAGCCGGGAGGATCGCCTGGGGGACCGCCGGGTGGGCCGCCATGAGGGCCGCCTGGAGGGCCACCTGGAGGTGGTCCTGGTGGAGGTGGTGGTGGTGGAGCTGGGCGTCGGAATGACGCTGCTGTTTGTTCGCCACTGCTACTCGTCGAGTTTCCGTCATAGTCGGGATTGTCGTCGGGATTAGCGTCGGGAACTTCTTCGAATCGTTGCGGAAAAGCATCGGAGAGCTCATCGTCGGCACGAGAGCTGCCGGAGGGTTCCACGTGCCTTGGTGCTGCGGATCTAAGGCTGCCAAAATAAGAGAGAGCTTCGACAGCTCCTGCTCGAGCTGAAGTAGCTGTGGTACGAGGAGGCATAGTGATAGTTATCGGGTGGGAATCAGATAATACTGTTACGTATCGAGATTTCTGCTAAGTCGAACTAGAAAGGACAGCGGCTTCAACTTGTGGGTTGCGCCCCCAATGAACTATCGTCCCAAGTATTTCGGAATTGAGTCGGAAGGCGGAAAGTACTGAACCAAAGGTTTGGTCGGAACTTGAGTCGGAACTGAGGCAGAAGGCAGAAGGCGGAGAGACTGAGATCTTGCTAGACTCGCTGTGCTAAGAACAGGAGATGGAGCGAAGGAAATCAAGTATCAAAGGCAATTATCTGATTGCAGAATAACAGACATACATGAGGGGGTTTTATACAAAGAGCTGAGACAACAGGTAATGATATGGTACTAAGCAAATTCCAGAGGAAGCGGAAGTCAAGTACAATGCGTGGGAACTAACTATTGGGAACAATGGGACTACAAGGGGGGTTCAGGGTAAGGTAGAACAATGGCAAAGAACAAGGGGTCGGGAAAACATATCTGACAACGAACTACAAGGGTGACCGGATATGTGGTCTTGATGAACGGTGAGGTGGGTCCGGTGGGTCCGAGTAATAGAGTCGAAAGAACAAGGGAAATGTACAAGGGGCGGAATGTCGGAAATAACGGAGGGGCAGAAAGTGTTGCGGAAATATCGGAGGAGCGGAAGGTGTGGCGGAACTGAGGGTCGGAAGTCGGAAATGAACGGTCGTAACACACCATGCATTCGGTCTCCTTGGACAAATGTAGATAAGTGTCAGTCGAAGAAAGCTTATTTGAAAATATACATACCTGGCATTATAGTCACACTGTCAGTTAGATAACTTAGGTTTCTCTTGGAACATGGGGTAGTCTCTATAGCTCCTGTATCACCGTTGTACATGGGTGGTGACTGGTAGCCAGAATCCGAGTGAGTCATAGTGTGAAATGCTGCAAGCTGGTTCGACGGTGGCATATCCAACGACGATGCCGGAACTGTAGGTCCTTTTGAGGCTGGATATTGGCTGGAGTGTGACGGGAGTGGAAGATCTGGGATAGTAAACATTGAGGGTGAAGGGGTCGTGGAGTGCGATGGTAAGGGAAGGTCTGGAATGGAGAGTGCTGAGCTAGCCGTGGATGGTGTTCCCAAATGTGGACTGACAACAAACGGGTCATCAGCACTCACAGTGGGAATTTGGGCCTTCATTTTTATCCCCAAGACCCTCTTGCTTTGTTTGACGACTATAAACCACCACACTGAGTAGCGTAGAAACACAATACAATGATGTAATTACTTACCCCACTGAAGCCTCCTCGTCTTTGCCAGTGATATTGATGATATGGAGGTGGTGGTTTTATCAGCAAGGGTGAGCTAGTACAAGATGCTACGAGACATGAGAACCAACAAAGGGAGACTAGAAGAATGCTTACTGCTCGAGATTTGGGAGGAACGGAGGAGGCCATATCTATCGAAGTCAGGGAGACCTAGCATGACTGTTAAGTATCACCTGTCATATTAAGCTAAAATACTCGAGAGAATACCTGGACCGGTCTCGGTGTCTGGTCTTGCAGCGTACACTTCCACTGGTAAACCAGGGTTATCACTAATCAAGTCTGTCAGGCAGACTGACAAAAGTTAGTGTAGCAAAGAGATGTAGATTGAATGACTCACTCCATGTACCGCAGCCTTGCCACTTCTGTGCACAGGCGGCAGCTGTCAGGGGACACCCTGTTTTCCATTTCCAGTTCCGACTCCATTTCCGACTCCGCTTCCGATTCCGATTCCGATTCCATCTCCGCCTCCGCTCTCGGAAATGATTCCGCTTCTTGGAGAACTTCCACCAGTTCTGTTCGCCTTCCCAGTTCCACTCCAATTTCCGAGTTCCACCCTCGGAACAGTGTCGGAAATCAAGCGACTCGCGTAATAGGTGACATCAAGGGTCGATCAAGGGTCAGGGAGGTTCAGGGTTGATGGCGGGTGCCAAGTGTTGTCCCTGGCTGCGCAGCGTAGTATAATACGGGCTCGCTGACATTGGGGGTCCTTAGACTTTTCTCTTTGGATTTCCCCTTGTCAGGTGAGAATCCCCTCTCTTGTATGCTCTGTTCATTTATACAGACTTTGGATTTCCCCTTGTCAGTTGTGTGGTAGTGTGATCTCTGTAAGGGCAACCCTGGCTAGTTGTGGAGACCTCACTACCACACAACTGACAAGGGGAAATCCAAAGTCTGTATAAATGAACAGAGCATACAAGAGAGGGGATTCTCACCTGACAAGGGGAAATCCAAAGAGAAAAGTCTAAGGACCCCCAATGTCAGCGAGCCCGTATTATACTACGCTGCGCAGCCAGGGACAACACTTGGCACCCGCCATCAACCCTGCATCCCCCTGACCCTTGATCGACCCTTGATGCCACCTATTATGCGAGTCGCTTGATTTCCGACACTGTTCCGGGGCGGAAGTCGGAAATTGGAGTGGAACTGGCAAGGCGAACGGAACTGGTGGAAGTTCTCCCAGAAGCGGAATCGTTCCCGAAAGCGGATGCGGAGATGGAATCGGAACCGGAACCGGAGTCGGAAATGGAGTCGGAACTGGGCGTGGTGTCGGAACTGGAAATGGAAAACAGGGTGTCCCCTGACAATCTCCACAACTAGCCAGGGTTGCCCTTACAGCAGAAAAGTCTCTCCCATAGAGGACCAGCGGTCGTACTGCGTGTCGCAGCCGCCATAGGTGCGTTCGGAATCGGAGACAGCGACTCGGAGATCGCAACCTCTTCCGCACACACAGCGTACGACAGCCCTTCTTCTTACGTCGAGCTCCCAACCCCGGAAATCCCGTCCCACATTTCTCCTTCCGACATGGATCCGGACGATCGTCTTCGGAATATGGAGGAGGAATTGACGCGGAACCGGATGAAGACCGACGCGATTGAAACAGCCTTACAAGCGATTTTGGCTAAGTTAGATATTCCACAAGGTGGTGGAAATGAAATGTTGGATGATCCGGATTTCGGAAAAGCGGAACTAGCGGAGGAGAGAAAGTCCGCGAAGTTAGCAAAGGTCAAACCCGCAACTCCGGCGGACTTTGACGGAGATCGGGAGAAGGGACGCGCATTCTTCAACACATGCAGCATCTACTTCGCAATTGTCGGAGACCTCTTTCCGAACGACCAGGCTCGGATTCACTGGGCATTGTCCTTTTTCAAGTCGGACCGCGCATCCCGTTTTGCAAACAAGGTGATCCGACATGAAGCAAAGGGCAAGGGGAACTACTTCCGAGACTGGGACGCCTTCGAGAAAACATTTTCCGACCAGTTCTGCCCAAAAAATGAGCAGCTCACAGCCCTTACGAAGCTCGAGGGGACCAGCTGGTACCAGGCCAAGGATCCGGTCGATGACTATATCGATCGCTTCCAGGAGCTCATCGACCTTGCGGAGTATGATGACGACAAGACGATCGTCATCAAATTCCGACGAGGACTCGATCCGACACTCCAGAACCAAGTTGCGCTGCTTGGGGATGGAGCTCCGGACTTTGATGACCCGGAAGGGTGGTACCAAGCTGCACAGAGGGTGTCCCGGAACAGGGAAGCAAATGAGGCCTTCGTGGAGACGAGCCGGAATATGACGCGCAGTTCCACTCGTCCTACTCCACCTGTGCCAAAATCCCGAAGCACATTCATTCCCATGCGGAAAGTATTTCCGACGCTTTCTCCGCCCGCTCCTATTAGGAACCATAGCCCTCCTCCCTCGAAGAGTGGCCCTGCCCCGATGGATGTTGACCGCATGCGCGGAAAAGGCCGCGGAACTATCACCTGCTTCCGATGTCAACAACCAGGCCACTATGCCCGCGAGTGCCCCCAAGCATTTGACATCCGGCTTATGACCACAGAGGAGAAACTCGAGCTCCTTCCAGAGTTCCTCGCACTTGCGGACATAAGCGGAGTGCCTACTGCGGAAGGAGTTTCCGAAAATGCGGAACATGGCGCATCGGAAGCGGAAGATGCGTCGGATTTTGTGACGCGCAGCGGGTGAGATGTGTGCCCCTGCTGCCTGTACATAACCGGTTTGCCTGTCTTGAAGTAGAGAATGAAAAGCCCCGACTCCCCTCACTTCATACAGACCCACCGGATAAAGTCACACAAAAGCCAAATCCGACACCCCGTCTATCCCGCATCCGCCCTTGGGAGAGACGCCTTCCGAAGCGCTATGTCGTTGCTGCCACCCCTGGCCCCAAGTCACTAGTCATTAAGGTAGAGATCCAGACGACAGATACGGCGGAAGTCAAATCCGGACCCGCCCTTGTCGATTGCGGGGCCACTGGTCAGTTTATGGACCGGGACTATGTGGAACGGAACCGACTGACGACGCGGAAGTTGCAACGTGCAATCCCGGTGTTCAATGTGGATGGAAGCCCCAATGAGGCAGGGTCCATCACGGAGATAGTGGACACAATTCTCCGCTACGATGGACACTCGGAACGCACTTCCTTCGCTGTCACCAGCCTGGGGAAGCAAGACATCATCCTTGGGTTTACCTGGCTTCAAGAGCACAACCCGGAGATCAATTGGCAGACTCGGAAGGTACTGATGAGTCGATGTCCAGCCAAGTGTCACATGTGCCGGTCGGAAGTGCGGAAGGAGCACCAGGAGCAGCGGAAGACCGAACGGCTCATACAGACATGTCGTTCCGGCCCCCATCCACTGCTTGCAGAAGAAGACTCGGAAGCGGAATTTGACCCGGATCCCCCTTCCAATTCCGATCCGACGTCATCCGACTCGGCCTGGAAGACGCTCTGACGGAAGGGGAGCGCTTGCTGTACGTAAACCTTCCGCCGGAGGCGGAACACATCCGCGCCACCGGAAATATTTCGCAACGCCTTGCTGAAGCCTCTAAGAGGTATGATAGAGTGGAGGCGGAAATTCCGGAGTACCTGCGGGAGTTTGAGGACGTCTTCTCCAAGGAGTCGTTTGATGCCCTGCCTCCGCGGAAACTGTGGGACCATGCCATCGAGTTGGAGCCTGGGTCGAAGCCCACCAACTGCAAGGTCTACCCGCTGTCACCCAAGGAGCAGGTAGAGCTCGATGCATTCCTTGCGGAAAATCTCCGTACAGGGAGGATCCGCCCCTCCAAGTCACCCATGGCATCTCCGGTGTTCTTCATCAAGAAGAAGGACGGCTCGCTCAGACTTGTGCAGGATTACCGGGCCTTGAATGCGATCACGATCAAGAACCGGTACCCCATTCCGCTCATTTCCGAATTGATCACACAACTCCGCGGGGCGAAGTACTTCACCAAGCTGGATGTCCGCTGGGGCTTCAATAATGTCCGGATCCGGGAGGGAGATGAGTGGAAGGCCGCATTCCGCACCAACCGAGGACTCTTTGAGCCACAGGTCATGTTCTTTGGCCTCACCAACAGTCCTGCCACGTTCCAGACAATGATGAATGACATTTTCCGTGACATGATAGCAGAAGGGGTTGTCTGCGTCTACCTCGATGACATCCTCATCTTCACAAAAACAATGTCCGAACATCGGGAAGTCGTGCGGAGAGTGCTGGAACGACTCCGGGAGTACAACCTGTGTCTCAAGCCGGAAAAGTGCGAATTTGAGCGGACGCGGATAGAGTATCTTGGGGTGATCGTGTCGGAAGGAAAGGTGGAAATGGACCCCGTCAAGGTTTCCGGTGTGTCGGATTGGCCGGTGCCGCGGAACAAGAAGGAAGTCCAGTCCTTCATTGGGTTTGTCAATTTCTACCGGCGGTTCATCAAGGACTTCTCCTGCCACGCCCGTGCCCTCTTCGACCTCACCAAGAAGGAGGTTGGATGGCGGTGGGGAGAGCCGGAACGGGCCTCCTTTGACAAACTCAAAGAGCTGATCACTTCCGCCCCGGTCCTGATCTTTCCCGACGACTCTCGCCCTTACCGAGTGGAGGCGGATTCTTCCGACGCAGCTACCGGAGCGGTCTTGTCGCAACAGTCATCGGAAGAAGGTGGGGGGTGGCATCCGATTGCCTTCTTCTCTAAGAGTCTCAGTCCGGTCGAGCGGAACTACGAGATCCATGACAAGGAGATGCTGGCAATCATCCGAGCGCTGGAGGAGTGGCGACACTTCCTTGAGGGTGCTCTATGCCCATTTGAGATCTGGACAGACCACAAGAACCTTGAGTATTTCCGCACGTCTAAGAAGTTGAACCGACGACAAGCACGGTGGTCCCTACACCTGTCCCGGTTTGACTTCATGCTCCACCACCGCCCCGGCCGCACCATGGGCAAGCCCGATGCCCTATCCCGCCGCGCGGATCACGGAAGCGGAAGTGGAGACAACGCGGATATGACACTGCTCCGCCCTAGTCTCTTTGCAATCCGTGCCCTAGAAGGAGTAACTGCAGTTGGGGCGGAAGCGGAAATGCTCCGGGATATCCGGAGGCAGTACCGGAATGGAGAGAAGGAGGAGTCGGTGGTGAAGGCAGTGGAGGAACTCCGGAAAGGGCACTCACGGTCTGTACGGGCAGCGGAATGGTCGGAACGGGATGGGCTGCTCCACTTCAGAGGCAAGGTCTACGTTCCAGATGGGGCGGACCTCCGCCGTCGCATCGTGTCCCAGCACCATGACACACGGGTCGCTGGGCATGCTGGCAGGTGGAAGACGCTGGAGTTAGTGGCTCGGAATTACTGGTGGCCTCAGATGTCCCGCTACATCGGACAGTACGTGAAGACGTGTGACCTTTGTCTCCGAACCAAAGCGCAACGACATCCGCCCGTCGGAGAACTTGTTCCGCTCCCGATTCCCGAATCCCGCTGGGACACCATCAGTGTCGACTTCATCGTTGAACTCCCAGAGTCTCATGGCTACGACGCGATCATGAACGTCGTGGATTCGGTGAGCAAGGTGTCCCACTTCATTCCGACGCACACGACGATCACAGCCCTCGGAGCGGCCCGCCTGTTCCTTGCACATGTCTGGAAGTTGCATGGGCTCCCGAAGCAAGTCGTTTCCGACCGAGGTCCGCAGTTTGTCGCGGAACTGACTCGGGAGCTCTACCGCCTGCTCGGCATAAAGCTGGCTACCACCACAGCGTACCATCCGCAGGGTGACGGACAGACGGAACGGGTCAATCAGGAGTTGGAGCAATATCTCCGCCTCTTTGTCAACGAGAGGCAGGATGACTGGGATGAGTTACTTCCGCTGGCGGAATTCCAATACAACAACCATGTCCATTCCGCCACGCAACAGACTCCCTTCATGCTTGACTCCGGACGACACCCGCGGATGGGCTTCGAACCACGCCAGGCTGACTCCCGACTCGAGACGGTCAATGAGTTCCGAGACCGCATGGACTCCACCCTTTCGGAAGCCAAGTCGGCCCTTGCGAAGGCCAAGGATGACATGGCAAGGTACTACAACCGACGCCGGGTTCCTGCCCCAGAGTACCAAGTTGGAGACAAGGTGTACCTAGATGCAAGTGACATCCGCACCACACGCCCTTCGCAGAAGCTTGCCCACCGCTACCTTGGGCCCTTCACAGTGACGCGGAGGGTTGGACGGAATGCATACCGCCTCCGACTTCCGATGTCCATGTCCCGCCTCCACCCCGTCTTCAACGTGGTGAAGTTACTCCCTATGCTTGAGGACCCAATTCCACGTCGGAAGGCTCATCCGCCACCTCCGCCAGAAATTGTAGATGGGGAAGAGCACTACGTGGTAGAACGGATCCTGGACAGCCGGTTTGTGCGAGGACGACTCCAATTCCTCGTGAAATGGGAAGGGTATGGGTACGAGGAGAATTCTTGGGTCCCGGAGCAAGATGTTTCCGCTCCTGACAAACTCCGGGAGTTCTATAGGACACATCCAGGTGCCCCTCGCCGAATCCGCTCGCTGGCATTTCAATCCCTTGTGTCCCGTGCTTCGAGGACGCAGCACGCTAGAGGGGGGTGATGTCAGGGGACACCCTGTTTTCCATTTCCAGTTCCGACACCACACCCAGTTCCGATTCCATCTCCGCATCCGCTTTCGGGAACGATTCCGCTTCTGGGAGAACTTCCACCAGTTCCGTTCGCCTTGCCAGTTCCACTCCAATTTCCGACTTCCGCCCCGGAACAGTGTCGGAAATCAAACGACTCGCATAATAGGTGGCATCAAGGGTCGATCAAGGGTCAGGGGGATGCAGGGTTGATGGCGGGTGCCAAGTGTTGTCCCTGGCTGCGCAGCGTAGTATAATACGGGCTCGCTGACATTGGGGGTCCTTAGACTTTTCTCTTTGGATTTCCCCTTGTCAGGTGAGAACCCCCTCTCTTGTATGCTCTGTTCATTTATACATACTTTGGATTTCCCCTTGTCAGTTGTGTGGTAGTGTGATCTCCACAACTAGCCAGGGTTGCCCTTACAGTGAGCAGCAGACAGAAATCTTTTTCAAACTCAACCAATAGAGTACAGGATATACTCAAATTAGCTACCTGAGTGCCGCTTGCCACCCGAACAGTGCATACCGGGTAAGCGCCCAAAAGCCGCGGCTTCAGGGCTCGGCTCGGGCTCTCAAAGCTCAAGCCAGGCCCTAGATCCCGGCCTCAGGACGGCTTTGGCCCAGCTCGGCCCAGCTTTTGGGGGCCCAGCTCCGGCTTAGGCTGCAGCTGAAGCCGGGCTTTGCAGAACACTAAACCTGTCTCTGTACATTAGTTATTACATAATCCCAGTGGGCTCCTTAGGGACCCACTGTATAGTTTATGCGTGGGAACCGGCCAGCGGTTCCCATCGCATCTTACTTCCACCTGTCACTATGTAGCATTCAGAATACCACACTTGTGTTGGGATGAGTAAGCGGGAACGCAGCTGGTGCGTCGGATGCACCGGACAACCAGTAACAAAGACCAGAATAGCCTCGGTCATACATGACCGAGGTAGTATATGATACGGACAAGTAGCTACGCACACCTCAGTGAACTCCCCATTCACTGAGGTGCGTATATCCTTCTCTAGAACTAGGCAGACCATGCTCACATGTCTTGTAGCTTGTCTGTCTATAGCTACTGCGCATAACTGATACAACTTGGTCAAGTTCTGTTGTGCCCTTGTGATACAAGGTACTAAGATCGACATCTTTACACCTTTTTGAACTATCCTGTGGTTGATCGCCATGCAACCAACCGATTGTGGATTCGAAGCAATCTTGAAAAAGATCGCTGCGTCGACGACTAAACATTGTTGAGACCCTCCAGTAGACCCTCTACTGTCGGCTGCGAGTGTGATGATTCCATGCAGTCGAAGACGGACACGAGCATCAAGCTCGCAGTCCACGCCACAGGTGCAGCCCAGTGACACGATGGCTGATGCTACCCTGGACCAAGAATCCAGGACACCAGAAGCTGGAGAGATTGTAGATCTCACCGCCCTCGTCCCCCCAATAGAGGATGAGGAAAACCCCAACCATGTCTCACCGAGCGTGGTCGAGGATGAGACATCGCCGGGCGACAAGCCAGCCCCACCCCCCCAATCCCCTCTGCCCAGAGACAAAGGAAAGGGCAGAGAGGCCTCGCCGTCGTCAGACAGCAGAGCATCAATATTGAGACAGGCACAAAGCCATGGCTTGAATCGCCACTCACGAAGTCAAGCGATGATGATCGTCCCTGAAGGGCAGCTGTAGCCACTCGACCCGACATTGCATTTGCGGTGTCGTTGCTCTCACAATTCCTTGAAAATACAGGTGGTACACATTGGAATGCAGTAAAACGTGTCTTCAAATATTTGAAAGGCACGAAGCATTACAAGCTCACACTTGGAAGGAATCGAGACGGCTTGATGGGGTATTCAGATGCGGATTGGGGTTCACAGAGTCATAGGCGTTCGTATTCGGCATACTTATTTCAGATTGATGGGGGCACTGTTTCATGGAGTTGCCAGAAACAGTTGATAGTAGCCCTCTCATCAACTGAAGCCGAATTCGTCGCCCTGACCCATGTGGGCAAAGAGGCTCTCTGGATGCGCCATTTTATTTCTAAAATATTCCAACCACTGAACAGACCCATCAAAGTTTATTCAGACAATCAATCAGCCATTACAATCACGTATGGCACTCAACAACACACGAGAACCAAACATTTCAACATCAGATTATATTTCCTTCAAGATATAATCAAAAATCAAGAAGCCAAGCTCGTCTATTTGCCAACCGAACAAATGTTGGCAGATATTCTCACTAAAGGACTTCCTAGTCCTAGAGTGAAGATCCTCAACGAGAAAATCGGAATATATTAAGCTTGAGGGGGCGTGTTGGGTGCATTTATGCTCCTGCACCAAAATCAAGCATAATATATTCAATTTACTGTATTGGGTTTCAATTTCTTCTCACATTGTTCTTGTACCATGCATTCATTTCTCTGTTTATTTTCGAAATTTTCCAGTCACTCTCTACCTCTCCATTCCATTTTGTTATTTCTATTTTCACAGGCGGCTGCACCCAGCGGAGTCTGAAATGACTTCGATGCGTGGGCTCTTGGGCGCTAAAGAGCCGGGTAGTAGTACATGCACAGTGAGACAGATTTCCCCCTCTCTCAGTGACAACTAAATTCACTGAGAGAGGCAAGTAAATTAGTCTAGTGTTCCTTCGATTTATTGACCTAGAAATCCTCTGTAGTGAATTAATTTCTAGGTAGTGTATAATATATTTACAGTGACAACTAAATTCACTGAGAGAGTGAATTAATTTCTAGTCTATTCTTTTGAGCAACAAGTCCATACCTACTGCCTATAATTCCTGTCCTCTACACTGCTAGCCCTGCTCATTTCACCAATTCCGCTCCATTTTCCAACTTCTGTTTTCAGAGCAATGTCAGAAGTCAAGCAGCTCATGTAGTATGTGGCATCCAGGGTTGGCCAATGGTCAGGGAGGCCAGGGGAATGCAGGGTTGATGGTGAGTGCCAGGCAATGCCCCTGGCTGCGGACCTGCATAGTATAATATGGGCTCACTGGCAGTGGGGGTCCTTAGGCTTTTCTCTTTGGATTTCCTGTAAATATATGTATTTAACCACATTGCCCTTAAATGTGTATTACTGGGTGGGTTAGCACAGGTGGGTCTAACCACCCATTTGGGACAATGTGAGGGAGAGCCTCAGGTTTGAACCACCCCCCACCCCATCTGTAGCAGTAATTACTCCAGTGGTTCACCCCACTGATAGGTGTTGATAAGTGTTAGGATTGTGAAGCTCCTGGACCTCCAACCCATGTGTAAGACCTATTGAAACTGATCAGTACTGATATGCAATATTAGGAACTGCACACAAACAGGAAGTATCCTATGTTGGCGCCAGCATACCCTGGCTTACTTTGGTAACTACGATACCCTAACATGTAAAATACCTTGATTACTCTATTCTGCATTCTGGGTAGAGACTGCCTATATAGGCTGATTAATGAGTCCCTGAATTGGGGGAGGTGAGTGTGGCGCGGCAAACACTTAGACCAACCAGGAGGTTAATTGTTTCCACTGAGTTTGGGGGCAGAGGGCATTTGTCAGGCAGAGATGAGATCCATGGAAGTCTGCCGAGAGGCAGGAACTCCCTGTCAGGGGAACACCTCCCTATGGGTTTTCCCTCTCCTTTCCTTCTCTTCCCCTTCTTCTTGTCCCATTGTCCATTATTCTTGTTCCCTGTTCTGCACTTATTTTCTGGTGGCTTGGCTTACTCAGTAGGCATATAGTTAGTTGCTGAGGTAAGGGGGATCCTTATCTTGTTCTCTTTGGATCCACCTCATCTCAGGTATGCACTCTATGTAATTACTGATTGATAGCTTATACACTTTGGATCCCCCTCATCTCAAGTAGCTGCTCTAGGGAGAGTAGAGCACAGTTGAGGTTGCCCTTGCAGGAGAATGAGATCACCCACTGAGGACCAATGATTTAGACTGGGCATACCAAACATGAGAAGACCTTGCATTGCATATGTTGCTTCTGTGATGTCCCTCCTCTTCTAGAGGTGACAGTGTGGCTGCACATTCTGAATGTGGACGGGTTTTCCCGTGTTGCAAACACAGCGTCCCATGCCTTCCCTCTTCCCTCTGCACCTTCTGGTTCACACTTATGTGGCGACCTAGTCACGGTCCACTGTGGGTGTAGGTAAATGGCACCAGCATAAGACAGGCCAGAGTACAGTAGAGTGTACCATTCTGGATGGCACTATCTCAAATCCCCCCATAGGATAATCCCCATCATATTTCTTCTTTTTCCATGATTTGTAACTACCCCTTACCCTGTCCTGTCCGAATGCGATCATGGACTCTTTCACTTAGAAATAATAGATAGAAAATCATTTTCTTTACTCTATAAATATGGTGACTTCACTGTATAAGGCCAACAATGATGACCTGTTCCCTTGTCATGGAAGGACATGACTTTGGCTCAAATGACAATGAGGAGTGGCTTGTCAACGAGATTTTATCCCATAGATGGAAAGACCTAGAGTTCCAAGTCCATTGGACCCTAGGCGATGTGAGACCCTAGGTGATGTGACATGGGAGCCCATGTCAGTGTGTAAAGAGTTGGAAGCTCTAGATAATTATTTAGAGCTCCAGGGAGTCGCAAAACCACACAACCTAGCCAAGCGGCATTAGGTTGCATGAGTCATGTGTCCAGCATGTGATGTGCCGGCAGTGGTCCTGAAAATTTTCACCTCGGATCTTTCCAAGGTGCATTGCTTCTTAGAAGCAACCACCACCACTCCCAGCATCTTCTGATGAAGATGCTGCATGCCAAAGATGACATCGATGTTGATCCATCAACATCAGCTTCTTGATCAATGGCCCCAAAGCAAAGGGCTGCTGTGATCCTCAGTGCCCTAACAACCACAGAGCACTGGGAGATCATGGGATGGGAAGATGGCCTAGCTATTGTCCATCCTGAGCATGCAACAAATGCACAGTTTACGCATCACACCTCAAGGCTGCCAGCAGCTTTGACCAGAGGCAGCTCTTCCAGCTGACCCTCATGGTCAGCCAACCCTTGCATTGATGACATCCACATGACTGACTTGGTGGAGGACAATCTTACGAGAGATCTCTACAAAGACTCCTGAGTTGTTCATAGAGGGGGAGGGTGTAGATATACATATTTACCCATTGCCACTTAAGGCAATGCTTATTTCTGGTAGCTTAGTTAGCACCAGTGGGTCCTTGCAGACCCACTGTATAGTTCTTGCATGGGAACCACCTGGCAGTTCCCCATCTTATCTTAACCCTAAACCATCACTACATAGCATACAGAATACTATCATTGGTTGAGTTCTGCCTGCCCATGTGATGCAAGGGGTTTAAGACCACCCATCTTACATTTCCCCTCTGTCAGGTGAGAACATAACTCTAACAAACCATATCTGAATGTATGTTTCTTTTCTGCAAGCCATGGTCAATTGATATAGATCATTGAACAGTGGGTGGACTTTTTGCTTAATGAAGCTAGCCTACCTCAGACAAGTACATTGTGCTTCAAACCATATGGTTTGATGTGCTTACACCCGTTTGCAGTACCTAAGGCGCGCGTTGGATTTGCTTCCGTTTTAGCGTGCAAACTTCGAACAACGATATCTTGCTTGATATCGCTCCGATTCGCTTGAAATTTCATATCTGAAGCTATGTGGACCATAGCTAGGGCATAGAACTAAAAACCCGAATAAAACAAGTATTTTTTATTTTGCATTTTGGGTGCTGAGGGGGGAACAATGTCAAGCTTAGCTTACTGTATGTAGTTCAATGCAGGTTTTAATTTTGTTTGCTACTTTGTACTAATGGTGAGAACCCACTACAGGAGAATCTCCAGAAGAGGGTGTCGTAGGATTGGAGAGGAAGGGCTTAGCTTCTTCTGATGTTGGATCAGTGAGATTTGACGGTAGGCGTTCATTCTCAATGTCGGATTTCCTCCTGTGTAGCATAAGCCCCGAAAATCTGAGGGATCATATAACGTGGAACATATGCATCATCAAAGTTCGTAATAGCATCTTTGATCCCTTCTGCACTGAGTGCCAATGCACCATAAGGCAACTTCACTGATCCTGACACGTTCTTGAGCTCGGAAACCGCGGGGGCGCACACGTATGTGGTGGGGTGAGGGGCACGGAGGTGCTGGGGTGGGCGAGCTGGTGTAGGAGGACGGGGTGGTGGGGGAGCGGGCGGCGGCGGGTGCAGGTGTGGGTGCGGGTGCAGGTGCAGGTGCGGGTGCGGGTGCAGGTACGGGTGCAGGTACAGGTGTAGGTACGGGTGCAGGTATGGGTGCAGGTGCGGGTGCGATTGCAGCATGGACGACACGGAGCTCATCACGAGGAGACTGGGCATACAGTTAGCAGGGTGCGGGGGCGTCAACACACCTTGACACCCAGGGGACTCCACGCAGGGGACATGGGGGATACCGGCCCAAACGGCAGCCGGTAGAGGGACGGGAGCGCGGACGTGACACGACTGGGCTGGCGGCCCTCGAGGCGTGCGAGGGCATCGCCGCGGTTGGTGTTGCAGTAGCGCGTGGAGGTGCGGGACGTGGTGGTGGTCATCGCGAGGGTTGTTGACGGTAGGAGCGATGGAGCTGCGGTGGGTTGGGGTGCGGGTGGATGACAGGAAGGAACTGCTCATGCTTGTACGAGTAGAAGGGGTGCTTCAAGTCACAATGGTGGACTTGTAGTTGGGACGCGTGACAGCCCTTTCAGCGAGGATGTAAAGTAAGCATAAGTAGCAAACTCACCAATAAAAATGGGATAGTGGCCATTCGACACCTGAAAATTACACTTGATTTGGGGTTCAGCATTGGGAGTAAGGGTGCAAATGCTGTCGCACGATTCATGTCATAGAATTCTTGGTCAGGGTGTGTGTTTTGGGAACTTCCATTCTCCTTGTATGTACTACCCACACCATCGCTCATATGCCTCGCCCTGGCAACCCTAAACCTGTTCGTCACATGTACAGCAAGGATCTGCGGGATTGCGTTATACACCAAAAATTCAAGCTCAACAAGAAATCAACCTATATTGCAATTGACCTCGATATGTCACTACATGTAGTTCAATGCACAATCAAACTCTGGTGGGATGTTGGAGACATCGTGGCAGAGCCAAAGCAGCTATCTCATGGGTCAAAAATGACCTCAGCTCAGAGTGAAGTAAGTAATTCATGTCTGTGTTTAGCTGTAGCTTATTTTATTTTATAACAGTTTCTTCTTGCGCTTCTTGAACGCTCGCCCGATATTTACCTTGATGAGCTTGTCGAAGAGCTAGAGGTGCAGCATGGTATTTTAGTAAGTATATCAACTGTCTGGAGGACGCTTCGACATCTTGGCTTGCAAAGAAAGAAAGTGAGTCATTAAATCCTCAAAGAATGACAACCTTTATATTTGTCTCCAATCCAGCTTTCATGGGCAGCCGCAGAGCGCTGTGAAGCCTCGCGGACTGCTTTCCAGTTTCGTATTGGTAGTGAACCACCGGACCGTTTGGTTTTCACAGATGAAAGCACAATTGACCTTCGCACAACGTATAGACTAATGGGATGGGCTTACAAGGGATGTAGGCCTCGAGTGCGAGCACATTTCCAAAGGGGCGAAAGGTAACAATTTGTGCACGGGCCTCCATTATTGTATCACTAATATCCACTCAGATTTTCAATCCTTCCAGCGCTCTCACAAGATGGAATCATCTATAGCCATATCAAATTAGGGGCATAAGACAGTCCAGAGTTCCTTGGGTTTCTGAAGGGCCTTTTAGAGGTAATGAACCCTTACCCGGCACCACAGAGTGTTCTTGTTATGGATAACTGCACCATTCACCACATACCTGAGGTCTCACTCTTATGTGCCCAAAGGTTTTTACCATTATAAACTGTTTTCACTAGCGCCTAATCTTGCATTTGCAGAGGAATCAAACTGATGTATCTTCCGCCGTACTCGCCCGATCTCAACCCGATCGAAGAATCATTCTCCTTCATCAAAGCTCACCTCAGGCGTCATGGTGCCGAGTTCCGTGCATGTGTTGCAAGTAAGGAGAGGGCTGAGCTATTCATGTTTCTCTACGAGGCACTGGATCGGATTACACGCAGACATGCGCGAGGGTGGATGAAGGACTGTGGCTATCTGTAGTGCAGTTGTACTACTGTAATGTAATTTTTTTGTTGTCAGAATGTTGAAAATTATCTGCAATGTGATGGATGATATTGGTAAACAACACTTAGTAGTGCAAAAAGTACTCATTGTAAGTGCCCACTCTTCCTACAGTGGCTACAGGATCTCATAATATTATATGTCCTGCATTACATGCGGTCTTTCCCAGCTCATCCTCTCTCTTCACCTGTCATTTCCCCCTCATTAACATAATCCCAACTCTCTGGCAGGTCTGAAAGAGATTCAAGCCCAATCGTTACATACTGCCTGTATGGCTCGGTGGCCTGTAAAGTGTACCCATCGGCGTCCGAAAATATGACCTTAACGAAGTCTGGTTTCAGCCATTCCAGAGCAGTCTCCTGAGAAAGCATTAACCATTGAATCAAGAGTTTGGAGAATGGCTTCAAGCCCGTGGAGAAGCTTTTCGTGGCATCCTGTTGCTTTAACCTACCAAGGAAACTTCCCCTAGCTTGTAACACAGGTAACTCGTCAGAGAGCATCGTTTGACGGTAATTCTGTTCTAGTAGCACGAGTGCCCCCTTGGTCTCCAGAATCTCCAGAATTGACCAAAATAAAACCCATATAAACGACTCCAGGTCATCAATTACTTGGTGCACAACTTGTGTTCCAGAGTCCCAAGCAACAATCAGCGCCTGAGACATGAAAGGCAGCGTACCCTAGAACCATGTAAATCACAAGCCGCACACAACAACTAAAGACCCACCGAGCGATGCTTTGCTAATTCCCGCTTCTGATCCATCCAACGAATCGCCTGGTCCCCATCGCATATGAATCCCACACATCTAGTAACTTCTCGAGTCATGGCAAAACTGAAGCAAACATAAAAAACAAAAGGACTGATGTGAAAGACGGTACGTACTCTGTCACAGGCGGCCGCTCAGCTTCATCCATCAGCATGATGTTCCCGATGCTTATGTCGCGGTGCAACCAGCCGTTCTTAAACAGCCCAAAATGCCCTGTCAATCACCATTATAGGTAAATCATGTCCGATGCCCTCTTCGTTCACATACCCAACATGGCGTGCACTATGCAACGCATGAGCAATCGAGGACTTTGTGCAGCTGGCAGTGACGTCCCTCGGGTCTCAAAAACAGATCACATATGTATTCGTTCGTCAGGCCTAACCCCGGCGTATGGCTCAGGTGCACACACGGGCCAATACGTTGCGTCATCAGGTATGAGCTTATCCATTCCGTCCTTGACAGGGTATGAGGCAAGGATGTCTGGCAGTCCAAATCCGCCCGATAACGCTCGAAACATTGTGCCTTCTTCGTTATGGGTTTTCAATGGCCATGATCTTTCAGAATGACAGTGTCCGGCAAGAGAAAAGATATGCCTCCCTTCAACCTCAAGGGTTCTCGACCGTCAGTCTCTTTTCCAGGCTGAGAACGCGGGGGTTGGTGACTTCGTAAGTTATACCGGTGAGTGGACGAAGGTTGAGCGGGAGAACCATCAGTGGCGGTTGCACCTTCAAACCCAATTGTTAACTACTGGCCCAGATCTCTAAACGTCAAAACGCACCCTTCTTGACCAAAAGATACACATGCGTTGCTCGTCCGTGAACGCAACGTCGGTCACAAAGTGTTTTCGAAATCTTGAATATACCCCTCTCGGGAATCGCAATGTCTGTGATGGTACGAGTAGTATCGATTCCAGCGTGGTTTGTGTCGGTCCAAGAATTAATCCCAACCACTCCGCGGACAAATCCTTTAAAGCCTCCCTCCTTCGAGAGGTCAAGTTCCGGCATAACAACCAGACCCATGCGAGAATAAAATCTGAAGCGCACCCCCATCGTTGCGTTGTTGAAATGGATAACAGTGACGAAGAGTCTATCCAATTGGTGTGTAAACATACAGTGCGCGTACGTGCTTGACTGCAGGATCAAACCAGGCCAGTTATTCTTCACCTCTACGCAAATTTCAGCCTCATTCCATGAGAGCTTTGGCTTTGAGCCTCGGCTCTCACCAACAGACTGACAACCAACAAGGTCTGGTTTTAGGGGGGAGTCTGTGTCAAGTCCTTCAGCCATTTCCTGACCGTACATGTAAAACTGAAGACCTCGGTGGATATTGCCATTCGACAGCTTTTGGGAGGAGATGGACAGAATCTGGTTGAGTAACCACTCCAACGGCGCATAATGAGCGCTTTCTGGACCAGTGCGGCTGGGCCATTCCTTGAAAGTGTTGGTTGGGCTGTCCCAGAACACGCCAGGTTTCAGTTTGGATAGGACAGTGTCGACAATTTTTTGATCCGCCCGACAGCGCTCTTCAAGCAGAGAATTACTCTTGAATATCACACCGGAGAACTCGCCCTTCATCAGCTTTTTCAAATCATCCTGGGTCCGAATGTGTGATTCATGAGATTTACTGGAACTGACGCTATATGGTGTGCTCGTCAACGGAAGCTTGAGAGATTGGGGCGGTGTTGATGGCATCTGGAATAACAAATATCGAGAATTAGAGGCAGACAACAAGTAAAGAACTATGTTGTGTGAGTCTGAGAGGCAGAGCTGTTGTCAACATGCGGACAAGTCATGTGACAAGTGAACCATCTACATTCTTGCGGTGTGTTGGTGGTAGCGGCCTCAAGGTTAAATACCAATAATGTGCCGTGCGCTGCCTCAGATGGTACTGAGGCTGCCGATCTCAAATATCCATAATTCTCTAAATTGTTCTTTTTGATGTATATAGTAAATCTAATTATTGTGTCCTACTGGCATAATTCTGCTTGCCTCCCTCCCTCTCACACCTTCTTAGCAAGCTTCCTTATAGCCTTTCTAGCTGCTCCTTTGATGAAATTCGCGTCACCCCATGACATCCCGATGTTGGCCATGAGCACATCAGCCGTCACCTCCTTCAGTTCATTTAGGAAGTAAACGTTGTTTGCTTCAAATTTACCTTTGAATTCATCAATGTTCCGCCCCCTAGCCTCAGGCCAATTACGGACATTGTCAAGAAACTCTTCGATGCTTGGGTAAGCGATGTCACCGGGAGTCGCAGGGGTCAACTGTTCCGGTCTCTTGTCAGGATTGACAGTAACAGGGTGGTTCAGGACCATGTTCTGAGCAAACATTCAATAGTCAATTGGTGGGAACATCATCATAGGAAATGATCCTTGAAGGCCCAATGCAGCGCCGGACAGGTTCGCCGTTGACCCTTCATCGGTCTTCTCTTTTTGAATGGAGTCTTTGCGATAATGGAAATATTCGAAGTGAGCGTTGTTTGGAGGAACTTTCAGAGTGACCCCGTGAATGTTAGAAACCTAAATTCGCATTATTAGCAGCGAGTAATACATATAAATGCAAAGGTTGTACTCACCAAGGCTGTTACCCAGGACTGGAGTTGGCACCATGATAAATGCGTGTGCTCTCCATTCTTATTCAGTTTGCAGACTTTTGAAGCACATGCCGGTTTGCCACAGTTTGAATACTCTGCCTTCAACGCCTCCATGAAATCCCTTTCCCATTTTGTCGGTAGGCCATGCTCTTCGATCTCAGATCCTTCAATGTCAGAATCGGCGTTCAAGTCCTGAATACGAGCTTTCTTCTTTTTGCCCCTGCCAGCTGCATTTGTCACAGTTTTGTCCCTTTTCCTGGAAAGTGTATGGCGAAGCGAAGCGATGTCTATAATTCTTATAATATCAGATGCGGCTGCCATGTGAAGTCACATGCACACGTACACTTTCATCCAGAACGATGTCTACTTCCACGCCACTGGCATCGCCCTTTTTCTTCCTTGCCTGAGCGCCCTTCACATCATCCTTGAGGTTGTCCCAGTCCTCTTCTTTTGCCAGTTTCGAAAGGTGTTTATCTCACACACCTTTGAGCCGGTAAGCTAGGTGCAGCATCTTTTTCACTGTTTGATAGCACCCTATCGCTTTGAAGATACGTTCCTCGACCTTCTTGTAACTGACATTGGCAGGAAGCTTCACACGCTCAACAAACCCTTCGGCTTCAGTGCCGTCCGGAACACGCAAGATAATTACTACGCCGTGAAATGAGCATCAAATTATAAATGAAAAATATGATGGCATATCAGGTTCATCAATATCCTTTACCTGTTTTGGAACTGCCACCTCTACTAACTCTTCAGACTCTGAGTCTTGATTAGGGTCGTTGGGCTCAGCTTCAGACTCGGATGCACTTTGAGCCGGCTGGGTCTCTTCCTCATATGAAGACCCTGACTCAGATTCTAAGTCTTCAAAAGTTACTTTTTTTGCCGCCTGACATTTCGGTTGAAAAGTGCTAGTAGTTTGAACAGATTCTAAATAACTGGTGAGCTTGAAATAGCATCATTATATATAAACCGACCTTTGCCCTGAATTCCCGCTATGTCAGGTGACAGTTCCTCTGGAGGTTCTTTGACCTTTTTCGTTGCTCGTGTTGACTTGGTGGGCTATCTTTTATTTTTGTTATTTCCCATTGTTGGTAAGGCAAGTTGAACTTGGTCGGGTTATGCCGATTCATAATAGGCGGCTTGCCGCGCTGCACCATTGACAACACCACGCACCACAGACACTTCAGCCTCTCTTGGTTTGGCACTTGTCTTCCATATGAACTTGCCCCGGGCTTCGAAGCATCCACTGACCCTGTTCTTCAATTGCGCCTTTTCGCTTAGCTCCACAGGCTCGCCATCAAGTACCAGCAGCTCCCTGTCAACTCCCCCATAACCCCAGTGGCCAACTTCCGTGAGTATCCCGGCCCGTATTCCTCATACCAGGATGTCTGACCACTCAACTCCCGCAGAGTGCCACGGCCCAGGCACAT
This sequence comes from Gautieria morchelliformis, assembly GCA_015179125.1. NCBI lineage: Eukaryota > Fungi > Basidiomycota > Agaricomycetes > Gomphales > Gomphaceae > Gautieria > Gautieria morchelliformis. The sequence goes on along the minus strand of WHVA01000023.1, from coordinate 138,194 downwards.
TCGTGTCCCAGGGCACGCGTACCTGCACCCGCACCTGCTGCCACCCATTCCCCCACCACCCCGTCCTCCTGCACCAGCTCGCCCACCCCAGCACCTCCACGCCCCTCACCCGCCGCGTACGCGTGCGCCCCCCACGTCCTTTGCGTCGTCGCCCAACCCATCCCCGCACCTATCCCGTACCTGCACCTGCACCCGCACCCGCCGCCGCCCGCTTCCCCACCACCCCGTCCTCCTACACCAGCTCGCCCACCTCCGCCCCCGCGCCCTTCGCGTTGCCGCCCAACCCGTCCCTGCACCTGCATCTGCACCCATACCTGCACCCGCACCCGTACCTGCACCCGCACCCGCACCTGCACCCGTACCTGCACCCGCACCTGCACCGCCGCCCGCTTCCCCACCACCCCGTCCTCTTTTACACCAGCTCGCCCGCCTCTGCCCCCGCGTCCTTCGCGTTGCCGCCCAACCCGTCCCTGCACCCGCCGCCGCCCGCTTCCCCACCACCCCGTCCTCCTACACCAGCTCGCCCACCTCCGCCCCCGCATCCTTCGCGTTGCCGCCCAACCCGTCCCTGCACCTGCACCCACACCTGCACCCACACCTGCACCCACACCTGCACCCGCACCTGCACCCGCATCTGCACCCGTACTTGCACCCGCACCCATACCTGCACCTGCACCCGCACCGGCCGCCGCCCACTCCCCCACCACCCCGTCCTCCTACACCAGCTCGCCCACCCCAGCACCTCCACGCCCCTCACCCCCCACATACGCGTGTGCCCCCGCGGTTTCCAAGCTCAAGAACATGTCAGGATCGGCGAAGTTGCCTTATGGTGCATTGGCACTCAGTGCGGAAGGGATCAAAGATGCTATTACGAACTTTGATGACGCATATGTTCCACGTTATATGATCCCTCAGATTTTCGGGGCTTATGCTACACAGGAGGAAATCCGACATCGAGAATGAACACCTACCGTCAGATCTCACTGATCCAACGTCAGAAGAAGCTAAGCCCTTCCTCTCCAATCCTACGACACCCTCTTCTGGAGATTCTCCTGTAGTGGGTTCTCACCATTAGTACAAAGTAGCAAACAAATTAAAACCTGCATTGAACTACATACAGTAAGCTAAGCTTGACATTGTTCCCCCCTCAGCACCCAAAATGCAAAATAAAAAATACTTGTTTTATTTGGATTTTTTAGTTCTATGCCCTAGCTATGGTCCACATAGCTTCAGATATGAAATTTCAAGCGAATCAGAGCGATATCAAGCAAGATATCGTTGTTCGAAGTTTGCGCGCTAAAACAGAAGCAAATCCGACATGCGCCTTAGGTACTGCAAACAGGTGTAACACTCCTTGTTTAGTTTCCACCAGCTATGGCTCATCACATTTCTCAGTGCTAGCTCAACAGCTGTTAATGTGACATTGGTTCATATAGGTGACGATGAGCAAATTGTGCCACGATCCTTTGCACGCAAAGTATGACACTCATTTGCCCAGTTAGGTGAGTGACCCCAATGAGGTGGGTTCCATCATGGAAATAGTAGACACAATTCTCCGCTACGATGGACACTCGGAATGCACTTCCTTTGCAGTCACCAGCCTGGGGAAGCAAGGCATCATCCTTGGGTTTACCTGGCTGCAGGAGCACAACCAGAGGTCAACTGGCAGACTCGGAAGGTGCTGATGAGTCGATGCCCGACCAAGTGTCACATGTGCAGGTCGGAAGTATGGAAGGAGCGTCAGGAGCAGCAGAAGACCAAACAGCTCATACAGACGTTGGAGCAGGGAGCCCCAGGTGGGAGTATACCAGAGGCCAGGTAGCAGGCCCAGGTACGGCGGAGTGAGCCAGAGAGCACGGCTCAGTAGATAGAGTGACTGTGACATAGCTTAGATCATCACTACTGCCTCTTGCGCTACACCCACTGCGAGCAAGTTGCTCACCTTTGTGCAGGACCCTACTGCTCCAACATGTCGTTCTGGCCCTCACCCATTGCTTGTGGAAGAGGATTTGGAAGTGGAATATGAACCAGAACCCACTCCCTATTCTGACTCCGACTCTGACATCATCCGACTTGGCCTGGAAGACACCTTGGAAGAAGGGGAGCGCTTGCTGTAGGTAAACCTTCCGCCAGAAGCAGAACACGCCCATGCCACCGGAAATATTTCACAATGCCTCGCAGAAGCCTCCAGGAAGCATGATAAAGTGGAGGTGGAGATTCCGGAGTACCTGCAGGAGTTTGAGGATGTCTTTGCCAAAGAGTTGTTTGATGCCCTGCCTCCACGGAAGTTATGGGACCATGCCATTGAGTTGGAGCCTGGGTCAAAGCCCACCAACTGTAAGGTCTACTCACTGTCACCCAGGGAGCAGGTAGAGCTCGATGCATTCCTTGCAGAGAACCTCCATACAGGGAGGATCCGCCCCTCCAAGTCACCAATGGCATCTCTGGTGTTCTTCATCAAGAAGAAGGACAGCTCGCTCAGACTTGTGCAGGATTACCGGGCCTTGAATGCAATCATGATCAAGAACCGGTACCCCATTCCACTCATTTCTGAACTGATCACACAACTCCGTGGTGCAAGGTACTTTACTAAGCTGGATGTCTGCTGGGGTTCAACAATGTTTGGATCTGTGAGGGAGATGAGTGGAAGGCCGCATTCCGCACCAACCGAGGACTCTTTGAGCCACAGGTCATGTTCTTTGGCCTGACCAACAGTCCTGCCACATTCCAGATGATGATGAATGACATCTTCCGTGACATGATAGCAGAAGGGGTTGTCTGTGTCTACCTTGATGACATCCTCATCTTCACAAAAACACTGATGGAACATCGGGAGATTGTGCGGAGGGTGCTAGAGCGGCTCCGGGAGTACAACCTGTGTCTCAAGCCGGAGAAGTGTGAATTTGAGCAGATGCAGATAGAGTATCTTGGGGTGATCGTGTCGGAAGGAATGGTGGAGATGGACCCTGTCAAAGTTTCCAGCGTGTCAGAATGGCCTACGCTGTGAAACGAGAAGGAAGTCCAGTCCTTCATTGGGTTCGTCAATTTCTACCGGCAGTTCATCAAGGACTTCTCCTGCCATGCCTGTCCCCTCTTTGACCTCACCAAGAAGGATGTTGGATGGCAGTGGGGGGAGCCAGAACAGCCCTCCTTTGACAAACTCAAGGAGCTGATCACTTCTTCCCCAGTCCTGATCTTTCCCGATGACTCTCGCCCTTATCAAGTCAAGGCGGATTCTTCTGATGCAGCCACCGGAGTGGTCTTGTTGCAGCAGTCATCAGAAGATGGTGGGAGGTGGCATCCGATTGCCTTCTTCTCTAAAAGCCTTAGTCTGGTCGAGTGGAACTATGAGATCCACGACAAGGAAATGCTGGCAATCATCTGAGCACTGGAGGAGTGGTGACACTTCCTTGAGGGTGCTCTGTGCCCATTCGAGATCTGGACAGACCACAAGAACCTTGAGTACTTCCACACATCCAAGAAATTGAACCAACGACAAGCATGGTGGTCCCTACACCTGTCCTGGTTCAATTCATGCTCCACCACCACCCTGGCCGCACCATGGGCAAGCCTGATGCCCTATCCCGCCGTGCGGATCATGGAAGTGGAAGTGGAGACAATGCCGACATGACATTGCTCCACCCAAGCCTCTTTGCAATCCACGCCCTCAAAGGAGTGACCGCAGTTGGGGTGGAAGCGGAAATGCTCTGGGACATTTGGACACAGTACCGGAATGGAGAAAAGGAGGAATCGGTGATGAAGGCAGTGGAGGAGCTGTGGAAAGGGCACTCACGGTTCGTGCGGGCAGCGGAGTGGTCAGAATGTGATGGGTTGCTCCACTTCAGGGGCAAGCACCGCGTTTTAGGGGTTCGTAATCGTGGTGGGAATTCTCACGAGTAGGTGAGATCTAGCGGGGTTATAGTGGGTGCTCGGGCTGTGATCAGTCGGGGTACTCGGATCATGAATATGGCGTGCCTTGCGTTCAGTTTAGATACCTTCATAGATGTTAGTCCTCGTTCGTAGGTCCAAACAATATAGGTATTCAGCATCATAACATGTGAGCTCATCACAGCCTGACCAACCCGCCTCCTTTGAGCACAAGTTTTTATGAACTTGTCAAATTGTGCCCACGCATATCGTGTATTTGCGATGCTATTACCTACATCCATGTTTAAGCCTCGCAAGTAGTCCTAATCTGATTATACTTGAGCCAACCAGGCAGATGGGTGGAGATAAAAGTAGTTCCATTACTCTAATAGGTAGCACCTCAACGCGATGCGTCATAGCTACATTGCGTCCACACCGCCCCATAGGATTTTCTTTTCTACCTTAAGAGCCCTTCCACTGCCTTCCCCGCACCCTGAAAACATGTGGGTTGTTCACCACGACCCGAGCGACCCATATCCGAACCCACCGCCAACTCTGCATCCACAACCCAGCTCTGGACAGCCGCCTTCTCTCGTGCGTCTAGGCCCCGGTACACATCCCGCTGTGCAAACGGCACTGAACTCTTGTCCTTTCACACGTATCAGCAAATGACAGAACCATCAGAAAGTATGTACCTTGGGCAGTGAGGCAGGGTGTGAATAGTCGAATGAGTATTCGGGAGCGGGAGGAGATGGGGTTACAGGAAATGCACCGGATAACGCGACGAAAGGTGTGTTACCGCGCCAGTTAAGCTGTGCGCAGAGGGATGCAAGGTCTGTAGAGGAGGGCACTGAAGCGTTTAACCTGATAGAGACGGTGTTTAGGTATACAAGGTTTTGTGCATGGATTCTGACGTACCGGAGGGGAAGCGTGGAACTTTCAATGTGGGCCGCAAGGAGAGCGGAGGTGTGATAGGGATGTGTGAACTGTCTCAAGCGGGATTAAGCCTAGGTAAATAAGATGGCTACAAGATGTTCACTCCATGGTCTGCGACACCATGTGGTGGGAGATTGTAAGGGCACAACCAGTGTCAATAACGCCGCCAATTCGTTGAGTGTTAATGCATCATTCAAGGCATTCACGCAACCTGGTGTCTAATATGTTCGTAGTATCAATCAGAGCGAAACTGGCTATAAGAGACACGCAACCCACATTCTCTAAATTGACTTCAGCAGGATCATGCCGCGAGAGAGAACAGAAGCTGAGGACAGGGAGTTTGGGGTACTCGTCACGGAACCGGGAAAGAAGTGACACTGTAAAGGAGCCGAAAGACAGCGCGTCCATGCACAGCTGGACACCCTAAGGACGTGTCCGATTAAGCGATGAGCACAAGCGGCCTGCGGCAGAAGACGTACCTGTAACAAGTGGCACTCTTCTGCAAATAGTCTGAAGGAGTCTTCCAGCACAGCCTGATTCTGGGTATATGCATCCCTTGTCAGTCTCATGGAATTTTTCCATATGGGTAGTCAAGTGAACTCACCGTGTTGTACGCATGGAACCTCTCGACACCTGTGGCCATCCAGCTTCGCGCTCCCACTCTGCAGGGTCCAGGATGCGGTGGAGACCGCGAGGATGGTAGAACATGCGTGAATAGTCGGACCAAAAGCGAATGGAGGAAGTGAGATCGGGGACAGAATCGTGCTCGCCTTCGTCCATTTCCACATCTAAGCCATCTTCATCCTCTTCATCCTCCCCAGCGTCAAGGCGGGCATGATATGAGCTCTGCGGGATGGGGTCCTGGAGATGCTCCGAAATAGGCCCTGTCCTGAGGTTTTCTAGGTTGGAAATGAAGAGTGAATGTCAAAAATGGAGCTGACCACGTCAAATCAACCGGGGCATCTTCTTCACCAACATTGAGAGCATTGATATGGGATAAAGAGCCAAATTTGCCTATATGGCGTTTGAGATGGTTAAGACATACTTATATGCACTGTTGGATTTACTCTTGTAATCGATCAAGAGGAGGCGAGGACAGAAGGTCGTAGAGCCCTGGGGGACGTCGGAATCGGTAAGAATGGCGGTGGTAGTCGCTGACATACATCTGGCGCAAGACCCTCTCTGAATGACACGTTGGACCCGGCGGCGCACACGCACATGGCCCCGCACATTCACGCGCCCGCGCCCTTCCCTGTGCCGTCGCCGCTCTCGCCGTTCCCCCGCGCACCGTGGTCCGTGACGTGTGGTGTGCGCGCGCTGTGGGGCACGAAAAGCAAAAAGCAGACATGTCCATGACCGTGATGTGCCCGCCCAGTGCTACTGGCCCACACGGGGCGAACACATCACGGTCATGGTGGTAGTGGTGAGAGAGGAAGAACGAGTGTACTCTAATTACATAAGGTTGGGATCCGAAAGGACTTCAGAGAATTCTACTAGTACTAGTAGTGACTAATATATTGTTAAGTCGTTGCTCTCCAAATTTTTCCAAGTTCAGCCCGGGAACGAGCAATCATATGCCCTTGCACGTGTTGCCGCGTGGCCACACATGGCTGAAGTCTGATCGGGATCAAGCGTCGGTCTGATTTAGCCGTACTATGACAGAATCCGACAACCGACGATGTGGGGTTACCCTGGGTACTCGTGATCCTATGTTGAAGATTGAGGACATGGGGTTGCAGAAGATTGAACCCAGCCCCAGGTATTTAGACGTCCGCGGCGCCGACATCATCGTAGATCACGAGTACCAACTAATGTCTAGGAGTTGGCGCTTCTATATCAGACTATTCCGACCACGATTACCAAGCCCTAAAACGGGGTGCATGTGTACCTGATTTGATGATTTCTTGTTCAAACGCCATCTGCGAATTGTAGTCGTTGCCAATGCTTAATTCACACACGAAGATTCCCGGTTCATGAATGCATTGCCACGCAACGTCGCTGGTTAATGTACTTTGAATACGTCCGAAGACGACCAATCCAATCAAGAATCGCTCCAAATTCCCCACCACGCCTGGGTACGGCTACACCTTCTCATGACCTGGTGGCCGCCCCAACCCAAGGACCATCATCTCCACACCATGGGCCCCCTGCAGCGCAGCGCAAGTCAGGGTCAGAACCAGTCGCAAGAGCTAAAGTGCCGCGAACGTACCATGTGAAGAATTCATCGCGCTGGCCGAAGACCGCGCTGCACCCCAACATTGGTATACTCGGCGGCAGGGATAGCCGAGCTCCAGCACGCAGATAGTCGAACCCCATGCAAATGACCATACTCGGCAGCCGGGATGGCCGAGTATTCGCAGGGTATCAGCATGCTGCCCAAGCTCTCTGAGCATGCTCAGCATGCTCAACGCAGCCAGCATGCTCAACATAGCTTTTAGGACCACAAGAGTGTACAGCAGGGTCCGCGACTACTTATATATTTGTCCAGGTGCGCGGCCGATGCGCGGGGGGGAGGGGGGTCGACCGAAGTCGACGAACGAGAGCAGCAGTCGTTGCAGAAACACGGCAGCGTCCCACATGGATGCGTGGGCAACATGGGGAGATGTGCGATACGGGTACCGGAGAGGCCTCCATGGTCCACCGGATGCGTACGGGTGAAAGACGCCATTGAGCCCACCTTAAAGCTGAGCGGCGATCAGTGACTAGAAGGCATGTAGCAATGCGGTGGCTTACCAAGGTGGGATGGGCTACCTACAGGCGAAGACCTCGCCTCAGACAGAGGCTAGCGTCTCAGCGCGTTGGAACCATCTACGACAGGAGCCGCCCCCACATTTTTGAAGGGTGAGAGGGGACTTCGCTAGAGGATGATGGCGAGAGCGACTGGGCATACGGCGAGCAAGGCGTCAGCGACGAGAGACGAGCGTACGACGGGCCCCGCACGAAGTCAGCTAGCCTTAACCGCCCTGTGGGGCCTGCTTATATAGAGGTGCAATGTGCAGCGCACGGACCACCATACAATCATGCTGTATAAGGAATATGCTCTTATCTCTGCTCGCCACGTCAGCCCGGCGCTTCTCGCGGGCCGATGCCACGGAGGCATTTGCCTTATATAGCATCATTGTATGTTGGTCCGTGCGCTGCACGTCAGTCACGATCTCACATTTCCTATCGCAGGCCGCGCGAGTATAACTTATTTCGCCAAATTTACCGGCCTTTGGTGCCGCGGCGCTTTGACGCCCGCGGACTATCCCGCGATGCGGGCACGTGACCGCTCTTTGATCTACGGGGGACCTTCAGTCAACATGCTATGTAAATATAAAGAATACTACTTGCCTCTCTCAGTGAATTTATTGTCACTGAGAGAGGAGCACTATCCTGTCTCAGAAGGCATATACGTGCACCCGGCCCTTTAGCGCCCAAGGGCTCGCGCGTCGAAGTCATTTCAAACTCCGCTGGGTGCAGCCGCCTGTGAAAATAGGAATAACAGAATGAAATGGAGAGATAAGGAGTGACTGGAAAGTTTCGAAAATAATCAGAGAAATAGATGCATGGTACAAGAACAATGTGAGAAAGAATTGGAACACCATACAGTAAATCGAACATATTATGCTTGATTTTGGTGCAGGAGCATAAATGCACCCAACAACATCAACATCGGGTTGACCAGGGCCTTTGCCTGCTTTGCACTACCAGAGGTCACATAGTCAAGGATTGCCCCAAGGCTGCAAATAGGGCAGCTAGCAGTAGCAGTTCCAAAGGTCGGGCAATGAAGACCTCTAACAAGGGAACTTCAGCCTCCATTATGGAAGTGAAAAAATAGGTAGCAACCTCAGAACCACATGATCCAATGATTGCAGTAACCTCTGTGTGCTCAGACTCAGTGCCGCTTCTCATTCATTGTCCAAAGATTCTCTTAATGTACATCTGACTTTGCCTTCACTTCCCAATGTCTCTTTTGTTGCATTAGTTTGACTGCAGGTCTTCTGATTGTTTTATTGAATCCAAGTTTGTCCAGAAATATTCTATGCCTGCTTATCCTGGTAGCTTTTATCCTGGTAGCACTAACACTACCATTACCCAAGCTCTAGACCTCTGTATCAGTTTTCCAACCAGGAACAACAATGGGTTACCTTCTACATAACCTCACTCGACTCGAGTTACTTGGTGGTACTTGGCCACAGCTGGCTCACCCGCTACAATCCGTCAATTGATTGGGTATTGGGCAGTATTACTTTCAAGACCTTCAAGTCGACTCTGTGACTACAGCAACCTCAGCTCAATCAGCCTCAGCTATGACCATGACCTCACCTACAGCATCCTCACCTCCAAGGTTAGAGGCATCTCTTGTTTCCCTGATCAATGCTCCCTGTTAAGACTGTGAGTCGTACTGTAGTTCGGCTTTACCAAAGCTGAACTCGGGTCTTGGGGCAGAGGGCTTGGCTTCAACCTCGTGGGTTGCACCCACTCAGTGTTCCGCCCTAATTTTGGGAACGGTCTCGGCTATAGCTGAAGATCAGATTTGATATCAAGCAGAGGGGTCTGTCAAGATTGGTTTTTAGGCGTTAATATCGTGTATTAGTGAACACAGCGAATGCCAAAATAACTTGTGCGAAGAGATGTGCCGTTTGGCGAATAAGGTGAACCAATAAATGTTCAGAAGATAAGAGGGCGGCCCGAATGGAGCTCGCCCTATCTACAGTCGTAGTGAAAATAGCCCGTGGCACTTGACGATGTAATGTGCAAGGTGTCATGGACAATCCTTTCGCCAGCGAAGGCACCCCTTCAGAGCCCTTCGCCGACAGCGCAAATAATAGTTCGAAGGCTAAGGTAACAAAGGCAAAGTATGAAAACTCACCAGTGGTGCTTAAGTCCTCCTCTGGTTGAAGATAGGAATCTACAGGAGAGGGCTCAAGACGATGATCACAGTGAGGTCAAGTTTTGCACAAGATGGATGTATGATAATTGAACTGGGGAATATACATGCAAATGTAGACTAGTTATACCGAATGCTCATATGATGCTAGTGAATAGGAAAGAGGCCATTGTGAGTCAGGGTTGGATAGGGGTGCGCAGTCAGGATACAGAAAAGATGAAACACATATACAATAGAAAGGAGGAGTGCAAATGTGAAATGACGGGGAGAAAAGACGACGAAGGCACCTATGTATGAAAACATGCCTTGAGACCTGCATATATGTTACCCTGCACGGACTCTTTGTCTGCTGGGCTGATCCCACACGATCTACGGTTAGGGCATCCCATGAATGCATCCTGGCCATATGAACACCTAAAGGGGTTGCGTTGGGAAGATGATGGGGCTAGTGATGAACCATCACGCCGGGTAGAGGATGTCAATCGTGTTTGATGGCGTGCCTGCTGGAATGATGGAATGGTCATTTGGTGAATGTGACGAAGGGTGAACGCAGCGATCATAGATGAGGTGTGGTCGGAGGGCAGGGCGAAGCCGAGCAAACACGAAGGAGGAGTGGTGAAAGGGAGAACAGGGATGGCTGGGTGCAAGAAATACACAGGTCATGACAATCCGGGCATAGGAACATCAAAAAGGGGGTTGAGCCGAGGAGGTGAGAGGACCAATGGTGAACCATCAAGCCAGTCAAAGGACGTCGATCGTTCTTTGATGGCGTGGCCATGGCGAATGATGCGAGTAGCCAAGATCATTCGGCAAACTCTGCGAAGGGCGATCGGAGTGAACATAGAGGTGGAGTGATGAAGGGGAGGACAGAGCTACTGGGTATAGGAAATGAACGTGTCATGACGGGGTCTAGTGTACGAGAAGCTAAGTTGATATCTAAACTGAGGAACTACAGGAACTACGATACATGGACTGGGGGTCTATATAGTAAAGTAGCATGCAGGGTCAAGAGGGATCAATGATCGGAACAATAGACAGGGGAACAAAGGATCGGGAATATGGGGAACTAACTAGGAAAGGAAGTCAGTGTTGGGTGCATTTATGCTCCTGCACCAAAATCAAGCATAATGTATTCCATTTATTGTATGGTGTTTCAATCTCTTCTCATATTGTTCTTGTACCATGCATTCACTTCTCTGATTATTTTCGAAAATTTCCAGTCACTCCCTACCTCTCCATTTCATTTTGTTATCTCTATTCTCACAAGCGGCTGCACCCATCGGAGTTTGAAATGACTTCGACGCGCGAACTTTTGAGCGCTAAAGGGCCGGGTGCACGTATATGCATTCTGAGACAGAATAGTACTCCTCTCCCAGTGACAATAAATTCACTGAGAGAGGCGAGTAGTATTCTTTATATTTTCATAGCATGTTGACTGAAAATCATGTAGTGAATTTGATTCTAGGTATTGTATTGATATAACAGTGACAATAAATTCACTGAGAGAGTGAATTTGATTCTAGCTTTCTAAGAGCTCTACCGAACCTTCCCTGCCATAACCCCGAGTTGCTAACAGTCAGGGGTGATGGAAGGTACGAAGAGAAACCCGAAGGAAGCTGAGTGAAACCTGAGGTTCCTGAGCAAGTACCGAAGCCAAGGATTTGGGACTGGACTCGGGAATGGATCGTAACAGTACCTCCCCCTTATGGCTGAACCCATGAGGCCATAAGCGAGATCCCAGAGATCGCCAGGTCGGGAAGGTTACATAAGCTTTGTTTCACGTTCTGCTTCTTGCCTTCTCCCATCATCATCAAAACTTTGTGTATCATGTCAGAAGCGCGCAAACTTCCCATCGATGAAATTGACAAGATCGATGCTGAGCTTGTGCAAGCTGAGCGCAAGGCTGAAGAGTGCCGGAAAGAATTGATGGAGAAACAGCGACTTGTGCAAGAGTGCAAGGAGGCTTTAGAGAAGAAACAGTGGGAGGACAAGAAGAAAGCCAAGGAAGCTTGGAAGGAACGGGAAGCGCAGGCCGAGGCTGCGAAGAAAGCCAAAGAGGCATGGAAAGCCGAGCAGGTGTAGAAAGCCGAAGACACGTGAAAAGAACGGGAAGCGAAAGCTGAGGAGGCTCAGAGGGAATGGGAGATGGTAGCCAAGTGTGAGCGCAAGCAGATGATGGAAATTTTGCAAGCCGAAAAGGTTCGGCAAGCCAACGTGGATCAGAACATCCACATCCCGTCTCCCGAGCTGGTAGTCATGGACTCAGCCATCACACAGGCTCGGATCCTTGTGGCAAAACATGTGCTGGAAAGGAATTCGGCTAAGCTGAAATCAAGGTCCTTGGGACTGAAGAAAAGAAGAGCAACTGAGGAGTCGGATGAAGAGGTAAGTCCTCGGGTCGGTTCGGTTTGGGTTGTGACTTATGTCTTGTTGCAGCGTGAGCCGTGCAATGCTTGCAGGCGTCGCAACACCCAATGTTTGCACAGGAAGAAAACTGCATGTGAGGAATGCATGGACCGAAAGGTCCAGTGCAGCTTCCTGGATGGGAAGCGGAAACGAAAGGACAAGGAGGAACCTGAAGGGCTGGGGCCGAAAACAGTGAAGGTAGCGCCGATCAGACCGTCGGGAGCCATACCATCAGTCGACATAGGTGCTGGGCCATCGGGAATGGGGTTGAGGGGTTTAAAACCCGATGGCCTTTCCGGAGGAGAGATATACAGGATGCTGAGGGACTTGTTATCCCAACAAAACCAGCAGCTAGAACAGAGCAACCATTTGCTTTGGGTGATTTTGGATTTTGTGCAGCAGATTGAGCAACAAAATTCCTGGATGAACAAGCAGCTTCGCTTGTGGACCACAGCGGCAGAGAAAGTGGCATTGTGGTCAGGTTCGGATTCAGGTTGGGGCGGGTTCGACTTGTTTGAGGGTGGTTCAGGTGTGGGTTTGGGAAGCAGGGAAAAGGGAAAAGAAAAGGAAAAAGAGAAAGAGAAAGAAACAGAGGAAAGAGCAGAGATGGGTTCAGGTTCGGAGAACAGGAACGAGGATGCAGATAAGATGAGGGACAGGGGTTTTGGATGAGGATTCGGGGAATGAGCGGGATGACGGGGAAAAGGATGCAGACGGGGATGCGACTATGGAAGATAACTAAACTAATAATGTTTTTGGGTTTCTATCTAATATGAATCTTTTTTCTTGGGTGTTTTTTGTTTCGGATTCGGAATCGGGAATGGGAGTGAAATGAACAGAACAGAGAGAAATGCTGAGAACTACAAGCGTAGCTATTCAGCAAAATGGCCAAGATAAAACATAGCAAAGAGTGCTGTTTCTAACTAAGAAAGTGACCCTAAAATGAGTGAAAAGAAATGGGGGAGCCGAAGCTCAGGTTCAAGGAACCCATGGTCAAGGCTTGGCAGGGTAGGCTGAGTGAAAATCAGTCACGATCTTGGCCACATGGCTGAGCTTGGTCACAAGGACCCATGACATCTCTTCATTGGTTCCTTCATAACCAGCCCAACGGACAAGTACAGGAGGTTACAGGGTCTACGTCGTCGGTCGATCTTGGAATCAAGGATCTCGGAAATCTCGTACTCTGTCTCACCATCAATCTCAACTGGAGGCGGTGGAGACTGAACCCGATTCGGAATGGTGTTTGGGATTGCAGGTTCAAGAATGGAGACGTGGAAGACCAGGTGGACTGCCTGAAGGTTATCTGGTAGAATGTAAGCTTGGGATCCAGCCTGGCCAATAATCTCAAAGGGACAGAGGTACTTCTCAGCCAGCTTCTTCAAGGGCCGGGTTGTCCGGAAGAACTGCGCTTTTACAAACGTGGAGGAACCTATCGTGAACTCGGGAGCGGGAGTGCGACATGCGTCAGCCAAGACCTGATACTGAGATTGAGTGAGTTTAATTTCAGGGTAGCATGTAGCTGGTCTAGGTTAACTGCAAAGTCTTGGGCTCGGGAGGATGTGAGGTCCCGTTCGGGGTGAACCGTGAGGTTCAGGTTTTATCCCTTGTTGGCAAAGAAGGGTGATATGCTGATAGTTGCACTTGGAGCATTGTTGTACGCAAACTCGGCGAGTGGTAGCAACTCGGACCAATTGTCCTGCTGGTAGTTGCAATACACATGAAGTACTGTTCCAGAGTTTGGTTTACATGTTCAGTTTGACCGTCACCTTTGGGATGATATCCTGAGGTGAAATGCAGTTTCATGTCAAGAGCCTTACCAAGGGAACAGAAAAAGTGCGAGATGAATTCTGAACCTCGGTCCGATGTCACATGACTAGGGACACCGTGCTTCGAGAATACATGCAAAAAAAACAGGCAGGCGAGGTCTGTGGAGGTGACCGTGTTGTAAGTCGGGATGAATATGCTCTGCTTGGTTAAGCAGCAAACTACTACAAGGATTGCAGTGAATCCCAAAGACGTCAGCAACTGCTCAATGAAATCCATGGATATGGAATTCCAAGGTTGCTCAGGTATCGGAAGCTGCTGCAGGGAGCTGTAAGGCCAATGACGCTGTGACTTTGAACGCAAGCAAGTTGTACAAGACTTGCAGAAGTCGATGATGAAAGACCGAAGTGTGGGCCATGTGTATTCCCATCTGATGAGTTCTAAGGTCTTGTTCTGGCCGAAGTGTCCTGAGAGTACATGGTCATGTTTGTACTGGAGTACTCGGAGTCAGAGATCATCGGCATTGGGAAGTATATGCAGCCATCGAGGCGGAGGAAGCCGTCCTCGGTTTGCATCCATCTCGGGTCAGAACTATCACCGAGATACCGAGCAGCTACGCGATCGGATTCCAGGTTAGCTAATATGTTGGCATGAAGCTTCTCAGAGTCCATCACAGTGCTTACTCAGAGGACGGGTGCAAGCAAACAAGTTGCCTGGAGGGATTCCAACAGTTGTTGATTAGTGAAAATCAGTTGGAAGTTCTGCGGGTTGAATGAGCCATAGTCATTACCTCCCTCTTTAAGGTAGACATCCCATCGTCTAGTTAGAGTGTTGGGTTTTGTACCGAGCTTTCCGGGACGGAACTGAATGATGAGGTTAAACTGTGAGAGGAATTCAGACCAGCGGGCTTGTTGTCGGGTTAGCAACTTTGTGGTGGCCAAATACTCTAAGTTTTTATGATTGGTGACAAGGTCAATAGGGGAGCCGGAGCCCTCCAAATAGTGTCTCCAACGTTGAAGCTGAGTAAGGTCAGGTTCTCGACCAAGCGAGTGCAGCAATAACTTTGGAGCAGTGCTTCAAAGCTTTTCGCAGTGTCAGGGGGGGAGAGATTGCAGATTCATGAGGGAGCGTGAGCCACGTGATGGCCAGGGGCTGGTGGGTCATGTGATCTCCGGAGTTTGCGGCTGACATAATCATGTCATTGCAGATACGAATCTGTGATCCTCATGTGTGAGGTCAGATGGAGTTTCAAACTCAGCCCAACCTGGACACGAGGGATGTGGGTGGGTGCAAAACAACACAATGGCGGGACCGCTGCAACGGTGCTGATGGTGTGAGGAAGAGAGAGGATGATGAGCGGAGTCTCATCCTTCCATTACTCAGCACCGTTGCAGATCCAACTCATGCTTCGTCATGTGCTGTGCTTACTCATGCTTCAAAATTGCCAGTAGCTCTTTATCATGGTCATCGTAATTTAATTCGGCACCAGAAAATGTTCGGGAGTGGAAAGCGACTGGGTGCAGTACACCTTCATCATCGAACAGAGACAGGATTGCACCGAGGGCATAACCCAAGGCGTCAGTTTCCACAACCATTAGCCAGTCAGGAATCCAATGCGACAGAATCTAAGCCAAAGTGAAAGCTTCCTTGAGGTAATTGAAAGACTTTTGGCATTCTTCAGTAAACACCCATGGGGTGCCTTTACGAGTAAGCCGGGTAAGGGAACCATGATGTTGGAATAGTTATAGATGAAGCGGCAGTAAAAATTGGCGAAGCCGAGGAAGGACTGTACGTCTTTTACCTTCCGAGGCTCGGGCCAATCGCAGATGGTCTGGACTTTGTCTTCGGACATGGTAAAGCCGTTGGTAGAGAGCATATACCCAAGGAATTCCATAGAATCACAGTGCCATTCACATTTATTGGGTTTGGCATAGAGACTGTGTTTCCAAAGACACCGCAAAACTTCACGGATGTGTTCCCTGTGTTTGACCAGGTCATTGGAGTAGATGAGTATGTCGTCAAGTTACACGACAACACATACATCAAGCATATCTCCAAAGACATCATTCATGAAACATTGAAAAACCACAGGACCATTGGTTAAGCCAAACGGCATGACTAGCCATTCGAAAGGGCCGTACTGGGTCCAGGAAGCTGTTTTCCACTCATCGCCTTCAGCAACTCGGATGAGGTGGAATGCATGCCAAAGGTCGATTTTGGTATAAATCCGAGCCTTTCGGGGTGCATCCAACAAGTCGGTAATTAACAGGAGTGGATAGCGGTCCTTCTTCGTAATCTTATTGAGTGCTCGGAAATCCACACAGAGCCAAAGTTCGCCGCTCTTCTTTTTGACAAAGAGGATAGGGGCTCCGTGGGAGGACCAAGTGGGCTGAATGTAACCAAAATTCAGGTGCTCATCAATAAAAGCTCGGAGCGTGGCAAGCTCCAAGGTTGAGGAGGAGTAGCACCATGTTACGTATCAGAAATCCTGGAGGTCAGAACTAGAAAGGACAACAGCTTCAACTTATGTGTTGCACCCCTGATGAACTACCTTCCTAAGTATTTCGGATTTGACTTCCAGATGTCGGAGAAGGCGGAAGTCGGGAACAGAGTACTGAGAGTTGAATGTTGAAGGACAAGGGTCGGAAGAGGTGGAAGAGGCAGAAGACAGAGGATCGAGAGTGGAGAGAGAGACAAAGCTTGCAAGACTCACTGTGCTAAGAACAGGAGATAGTGCGAAGGGATTCACGTATTGAAGTTGATTATCTGATTGCAGAAACAGAGACATACATGTGGGGGTTTTATACAAAGAGCTGAAGCAACAAGTAATAGTGTAGTACTAAGCAAATTCCGGAGGGGGTGGGAATCGGATAGACATACAGGGTAAGTATCTAATGTGGAACAAGGGGATGACAAGGGGATGCAGGGTAGAGTAAGAACAATGGCAAAAGAACAAAGGTGCATAAGTACAATAGGCATTGGAACAAACGGAATTACGGAAATGGTATCTTGCTGTGTCCAGGGTCAAGTACGGGGGCCAGTGAGTAGAGGTGGCCAGGGGTGCTGAAGAACAAGGGTCGAGGTTGTGGGTTGCAGATGTTGTGGAGTAGAGTCGGAGGTGCTGCAGAGGTGTTCCGGAGGTGGCAGAGATGGTTGAGCGGAACAGTCATAACACACCATCCTCAAGCATGATCTTGAGATCATAGGGTCGTTGGGGAGCCAAGGCATCACCTTTGGACTTGCTAAAGACATCTGCGAAGTCATCATACTCCTTCGGGACATCCTTGAGATCCACTGGTTCGGGTTGCACAGAAGCCGAACGGGACAAAGCCACAGATTCAGGCTGCGCCAGGTTTAGCTGGAAACATCAGAAACCCTCTAGTTTGCAGGCACAGTACAATGTTGCCACATTCAGGAGAGTGTCAAGATTGGTTTTTAGGCGCTAATATCGTGTATTAGTGAACACAGTGAATGCCCAAATAACTTGTGTGAATAAGTGCGCTGTTTGGTGAATAAGGTGAACCAATAAATGTTCAGAAGATAAGAGGGCTGCCCGAATAGAGCTCGCCCTATCTACAGTCGTAGTGAAATAGTCTGCAGCACTTGACAATGTAACATGCAAGGTGTTACGGAAAGGTTTTTTAAGTAGCAAAAATCCTTTCACCGGCGAAGGTGCTCCTTCAGAGTCCTTCACCGACAGTGCAGATAATAGTTCGAAGGCTAAGGTAACAAAGGTGAAGTATGAAAACTCACCAGTGGTGCTTAAGTCCTCCTCTGGTTGAAGATAGAAATCTATAGGAGAGGGCTCAAGATGATAGTCACAGTGAGGTCAAGTTTTGCACAAGATGGACGTATGATAATTGAACTGGGGAACATGTGAATGTAAACTACTTATATCAAATGCTCGCATGATATCAGCAAATAGGAAAGAGGCCATCTGGAGTCAGGGTTGGATAGGGGTGCACAGTCATGATACAGAATAGATGAAACACAGATACAATAGAATGAAAGAGGAGTGCGAACATGAAACGACAGGAAGGAAAGGGGATGAAGGTACTTATGTATGAAAACACACCTTGGGACCCGCATATACGCTGCCCTGCATGGACTCTTCGTCTGCTGGGTTGGTCCCACACAATCTACGGGCAGGACGTCCCGCGAATGCATTCTGGCCATATGAACACCTAAAGGGGTTGGATCAGGAAGGTGATGGGACCAGTGATGAGCCATCAAGCCCGGTAAAGGATGTTGATCGTGTTTGATGGCGTACCTGCTGGTGAATGATGCGAGCAGCAAATGGTCGTTCGGCAAATGCGGCAAAGGGCGAATGGAATGATCATAGAAGAGGCGTGGCCAAAGGGAAAGGCGAAGCTGCATGAACATAGAGGAGGATTGGGGAAAGTGACAATAGGGGTGGCTGGGTACAAGAAATAAACGAGTCATGTCATCCGATCATAGGAACACCCAACAGGGTTTAGCCGGGAAGGTGATAGGACCCCTGATGAACCATTGAGCCAGGGAAAAGATGTTGATCGCTTTTTGATGGTGTGGCTACGTGCGAATGACGCAGGAAGCAAATAAACGTTCAGTGAATTCAGCGAAGAGCAAACAGAGGGAATATAGAAGTGGAGTGAGGAGGTTACTGGGTATAAGAAATAGACAGGTCATGACAGAGAGCCACCCGAGGGGCTTCCAAGCTCAAATTTGGCTCAGTCTCGGCCGTAGAGGCATGAGCCGCAGCCAGCAGAGGTTCCACAGGACTGCCCGGGAGGGTAGTTCGGAACATAATACTGCCCAGTACCCAGTCAATCAACGGATTGTACTGGGTGAGCCAGTTGTGTCCAAGAGCTACCGAAACAGACGAACCAAGGGGGGTGACATAAAAGTCTACGGAATGGGTGTGACCATCAGGGAAACAGATAGGTAGTTCTACAGCTTCAGTAATTACTGAATTTGTACTACCATCGAATAAGTGGAGCAGGATCGGGTCTACAGATCAGGTTTTGAGAACATTTCTACTTTACAAAAACTGATTTGATAAAACAATGAGTAGAACCAGAATCTCCTAGAGCTTTAAGCTTTTGGTTTGGGATGAGAGACAAGGATAAACTAACTACAAGCGAATTCGGAGAACAGAGAGCAGAAGCATTGATTCTTACCTCCCCTAATTGTAAGGGCAACCCTAGCTGGTTGTGGAGATCACACTACCACACAACTGACAAGGGGAAATCCAAAGTATGTATAAATGAACAGAGTATACAAGAGAGGGGATTCTCACCTGACAAGGGGAAATCCAAAGAGAAAAGTCTAAGGACCCCCAATGTCAGTGAGCGCGTATTATACTACGCTGCGCAGCCAGGGACAACACTTGGCACTCGCCATCAACCCTCCATCCCCCTGACCTCCCTGACTCTTGATCGACCCTTGATGCCACATACTACGCGAGTCGCTTGACTTCTGACACTGTTCCGAGAGCGGAAGTCAGAAAGTGGAGTGGAACTGGCAAGGTGAACAGAACTGGTGGAAGTTCTCCCAGAAGCGGAATCATTTCCGAAAGCGGAGTCGGAGATGGAAGCGGAACCGGAAGTGGAGTCGGAAATGGAGTCAGAACTTGGAGTGGTGTCGGAACTGGAAAACAGGGTGTCCCCTGACATCACCCCTCTAGCGTGCTGCGTCCTCGAAGTATGGGACATGAGGGATTGAAAGGCCAGCGAACGGATTTGGCGAGGGGCACCAGGGTGTGTCCTATAGAACTCGCAGAGTTTGTGGAGCGGAGACACATCTTGCTCTGGGACCCACGGATTCTCCTCATACCCATACCCTTCCCATTTCACGAGGAATTGGGGTCGTCCTCGCATGAACCGGCTGTCCAGGATCTTTTCCACCACATAATGCTCTTCCCCATCTACAATTTCCGGTGGAGGTGGTGGACGAGCCTTCCGACCTGGAATTGGGTCCTCAAGTGCAGGGAGTAACTTCACCACGTTGAAGATGGGGTGGAGGCAGGACATGGACATCGGAAGTCGGAGGCAGTACGTGTTCCATCCAACCCTCCACATCACTGTGAAGGGCCCCAGGTAGCAGTGGGCAAGCTTCTGTGAAGGGCATGTGGTGCGGATGTCGCTTGCATCTAAATACACCTTGTCTCCAACTCAGTACTCCGGGGCAAGCATTGGTTGTAGTACCTTGCCATGTTGTCCTTGGCCTTTGCAAGGGCAGACTTGGCTTCCAAAAGGGTGGGGTCCATGCGGTCTCAGAACTCATTGACTGTCTCAAGTCGGGACTCTGCCTAAGCCCATCCGTGGGTGTCATCTGGAGTTGAGCATGAAGGGAGTCTGCTGCGTGGTGGAATGTACATGGTTGTTGTATTGGAATTCCGCCAGTGGAAGTAGCTCATCCCAGTCATCCTGCCTCTCGTTGACAAAGAGGCGGAGATATTGCTCCAGCTCCTGATTGTCCCGTTCCATCTGTCCATCACCCTGCGGATGGTATGCTGTGGTGGCAGCCAGCTGTATTCTGAGCAGGCGGTAGAGCTCTCATGTCAGTTCCACGATGAACTGCGGACCTCCGTCAGAAACGACTTGCTTCAGGAGCCCATGCAATTTCCAGACATGCTCAAGGAATAGGCGGGCCGCTCCAAGGGCCATGATAATCGTGTGCATTGGAATGAAGTGGGACATCTTGCTTTCTGAGTCCACAATGTTCATGATTGCATCATAGCCATGAGACTCTGGGAGTTCAACGATGAAGTCGACACTGATGGTGTCCCAGCCGGATTCTGGAATTGGGAGTGGAACAAGCTCTCCGATGGGCAGATGTCGCTGTGCTTTGGTCCAGAGACAAAGGTCGCACGTCTTCATGTACTGTCCAATGTAGTGGGATATCTGAGGCCACCAGTAGTTCTGAGCCACTAACTCCAGCGTCTTCCACCTGCCAGCATGCCCTGCGACCTGGGTGTCATGGTGTTGGGACACGATGCAGTGACGGAGGTCCGCACCACACGGAACATAGACCTTGCCCCTGAAGTGGAGCTACCCATCATGTTCTGACCACTCCACTGCCCATACTGACTGTGAATGCCCTTTCTGCAGCTCCTCCACCACCTTCACCACCGATTCCTCCATCTCTCCATTCTGGTACTGCCTCCGGATGTCCCGGAGCATTTCCACTTCCACCCCAACTGTGGTCACTCCTTCGAGTGCATGGATTGCAAAGAGGCTTGGGAAGAGCAATGTCATGTCAGCATTGTCTCTGCTTCCACTTCCATGATCCGCACAGCGGGATAGGGCATTGGGCTTGCCCATGGTGCAGCCGGGGCGGTGATGGAGCATGAAGTTGAACTGAGACAGGTGTAGGGACCATCGTGCTTGTCGTCGGGTCAACTTCTTGGACGTGCGGAAGTACTCAAGGTTCTTGTGGTCTGTCCAGATCTCAAATGGACACAGAGCACCCTCGAGGAAGTGTCGCCACTCCTCCAGCGCTCGGATGATCGCCAGCATTTCCTTGTCGTGGATCTCATAATTCCACTCCACTGGACTAAGGCTCTTGGAGAAGAAGGCAATTGGATGCCACATGCCACCATTTTCCGATCACTGCTGTGACAAGACCGCTCCAGTGGCTGTGCCAGAAGAATCCACTTCGACTAGATAAGGGCGAGAGTCGTCAGGAAATATCAGGACCGGGGCAGAAGTGATCAGCTCCTTGAGTTTGTCAAAGGAGCCCTGTTCCGGCTCCCCCCACCGCCATCCAACATCCTTCTTGGTGAGGTCAAAGAGGGCACGGGCATGGCAGGAGAAGTCCTTGATGAACCGCTGGTAGAAATTGACAAACCTGATGAAGGACTGGACTTCCTTCTTGTTCTGTGGTGCAGGCCATTCCGACACACTGGAAACTTTGACCAGGTCCATTTCCACCTTTCCTTCCGACACAATCACCCCAAGATACTCTATCCACGTCCGCTCAAATTCACACTTCTCCAGTTTGAGACACAGGTTGGATTCCCGGAGCCGTTCCAGCACTCTCCACATGACCTCCCGATGTTCCGGCATTGTTTTTGTGAAGATGAGGATGTCATCGAGGTAGACGCAGACAACCCCTTCTGCTATCATGTCACGGAAGATGTTGTTCATCATCGTCTGGAATGTGGCAGGACTGTTGGTGAAGCCACAGAACATGACCTGTGGCTCAAAGAGTCCTTGGTTGGTGCGGAATGCAGCCTTCCAGTCATCTCCCTCACAGATCTGAACATTGTTGAAACCCCAGCGGACATCCAGCTTAGTGAAGTGCCTTGCACCATGGAGTTGTGTGATCAGTTCTGAAATGAGCAGAATGGGGTACCGGTTCTTGATCGTGATTGCATTCAAAGCCCGGTAATCCTGCACAAGTCTGAGCGAGCCGTCCTTCTTCTTGATGAAGAACACTGGAGATGCCATGGGTGACTTGGAGGGGCAGATCCTCCCAGTATGGAGGTTCTCCGCAAGGAATGCATCAAGCTCTACCTGCTCCCTGGGTGACAACGGGTAGACCTTGCAGTTGGTGGGCTTTGACCCAGGCTCCAACTCGATGGCATGGTCCCACAGCTTCCGTGGAGGCAGGGTGTCAAACGACTCCTTGGTAAAGACATCCTCGAACTCCTGCAGGTACTCCAGAATATCCACCTCCACTTTATCATGCTTCCTGGAGGCTTCTGCAAGGTGCTGCGAAATATTTCTGGTGGCGTGGACATGTTCTGCTTCCGGCGGAAGGTTTACGTACGAAGTGCTCTCCCTCTGCCAGAGTGTCTTCCAGGCCAAGTCGGATGACATCGGAGTCAGAATCAGAATCAGAATCAGAATTGGGAGCTGGTTCGAATTCCGCTTCCGAACCTTCTTCAGCAAGCAGTGGATGGGGGCAGAACGACATGTCTGTATGAGCCGTTTGGTCTTCCGGTGCTCCTGGCGCTCCTTCTGCACTTCCAACCGGCACATGTGACACTTGGCTGGGAATCGACTCATCAGTACCTTCCGAGTCTGCTAGTTGATCTCCAGGTTGTGCTCCTGCAGCCAGGTAAATCTGAGGATGATGCCTTGCTTCCCCAGGCTGGTGACTGCAAAGGAAGTGTGTTCCATGTGTCCGTCGTAGCAGATAATTGTGTCTACTATCTCCATGATGGACCCTGCCTCATTGGGGCTTCCATCACTTTGAACACTGGGATTGCACGTTGCAACTTCCATGTGGTCAGTCGGTTCTGTTCCACATAGTCCCGGTCCATAAACTGACCAGTGGCCCCGCAATCAACAAGGGCGGGTCCGGATTTGACTTCCACCGTGTCCGTCATCTGGATCTCCACCTTAATGACCAGTGACTTGGGGCCAGGGGTGGCAGCAACAACATAGTGCTTCGGGAGGCATTTCTCCCAAGGGTGGATGTGGGATGGATGGGCTGTCGGATTCAGCTTTTGTGCGACTTTATCCAGTGGGTCTGTGTGAAGTGAGGGGAGTGGGGGCTTCTCATTCTCTACTTAAAGACAGGCAAACCAGTTATGTACAGGCAGCAGGGGCACACATCTCACCCACTGTGTGTCACAAAATCCAACGCATCTCCCATTTCCGACACACCATCTTCCGCATTTTCGGAACTTTCTTCTGCAGTGGGCACTCTGCTTATGTCTGCCAGTGCAAGGAACTCTGGAAGGAGCTCAAGTTTCTCCTCTGTGGTCATAAGCTGGATGTAGAAAGCTTGGGGGCACTCACGGGCATAGTGGCCTGGCTGTCAGCATCGGAAGCAGGTGACGGTTCCGTTGCCTTTTCCACGCATGCGGTCAACATCCATCGGGGCACGGCCACTCTTCAAGGGAGGGGGTGTAGAAACTCGGTTTGGGCAAGTAGGAAGTTATATGCCAGATATGAACGGTGGGACTTGCAGGAGATTAGTAAACTATTTAATGTTCTACATGTTTTTTCAGTTTCATACTATGAAAGTACACTATTAAACTCACCTCCTCAGTGATAGTCAACACTGAGGAGGGGAGGCTGCGCATGGGCTTGTTTCACTCGCATATACGAAGTTCCGGAACTTAAGCGCCCTTGAGGCACTGGTGTGCCGTGCTAAGCGCCCATAGAACATAACACGTTAGTGAACAGCCGCAGCTCAAAAAGGAAACTTGTCCACAAGCACCCACAAAGGGTCGGTTGGACAGAACATGAAAAGGAGTAGTAATACAGCCTCGAAAAAATCAAAGAAAATTGTGAAAGGCATAGAATGAATGTCAGCATAGTTTCAGGTCAAAATCGAGAGAAATAACAACAGAAATGTTAGGTTTGGAGCCTGGTGCACATATGCACCCAACAGGGGGCCTAGGGTTCCTAGTAGGGGCAGGCAGAGCACCCGTCAGAAATATTTTCCGTGTTAGAATGAATGCACTTCCAGGTTTCGGCACAGGTGGAGTAGGACAAGCGGAACTGCACATCATGTTCCGGTTTGTCTCCACAAAGGCCTCATTTGCTTCCCTGTTTCGGGACACCCTTTGTGCAGCTTGGTACCAACCTTCCAGGTCATCGAAGTCCGGAGCTCCATCCCCAAGCAGTGAGAGTTGGTTCTGGAGTGTCAGATCGAGTCCTCATCGGAATTTGATGACAATCGTCTTGTCATCATCATACTCTGCAAGGTCGATGAGCTCCTGGAAGCGATCAATGTAGTCATCAACCGGATCCTTGGCCTGGTACCAGCTGGTCCCCTCAAGCTTCGTAAGGGCTGTGAGCTGCTCATTCTTTGGACAGACCTGGTCAGAAAACGTTTTCTCGAAGGCGTCCCAGTCCTGGAAGTAGTTGCCCTTGCCCTTTGCTTCGTGTCGGATCACCTTGTTTGCAAAATGGGCTGCATGGTCCGACTTGAAAAAGGACAATGCCCAGTGAATCCGAGCCTGGTCATTCAGAAAGAGGTCTCTGACAATTGCAAAGTAGATGCTGCATGTGTTGAAGAATGCACGTCCCTTCTCCTCTGTCAAAGTCCGCCGGAGTTGCAGGTTTGACCTTTGCCAACTTCGCAGACATCCTCTCTTCCACTACTTCTGCTTTTCTGAAATTAGACTCATCCTGCATTGCTTTTCCACCATTTCGTGGAATATCTAACTTAGCCAAAATCGTTTGTAAGGCGGTTTCAATCATGTCAGTCTTCATCCAGTTCCACGTCAATTCCTCCTCCATATTCCGAAGACGATCGTCTGGATCCATGTCAGAAGGAGAAATATGGGACGGGATTTCTGGTGTTAAGAGCTCAACATAGGAAGAGGGGCTGTCATATGCCATGTGTATGGAAGAGGTTGCGATCTCCGAGTCACTATCTCCAATTCCGAACGCACCTATGGTGAATGCAATGCACAGTATGACCGCTGGTCCTCTAGGGGAGAGACTTTTCTGTTGTAAGGGCAACCCTAGCTGGTTGTGGAGGTCACACTACCACACAACTGACAAGGGGAAATCCAAAGTATGTATAAATGAACAGAGTATACAAGAGAGGGGATTCTCACCTGACAAGGGGAAATCCAAAGAGAAAAGTCTAAAGACCCCTAATGTCAGCGAGCGCGTATTATACTATGCTGCACAGCCAGGGACAACACTCGGCACTCGCCATCAACCCTCCATCCCCCTGACCTCCCTGACCCTTGATCGACCCTTGATGCCACATACTACGCGAGTCGCTTGACTTCCGACACTGTTCCGAGAGCAGAAGTCAGAAAGTGGAGTGGAACTGGCAAGGCGAACAGAACTGGTGGAAGTTCTCCCAGAAGCGGAATCATTTCTGAAAGCGGAGTCGGAGATGGAACCGGAGCCGGAAATGGAGTCAGAACTTGGAGTGGTGTCGGAACTGGAAAACAGGGTGTCCCTGACACTAATGCGCAAGCCGAGTCAATGCGACCCTCGGTGTGCACGGAGGCCGGGGAGCCACTGACTATTTTTTTGCACCTGAAGCCAAGCTATCAGCTTTGTCGTCAGACATCTTCCCATCAGAAGCCATAGCTGCCCAGGCCAACATGGCTTTCGGTCATTCTTTCGCACAGTGGCCACTCTGCACACATACTAGGCAGAGGTCGTTATCCATGCGGTGTTGGTGTTCCGTGGGTGTGAGTTTGCCGTCCTTGCCAAGTCTATCCAGTTCGGGTTATTTCTGACCCTTGGACTGGTTATTCCCTTTCGGCTTACCCTTCCCTTTGCCTTGGTTATTACCGGAATTAGTATTGGAGTTGCCTGAACCTTGACCTTGTCGTCGGTCATTGTTCTGGGAGCATCGGTTTTGGTTGGCCGACTGTTCTTGGCCTCTGGTTTGGGAGCGGAATGAGTCTTGCAAGAGATTTCACCACGACGTTCCCAATACCTCTGGTCGATTTTCTGAACGAGGTCTCAGAGATTGTCAAGGGTTTGGGGTTTGTTGAAATGCACCATCTCGTCTTTGATTCGCTTCGGCAAAGCCAAATAGGCTCAGTGATGCAAAGCTGAATCGTTATACTGGAGGACAGATGCAAGCCTGTAGAATTCAACAAAAAACTGAGTTGCTTTGTGGTTGTCCTTCATGACCATATTCTTGAGCTCAATTTCGGCATCGGCAACTTGATCGTAGGGGCTGAAATTCAGATAGAGCCCTTCTGTAAGGGCAACCCTGGCTAGTCGTGGAGATCACACTACCACACAACTGACAAGGGGAAATCCAAAGTATGTATAAATGAACAGAGCATACAAGAGAGGGGATTCTCACCTGACAAGGGGAAATCCAAAGAGAAAAGTCTAAGGACCCCCAATGTCAGCGAGTCCGTATTATACTACGCTGCGCAGCCAGGGACAACACTTGGCACCCGCCATCAACCCTGCATCCCCCTGACCCTTGATCGACCCTTGATGCCACCTATTATGCGAGTCGCTTGATTTCCGACACTGTTCCGGGGCGGAAGTCGGAAATTGGAGTGGAACTGGCAAGGCGAACGGAACTGGTGGAAGTTCTCCCAGAAGCGGAATCGTTCCCGAAAGCGGATGCGGAGATGGAATCGGAACCGGAAGCGGAGTCGGAAATGGAGTCGGAACTGGAAATGGAAAACAGGGTGTCCCCTGACAACGGCCCCCATTCGGCAACCGACCGCAAATGCCCTGCACGCAAACATATCCTTGAGCGTCACCTTCAGCGGACTGCTACCGTAGATGGCCTCTACCATGAATAATAGATGTCAACTAATCCACTGCCTCCCTCGCATACCACCACCTCTGACCACTGCCCCATACCGATGCCCATCATTTATTACCCGACGCAGGTCCTTGAGAACAAGCCTACACACAACCAGTACTCCCTCCTTATGCCCATCAACATCTAGTAACATTAATAATTGTGGCGCCGCAGAGGTTAAGCTATTACTAGCTTACCCTGGGATCTTGTTTTATCCTCTCAACCTCATGAAATGCACCGCCCTCGCTCTCCCTCCTGTAGTCTTACTGCGATATCCTCCCTTCATTAAAGTAGCTTGCCATAGACCTACATGTAGCTTACAGTGCACCATAAGCGCCATGCGCTTCGAGCACTCTAATTGATTTTCTCTCTCTCTCTCTCTCTGGCGTGAGTGTGTCCCCTCATTCATTCAATCCGTTATGCCACATCATATATGAACCACGGGCAGACCCTAGGTATATCTTTAGCTGTATAAGAAAATTGCGAGAGACCTAGTGTGCCCCTTCGTGCTTCCTCAACCGGCACAATATTGTGTGTGGACTTGATATCTTGCAACGTTTGGATAATGCGTCCCTAGTGGAGTGCTTTGTGGCCTATGGGGCATCACTCAGCCGAGTCCCCCATATCGCTGCTCAATACTCGTCCCCGCTATCCTTGGGCTACGCCCCAAACACGGCGATTGGACCACTCTGTTACATCTCGGTCCTTCCACCAGTGAACCATTCTGCCTTCCAACAGCGTCCCGAACCATCCCCACGCATTTACCCGTCGGGGCGACGTGTACCATAAAGGGGGGGATGGTGCTTGGGCATTGGACAAATCCTCACAACTCCTACATTTGAAAATCTTGGCGATCACTTCGGCGCCCTTCGCACAACTTCACCTACTTTCACATGAAGCCCCAAAGAGACCAAAGGCTTAGGACACCATCGAAAAGTGTCGCTATGTTCACATTACTTATAACACAACCCCTACTCTACTTCATTAATTTTTTGATCATCGCCTGGACTCCCTCTAGTTCTAATACCTCTCTTAAGTCATTCAACTTTCAGGAAACACTCCTCATCAGCTCCTCCGACCTCTCTACCAGCTCCTCCACCCTCTCCTCGCCGGCCAGCGTAGACGTTCGGGTGCCTTCGGGGTATCTGAGAATCAGCCAAAGATGCTCAGAAGAAGGACACAACAGGCTTACCAAGGACACCCTTCGATGAAATTGAGGACGAACCCGTCGTCAATCCCTTATCCTTCGCCTTCGTCCTCGGACAAGAGGAACATTGGTCGCCGTTTCGTGCCCACAGACAGAATTACAACCGAGGGTGGGAGTGATTCAGGTGGTGCAGCGATGGGCTCAACAACAGGAGCAGAATCTACGACAGGGCTCCAAATTACACATTCGTTGGAATAGCTGAGCATGCAAAGGCTTGGAAATATTACAATAGAGCCTCAAAGCATGTTCAAATATCAAGAAATATTACATTCAATGAAAATGATAACAAACTCTAGCCTATCCCAGACAACAACAACAACAATGGTGACATGGCACCACTCGAGGGGGAGCAGCCACCATGTGAGCATATGCTGGAACTGGAACTGACCCCATCGACCCCACATACATCATCACCACAGCCATCACCTGTTCCTGATCCACCTGAACAAGCACCAGCCCCACAGATTCAACGAAGCACACATGTCACCCAGAGGCCGGATTACTGGAAATTGAATCATGGCAATCAAGCTTATATAACCTGTGAAAGCATCATGGAGCCCAAGAATTACAGGGCAGCGGAGTCACATAATGACACACCGATCTGGGAAGAAGCAATGCAAATTGAAATGGATCACCTCCAAAAACTTGGAACATGGGAAATGACAGAGTGACCACCCAATTGAATGGCCATTGGTTGTTGATGGGTATATGCGGTACAAACAAAGCCAGATGGGCAGTTTGAGAAGGGCAAGGCAAGGGTCATGGCTCAGGGATTCACACAATGTCCTGGAATGGACTACTACAAAATAACATCACTTGTAGTAAAATTCAACTCCTTGCATGTTCTACTAGCCATTCCAAACACCCTTGATTGGGAAATTGAGATGATGGACGTCAAAGGCACATACCTTAATTTGACTATACAAGAGGAAATCTATATGCACCACCCTGATGGGTTTGATGATGGATCTGGACGTGTTCTAAGAATACACAGGGCGCTCTATGGACTCAAGCAATCAGGGCAAGCTTGGCATCAGCACTTATGAGGCTATTACTTAGCCTCAGCTTTCACTGCGTGCCAATGAATGCATCTACATCAGGAAAGATAAGGAATCTATTGAAATGGATGACTTCGGCTTGTTTGCCGACTCCAAGGGAGGGATAACTAAGCTCAAGGGGGAGCTTCACGAGAAATGAAGAAAATACTAGGAATAAGAATTGATGTTACATATCGAGAATCCCAGAAGTCAGAACTAGAAAGGACAGTGGCTTCAACTTATATGTTGTCCCCCCAATAAACTATTGTCCTAGTGTCAAGATTGGATTTGGGCGTTAATATCGTGTATTAGTGAACACAGTGAATGCCTGAACAGCTTGTGCAATGAGGTATGTAGTTCGGCGAATAATGTAAAGCCAATAAAGGTTTATGGGATAAGGGGGCTACTCGAACGGAGCTTGCCCTGTCTACAGTCGAAGCGAAATAGCCCGTGATACTTGACGGTGTAATGTGCAAGGTTCTACAGAAAGGTTGTCTAGTAGTAACAATCCTTTCGCTGGCAAAGGCGCCCCTTCAGAGCCCTTCGCCAACAGCACCAACAATGGTTTGAAGACTAAAGTAGTGACAGTGAAGTATGGAAACTCACCAGTGGTGCTTAAGCCCTGCTCTGGTTAGAGATAGTAGTCTATACAAGAGGGCTTAAGACAATGGTCACAGTGTGGTCAATTTTTGCACAAGATAGACGTATGATAATTGAACTGCAGAATATACATGTGAATGTAAACTACTTATACTGAATGCTCATATGATATCAGTGAATAGGAAAGAGGCCGTCATGAGTCAGGGTTGGATAGGGGTGCACAGTCAGGATACAAATAGATGAAACACATATACAATAGGACTAAGGAGGAGTGCGAACATGAAATGATGGGGAGGAAAGAGGACAAAGGTACCTATGTAAGAAAACACACCTTGTGCGCAAGGAGCTTGAGCGAGCGCTGGGAAGGGAAGCAAAGAAGTAAACGCCCTGCTTTCCAAGCTGAAAGCGATGAGGCCCCTATTCAAGTACATCCAAGGCATGAAGTGCTTTGAAGGGACCTACGGGAACTTAGACATGAGAGAAGAGGGGAGCCAGCGAGTGCAAGGAAGGGGCACCGTGAGGCAAATCGGGGGGGTTCACTGAGGCTGAGGTATGAAGGAATGGGAGAGGAGGAGCGGGCATGGGGAAGAGGAGGAACTGATAGAGGATGCACCGCACGCAGAGTGCAACAACCTCCCCACCACCACAGGCATGGACACGCCCAGGGCCTTGCCCAAGGAGCACAAGCGGAGATAGAGAAAGAAAGGCTTGATAGAACACCTGTCGACCAGGGCTTTTGTAGTAGCATCTTACATAGGGTCTCACCCTAAAAGACGATAACTTGGATTATAAAATAAAATAAAATAAAATAAAAAACACCTTGAGACCTGCATACATGTTACCCTGCACGGACTCTTGGTCTGCTGGGTCGATCCCACACGATCTATGGGTAGGATGTCCCACGAATGCATTCCGGCCATAGGAACACCCAAAGGGGGTTGAATCGGGAAGGTGATGGGGCCAGTGATGAACCATCACACCGGGTAAAGGATGTCGATTGTGTTTGATGGCATGCCTACTGGCAAATGATGTGAGTAGCGAATGGTCATTCGGCAAATTTGGCGAAGGGTGATTGGGGCAACAAGTAATGGGCGAGACTAAGCAATTCTGGTAAGAGCAAAAGTCACTATAACAAACAGAGTAAGTAACTAATGCGGAACAAGAGAACTACAAGGGGGTACAGGGTGGAGTCAAGAACAATAGGCAAAAGAACAAGGGGCATGTAAGTCTAATGGACAGCGGCAAACAGAACTCCTGATAGACCAGAACTGGTATCTTGCTGTGCTAAGGGTCAAGTACGGAGGGCCAATGAATAGAGTCAAACAGGGGTGTAGAAGAACAAGGGGTCAAGGGTTGAGGGTTGCGGAGGTTACAGATATTGTGGAATGGAGTTGGAGGTGGTGCAGAAGTGGTGTGGAGGCTGCAGAGATGGTTGAGTGGTGTGGTTGTAACAATTGAAAGGAAGAGGGAGCAGGGGATGCTAACTATGTCTCAGGGACACTACATTGTCATACTCAACCAATTCAATATGATGACAGTGCATTCAGTATCCACGCTGTTGCACAAGATGATCAAACTCACTACACCTTTAAATTCAATGTGTCCGACCATCAAAGTACCTTCCGCCAAGGCGATCAGCTGACTGATGTATACGGCACTCAGTACAAGGCCCAATTTGGCTTTTACTGTACAACATCTCAGCCAATTCACTACTACCTATGGAGCCGAGCACTGGACAGTGATCAAACATGTACTCAGGTACTTAAAGGGATCATGTGACTACAGAATAACCTTCAACCCAGGTGCCGGTCTCAAACTCGAAATATTCATCGACTCAGACTATGCTAATAAAACTGATGCATTATCTATTAGTGGTTATGTGGCTACACTAGGAGGAGGAACCATTGCATGGAGCTCGAAGAAGCAATGGATGATCACATTATACCACGGAGGCTGAATACATGGCACTTACCAAGGGCACTAAACAACTCATTTGGCTAAGGCACTTCATCAAGGAGCTCGGAATAGATCAATCCCAGCCTACTGTCAAGATTGGTTTTTAGGCATTAATATCGTGTATTAGTGAACACAGCAAATGCCCAAATAACTTGTGCAAATAAGTGTCCCATCCGGCGAATAAGGTGAACCAATAAATGTTCAGAAGATAAGAGGGCTGCCCGAACGGAGCTCGCCCTATCTACAGTCGTAGCGAAGTAGCCTGTAACGTGCAAGGTGTTTTACGGAAAGGTTGTTCAAGTAGCAACATTTGCCGGTGAAGGTGCTCCTTCAGAGCCCTTCGCCGACAGCACAGGTAATAGTACGAAGACTAAGGTAATGAAGGTGGATGTAAGGACCCAGCCTTTGGCTGGTTACTTACCGGTACAACCCTTTTTCGGAGCCCGAGCCTTGTGATACTCATGCCCGAGTACTTGTGATTCTAATCCTGCGCCCATGCCCGAGCCCGAGCTTGAGCTCATATCCAACCTTGATCCTATGCCCAAATCCCCTTAGTTACTGATCCCGTTCCATCACGCATCATTCATATATTACTTCGCCCTGACCTCGCCCTGACCTTCCCCCGAATATGCTCGCCCCTGACCCTTACCCTCGCTTGTATATAAACCCCCCTGTATGCATTTCTACTCTTCAGTCTGAAAATCAACTATCATACCTCTTGATCCTTAGTAGTTTCTAAGCCTTCGCCTCTTGAGCCAAACCTCGCCTCTTATTCGTTTACCTCTGAAATTGGGACTCGTGCGTAGGGTCGGCGCAGCACATAAGCTGAAGCCAAGTCCCTCTCCAACCTCCCTATCAGAACCTCGCTCTGTAACCTCAGACCTTACCTTGGGTTTCGCCCCCGAGCTCGGTCAACCTTACGAAGGATCGTATCGTAACAGTGGAGTACGAAAACTCACCAGTGGTGCTTAAGTCCTCCTCTGGTCGAAGATAGGAATCTACAGGAGAGGGCTCAAGACGATGGTCACAGTGAGGTCAAGTCTTGCACAAGATGGACGTATGATAATTGAACTGGGGAATATACATGCGAAATGGAAACTACTTATATTGAATGCTCATATGATATCAGCGAATAGGAAAGAGGCCGTCTGGAGTCAGGGTTGGATAGGGGTGCACAGTCGGGATACAAATAGAGAAACACATATACAATAGAATGAAAGAGGAGTGCAAACATGAAACGACAGGGAGAAAAGGGGGTGAAGGTACCTATGTACAAAAACACGCCTCGAGACCTGTATACATGCTACCCTGCACGGACTCTTCGTCTGCTGGGTTGATCCCACACAATCTACAGGTAGGGCATCCCGCGAATGCATTCCAGCCACACAAACACCTAAAGGGGTTGGGTCGGGAAGATGATGGGGCCAGTGATGAACCATCGCGCCGGGTAGAGGATGTTGATCGTGTTTGATGGCATACCTGCTGGCGAATGATGCGAGCAACAAATGGCCATTCGGCGAATGGGGCGAAGGGCGAATAGAGCGAATATCGAGGAGGAGTGGTGGAAGGGAAGGGCAAACTCGGGCAAACCTGCGGGAGGAGCGGTGAGGGGGAAGGTAGAGGCAGCGGGGCAAGGGAAATAGACGGGTCATGACACCTATGTCACTCTGATCTGATAATCTAGGTGCTATCACTCTATCACATGACACAACCTACCATGCATGTACCAAGCATATCAATGTCACTTATCAATTTATCCATGAGAAAGTGGCATCACTTACATACATACCAACGAAGGAAAATACGGCTGATATACTTACAAAGGGACTAGAGTTACATCAACACAGGTATCTAATGGGGAAATTAGGATTTAAGGAAAGGGACTTCTCGCTAAGGGGGAGTGTTAGTAATCGAGAAGATGAGTCAGCAGATGACAAACCGGCATGCACATAGCTGGATGTTCGAGCATTCTCGACTCTGGGATGCTAGTGCACCGGCATGGCATGGGCACAGTGGCAGCTCAAAGATATTAGTAATATAAGGACATTACATTTAGTATAAAGGTTGCTGGATCTTGAGTAGATCGAATAATCATATCATATTTTACATTCCTTGGTTCTACACTCTCTGAGTCCAATCAAACTCACAGGGAGTTCAAAGTGATGGGGTGAAGTAAATTTCTGGCGGAGATTGCGGAGTGTACACCGATGCATTACATAATTGTAATGATATGAGCCAAAGGCTTGCACCTAGAATACTTGTTGATCATCCTAAGTACCAAACCACATGCATGGAATACCAGCATCATCCTACAAAATGGCAGTGTGGCAGAACGGCTAAATGACAAGGTAAGTATGCCACACAGCCAGAATACTTACTAATACGGACTCTATATGATAGTCATGCAATAATTGCAATCTTATTATAGTAACACCTACGTATTGAAATGTGTTTTCCCCTTGAAATTAGGTACCTTGAAACACCCTGATGCTTGAATCGGATAGTATATTTTATATGCCACGACCCTAAATTTGCAATGATATAGAATTACTGCAAAACCAGTTTGTGGATGCATGCAGTCGCTGTGCGATCGCGCATAACATGTGGATGGTATTTTTTAGATCCTAACCAACCTGCGGATGCCCGGGACAGGGAAACAAAAAAAATTATTGCCTATATCAAGGACACATCCCTCTTGTCCACCCAGCTTGAACTCCAAAGTATGCTAGTCGTTTACCCCATTATGCATCCACAATTGTTATATCTCCTGATTCTTTCACAGCAATCACTTGTGTGCGCTTTGAGGCAGAGACTGGATATGGTGACGAGAAAAGCTCTTCCAACTCTTCCAATGATCTGAATGAATGATGCCAGATTCATGTAAAGCAGCTTTAACTTCGTCAAAGCTCACCTTCCAACCGTCTCGACGCCTGACATTGCTTAGAGAAGAAGATGCAATACATACAGAATTGGCTTACCTAGGAGATACCACAGGACAGCTTCAACAATATCCCAACCGACGAAGATCTGAAATAAGGAAAAAACTGCTCAATTATGCACATGTAATGCACGCGATCATACTGACAAATATATAATTATACCTGCGAACGACACTCATTAGATA
Organism: Gautieria morchelliformis; assembly: GCA_015179125.1. NCBI lineage: Eukaryota > Fungi > Basidiomycota > Agaricomycetes > Gomphales > Gomphaceae > Gautieria > Gautieria morchelliformis. Next base: position 103,236 of record WHVA01000023.1, on the reverse strand, counting down.
TCCGCATCCCAGCATGAGATGTCAGACCTCACTTGATATTCTGCAAGGCTATAGGTCCAGCGTACTATTGCAACCATCAGGGTGTTTTTCCAAGAGAAATAATTGAGACAGACCAAGTTGATGAAGGAAAATAGGGCCACAACCACGCCATACTGCCAGAAAGTTAGCTAAATTTCCCTACGCCAGCACTGAAAGGGAGACTACCATGGACATCCCTTTAGCTCTAGCCGTTGTCTGTAACACCTCCACCGGGTACAAGCCTTGGAGTGGTGTGTATGCGAATGAAAATGCCTCCCCAACACTTCTAAGATCAAGATACCCTCGACAACTGGGTAAAAATACTCACAATGTTGAAGAAGAAGAATGCAGCCACACCCCTTGAAATTTTTGAATGACGATACAGCACAAGCATGCCAAGACTCACCCCTGACCAATAGAGAGTATTTTGTGATTGTCAGGCATATGCGCCCACTTCACAGACAGCCCGCCGTTGATTGCCAGGAAGAGCGCCGACGCCAGCGTCCCCCATATGAGAGCTTGGCGACGTGGCATGCGATCTGAGAGTGCTACCCCACAGCCTGCAGCGAAAGCAGAGACAATGGCGCTGGCGAGGTTAAGTACAAATTGCTGGTGGTTATCATAACCTTTAGTATGTGATCAGTATTCGTGCAAGCGACGCCCACTGCGAGCAATTCACCGAGACTGGAGTAAATTTCTAAGTTGAAGTAGCCTAATCCATTGCCTTCGATCACGTTATAATGCATAGCAACCAAAGTCAATATAACCTGTGAGGCAAGATCATCTTACCGGAGAACTGGCCAAAACAGGCCATCATGATAACCGTGAGCGATCGCCACCTCGCATTCCTACTTTTGAAACTGCCAAAATGTGTAAGGTGTGATCTCCCACATAGTGGTGTAGGAGCTACTTACAGTTCACTGTAATCCCACCAACTACCAGCATAGTCCCGTTAGATCATCCAAGGACATACTCCAAAGTTTTAATACCGTTTATCAGCACCGTCAATGGCTATTGCTTCCTTGAACTCGGCCCTGTTTGATATCCTTTCAAATCTCGAGCGCTACATCATCATGTCTCAAAGTCGTACCACTCCAGTGCAACAACGGGATTCTGTGAATCACCATTCCCGTGGAACCTCGTCAAGAAGGCCAAAGCCTCGCCATCCCTTGAGTTTGCTACGAGCCACCGCGGGCTTTCAGGCAAGAACCAAACAAAAACGATGACAACAAGAGAAGGAACAGCCTGGACCACTAGATTCACAAAGGATTTGAGAGGAAATAATACGCTACCTGGAAGATGAGAGGAAGACGCCACGACCAATCTGACTGAATGCTCTGACATGCCAAAGTTATACCAGCTGCTGGGATAGATCCTCCAAACCAACCTAATGATGAGATGTTGTGAGTATCCATCTATTGCACAAACACGCTATTTTGTGGGAGGGTGGGCATGTTTACCGAGATTATAGAACGCCGTCATACGCCCTCTCCACTGAGGAGGAGATACTTCTGCGACGTATGAGGGCGCAGCACATGTGAGTATGCTGACCTGGTGTGGATACTTGCTATCAGCATCTTTGTCACCTCTGCGGGCAAGGACTGACTCCGAATCCAAGGATAAAACGGCCTGAAGCAACATCAGGGTAGCGAAATATAAAGTAAAGAAAGTTAGGGAACATCACACCTGTGATAAACTGTGGTTTCTTCATGGCAGATGCTATAACTGCCGATCCTATAGGTAACCGCAAAGCGTTAGTACCGTAACTTATTAATAGGGACAATTCCGATTATTTATCTCACCAACACATATCACAATTGCGCCAACTTGCATCGCGCCTCGTCGGCCAAGTTTGGAGTCCGTTAGAGGCCCAGCAAAAAATGGACCCACGATGCCTCCAATGGTGTATCTGAGTTTGCAATGCGTGGTGTGAGACCAACCGTCAAACCAACCGTCAACCATTCATAGTTTTTGGTGTGGATGCTACTGACATGGAAAAAATCAACCCTGTGGTAGGACCGAGGGTTCCAGCATTGAAGCGAGTTTGGTAAAATGGCATCTAACATAGAAAACCATTCAGAAGAGTCGAGGAATATCGCAAGAAGGCCTACAGCGTTGATGGCTGTCATCAGCGATCCATCCTGGATAGTATACAATTGTGAATGGCTGGACGTGACATCAGTGCTTTATATGACTTACATATCCATTGGCACATCTTCATATAAAGGTCGGTCAACGCACTGCATCATTCTAAGAGCAGACCTCACGAGCAGAGGAACGCGACGCTTTTTATAGAGATCTATTTCAGGGACGTAGATGCGTGTGACGAATTTACGAACAAGCAACACCAATACAGAATAAAAGAATCTTTTGACCAGGGATCAAGTCTTCCCTTTTCAGCCGCCGCCGTGAAAGTAGCTAGAACTAGGTAAATACAAGATAAACACTCGGTTATGAAAGCATACCATTTCGCACATGGAGGAGTTTCTTAATTTCCTCTGTTTCACTCTCTCTGATGTGTTCAACGATCACCTTCTAAATAAGCAATGAGCGTGTCCCCCCATAGCACAATCGACCATGAGACTGACCTCGGCGCCGACAACCTCTTTCTTCACTTCAGACGACTTCTCGGGTTGAGAAAGTGGAGTTGCAGACATAATGCTAGTTTTCTGCCGCAAAAGACAAGGCTGCAAGACACTTGCTGCTGCTTGAAATATACAACGGGAAAGAGCACCTGCGCTTTATATTTAGTGGCCACGTGTCAGGTGAAGACCAGCTGGGGCCCGGGGGATAAATGTTGAATGTGTGGGAAATGAGGGCACGCCATACCTTCTATTCAGATTACTCGGCCGCTCTGAGTTGTGAGCGCTGCTAAAGGTAAAGGCAGATGCACGTTTGGATGGTGGGTTTTTGAACCAACACAGCTTAACAGGGAGACCTTGGCAAAACCATCACCGGACAGTGCCAGACTCCATGTCTTGCGACCCAGTTTCACTATGCAGACCTCATTCCTGGGCATTAATACAACGTAACATTAGTAAAATCCTGCGCGCCTCGCCAATCAGTGTCAAAATGGTTGCAAGATACGTAGAATCGATTGAGCAAGTATATGCAAAAGTCTGAACGCGCCCGGTGACTTGAAGGGAGACCCTGCCAGTGAGCAGCATTAGACACCGAGACTTCTTCCTCTTCGGCAGGGCAGAAGCAGCAGCTCATCAAGGGTGGCGGACGTTATCAGGTTCAATGGCGTGGCTATGCATTAATTATAATGTGCCTCTCGAAGCCTTTGATCGAGGGCCGCACATATAAGTATGATTGGCAAGGTCACTTGTCGGTAATATGGTCGTGTGCGTGGTTAGAGACGGGCCCTGTGACCATGGGACGAATATTCTAGCGAATTGATCAAACTGCGTGAGTCTTCGGGTGCTCCCGGTGTTTTTCGAGTCTCAGGACTGAGGAAAGAAATGCTGAGCTTGTGCAAGTAGTTGCTCTGTGACACCATGTCTACAACCACCGTCCTCAACCAGAACTGGGAATTCGCTCAGCTTTCAGAACAGAAGCCTGTGGATTGGCTTCCTGTCACCCAGTTTCCTACCACCGTCCACGTGGAACTTTTGAAAGCAGGCAAAATTCCTGATCCTGTAGGTGTGATGGTTATGTAGACCTTCGGCCTGTCTCTTACTCTTTTGTTATTCAGTTTGTGGGTCAGAATGAATGGCAAGTTCAATGTGATGATCTGCATAATCTATCGTGGAAATAGGTGCCAGTGCTGAACTCCTACGCAGGGGTTGGAGAGTCGAATTGGGCATTCCGTACATCCTTCAGATTACGGAGAAGCGACTTTGCGGCGTCAAATGCCGATTTGGTTTTCGATGGTCTCGATACGTTTGCTGTTGTTCAGCTCGTGGGTAGTTTCAAGCTACTTAGTGATGAGGGTACTAAAACACGTTCTTAGAATGGACAAAAAATTCTTGAGTATGCCATCGTTTTGCGCGATGATGTCCTCTTAACTGCAGTCGCGCACGTAGGTCGAACAACATGTTTGTGCCGTACCGGGTAGCCGTTCGAGACCATCTCAAGGAAGGCACCAACACGCTACTCTTGATGTTCCAGAGTACTTACCTCAAGGTATTACGTGTCGTTCTATCTTCCTAGCACACTGAAATGCGTATAAATTCACTATTCAGGGTAAAGATCTAGAGAAGCAACACGGCAAACTTGCGCTCTGGAATGGAGATTCTAGCCGCTTGCACGTACGCAAAGCTCAATACAAGTAAGTCTCGGCCGCCTTATATGGTTATATTCCTCAAGGTCAAGCAGTTATGGCTGGGACTGGGGCCCAGTTCTTATGACATGTGGACCTTGGCGGCCCATTTCATTGCATACGTATACTGTCCGCATCACAGACCTCAGGGTCCAGACGCAGGTCTCCGAATCATTGGATGCGGATATTAAAGTATCTCTCCACGTTTCGACCCTTACCGGCTGGACGTCAGTCACACTAAGAGATAAGACTGGCCAGGTCGTTCGAGAAGTGGACTCTGTGGTTATCAACGACGGAAAAGCTGAAGTTCAATTCGAAGGTGCCAAGGGTGAATTCGAGCTGTGGTATCCTGTCGGTTATGGCAAACAGCCAATGTATTCGGTGCAGGTCCAGGTCACTGATGAGGTATGTCTCATGATGCACCCTACAGAGGCCCCAGGGGCTTAATACCACGCAGGCTGGAAATTGTTTGGACACAATGATGGAGAAAATAGGGATTCGTAGGGCGCGCATTGTACAGGACAAGCTTCTCGACGCAGACGGACGTACCTTCTTGTTTGAGATAAACAACATCCGTATTTTTGCTGGTGGTAGGTCAAAGCCGCATGTTCGATCAAGCCTTGGCTCACGGTTTGGCCACATGATGGACCCTAGGATCTAACTGGATACCTGGGGATTCCTTTTTGACAACGTGGGTTCCTGTGAAAAGTTGGTATGGCCATTTCATGACTGATCCGTTCGCTGTAGATTATCTCCTAACGTCTACAGGTCGTGGCTAAAACTTCTCGTCGATGGAAATCAGCTGATGGTGAGAGTATGGGGTGGGGGAATATATGTTAGTAAACACAAGCCATGTATTTGATTTCCTTGTACTCACTTTTGTCCCTCACTCTTTCAGGAAGCGGACGTTTTCTATGAGACATGTGATAGTATGTTGTATTTCCCGTCGTACCTCCGTATATTTTATTTATATTCAATCTCAAAAGAACTGGGCATTCTCGTCTGGCAGGACTTTATGTTTGGGTGTGGGCAGGTGTGTTGTTTCCACATCGCTGACTGGCGTACTTGTCGTTGACTGCCTTTGGTACACTAGTACCCGGCGTATGATGATTTCTTAAACCAAGTTACCGAGGAAGCCGAAGCGAATGTGAAAAGGCTGAGACGTCACCCTTCCGTGGTGATCTTAGGTTAGGAAAATTGCACCTGTGATTATGGAGCTGATCGTGGATCGTTCATTACTAGCTGGGAACAACGAAGGTTTGGACGGGTTGCTATCCGTCATGGTATCATTATTCATTCCACGCAGATTATCAAATCGCGGAATCTCTCCACTTGGAGCTTGATTACTCGGATGAAACGTCTGATTTTAGGAAAACGAACTTTCCTGCACGACACATCTACGAGCGCCTCTTGCCTGACATTACGAGTCGATTGTCTGATATACACTACCATCGCGGTTCTCCTTACTCGTGCGCATATAATATTTGGTCTGGGATGTAAACTAACAATCAATACAGCGGATACGGTAAAGTCACGACGGATAGGACGGTTGGGTACGTTGCCAAGTTTCTAGCTGATTTGGCCAAGTTCCTGACTTGCGATCTCATGTAGTGATATTCACCAGTGTAAGCTTGACCTTGAAATGTGCGCGCAAATGCTCATTTGTTGTATGTGTTTACATTAGGGAATGTGTGGCATGTAAGATAATCCATGTCCCTTGTACCAACTTTTGCTGAGATCTGTCGATTTGCCAGGGCAGCCAGGAGCCTTGGCACAACTGGGATAAACTTTCGGGACGGTTTGTTTCCGAGTTTGGGATGTTTGTACCGCACACCTTGAGCCAACACCCTGGACTTATGGTTGCCTTTTTCCTTGTTCTTTAGGGAAGCGTTCCCAGACATTCGGACAGTGGACTTTTGGTTGGGAGGAAACAAGGACGAGCGCTACCCTCAGTCTAAAACCATGGAAGTTCACAACAAAGCGGACGGTTGGCAGAGGCGTCTCGAGGTAGTTCCGACATCTTCCAACCCATATCCCCTCTGACTATGAGCGTCTGTCTACCTTAGCTTTATTTGATGGAGAATTTCAAACATGCGTTCGACATGGAAAGGTTAGGGATAAACCGCCAATTTGCAATCAGTGTTAACGTACATGTTGCAGTTATGTGTACTATACCCAAATCATGCAAGCAGAGACGCTTGCCAGTGCGTACCGCCTCTGGAGGCGTGAATGGCGTGGCAGGGGCAGAGAATACACTGCAGGCGCGCTGGTTTGGCAAGTATGTCGACCTGGCGACTCTCACAGACCATGCAGTGATCTCACTTTTTTTACACCGTAGCTGAATGACTGCTGGCCAGTGACTTCGTCAGTTCATCCCACTGTTGAGTATGCTGCCTAGTTCTGACCTTCAGCTCTCCTAGATGGGCGATCGTAGACTATTTCCTACGTCCCAAACCAGCTTATTTCGCAATCGCACGAGAGTTACGTCCATACACGGTAGGCATCACGCGCAAGGAGAAGAAGACATATGCAGACGAGTGCACAGCCGCCTTCTTCACTATCGACACTCTCATTGAGATTTGGGGTACCAATAAAACGCTGGAGGACAAGAAAGTTACACTCGACGTTGCGGCTTACAACCTGGACGACCCTTCGTGGCACGACCGTACGACTGAAGATGTCATACTCAAGGCCAATTCTAGCACGGAGCTCGTCAAGGGAAACCTACCTGGCCAAGAGAGGCGGACTGGGCTGAGCGAGAACGCGAAGCCAATCATCGTGTCTGCACGCCTGATAGGGGATAACGGGGAGGTTCTGGGTCGTTGTGCGAATTGGTGGGTCTCTAAAACACGATCCGCTTGTATCTACTTCTGACATTGTTTGGAGGCCTGAACCCTACAAGTTCATCAAATTCCCACCTCCGAAGGAACTCGGCTTCAAAGCCATCGTCGCTTCGGATGGCGAATCCGTAGAACTGTCGACAGAAAGGCCAATGAAGGGCATCGTGTTGGACGTTGATGGAGAAGACGCCAAATGGAGTGACCAAGCGATTGATTTGGTACCTGGGGATCCACAGGTCGTTAAAGTTGATGGGCTGAAAGGAAGAACATTGAAGACGAGATATTTGGGCGACGGCACGGCTTGACGCTTGAAATTTGTCCTTTTCAAGTCACCTGCATTCTCTAGATAAGCTGTAAGATACTCAGGAGTAACAAGCTATTAGGCTGCTGGCGCCCACACCGCAATTGCAAATCATCTAGCACGGAACAGCGGTCAATGGTTCCGGATGGTACAAACAAGCGAGAGAACCACGGTATGTTTGGATCCCTGCTTGACACGGAGAAATAGGATTGCAGAACGTACTGTTCTCGTCGCAAGGGAATAATGTGGGAGGAAGGTACAAGTCAACCATATCAACGCATAAACAGTCGGAACAAAAAATACTAGTATAGGGTTCCAGACACCACGAGAGAAATATCAGGGCAGGAGAGACCGGAGGAATGGCTATCACATGACGAAGCATCTGCTCGGCTGAGGAGCTGCAGTGCCTCTTCGAGCCTTCTCAATCTCGTTGAGACAAAGCTCGAAGACTTGAGCTAAGACGGTGGTCAATCGGCTGCATAGTGTGAGAAAGGGACATGCGACTTGCCGACGTTCTCGTTATTCCGAGCACTTGTCTCAATCCACGCGGACCCCACCGAATGAGCCAATTCTTGCCCCTCCCTTTCCGAGACTTGTCTTCTGACATGTGAGAATGAGGACACAGAGTGAAGATCCGGTATGAGCGACGCACCGATATCGATGGAGGTCGCGTTTTTGGCCCACAATAACGCATGGTATGGCGGGAAGGCCACAAAAGTTGATTATTTTGTCATAAACAATGCGGACCATTTCGAACGAGGCACGGGAGGCCACCGAGTAAACCAGAACGTATCCATGGACGCCGATAGCATGTTTGTGGTTCAAGATGGAATACTCGTCCTTTGGCAGTTGATTGATAAGACGCTGGGAACGACTGGAGAGAGATTACGTACCTGGCCCGCTGTGTCTATAATATCGCAGTCGTACTCGATGCCCTTGTGGTTGATGCCCTTGGAAAATATGTTCTCGATCGTTGGATAGTACGCTTCGATAAAATGGCTTTCTGTAAATTGAACGACAAGCGAGGACTTCCCTGTGGGGCCATGAGAGCGAGATTTTGGGCCACGTGGGTATCACGTACCGACCGAACGGGAGCCCAGGACAGCGATTTTCCTCTTCTTCAATATGTCGCCCATCATCAGGAGAAGGATGAACAAAGGACAAGGAGCGACGAGGAGGGAAGGAGGGTGAAGATGAAGGGAAACCGGGGGCACTGTTTTAGAGTGTGTTTCTAACCGGCAAGTGCCGGCCGACGCGGATTATATAATCGACCTGACCGCTGCCCAATCATCCGGCATAGCCGCACCGAGTAAACCCGACTCGAATGCTATGCTCACGGCCGGCATGTCCGCGTACTGCCGTTATTATCGTCACGTGACTCGTTCCGCGCCGCGCTGGTTTCAACCTGTCTTTCACCGCGATCACCTCCACTAGAACATGTCCACCACATCCACGCCTGCCGACTCGCCCGTCGTCCAGTCCACCGAATCGCCCGTCATCCAGCCCATGCACATCCCTGCCCAGGCTGCCGTCGTCCAGCAGCCACAGGCTCCTCTGGGCAATGCAACGAATGGCCTCCTTCACGCACCAGGTCAAGGCATCAAGGCAATATTGGCCAAGAGGCTGGCGTCCAAGGCGGGGTAATTGTCCTGGACTTCTCGGCGTCGTGTCCGTGCTAACAGTGCGCACCGCTCAGAAACCCCAAGTACATCTCGCCCACTGATACCATGTTGACGCCCTGCACCGCAAAAATCAGCCAGTCGAAGAAGAAGCACTTCAACAAGTTGCGTTACCAGCTCATGACATTCTGCCCACACCTCTGATATTTTGAGCAGAGGCAAACCCATCCAACTCTTCATGAAGGCCGCGTCTCCATCGGAGTTGCCCGAAGAGTCTCCTTCGACCGAGGTTGTAGATGACGATGAGGACGCGCCCCCCAAAGAAGACCAGCTCCAAGAGGACCAGCCTAAGCCCGATGCCATGCTAGTAGACGACGAAAACCCCTTCTAGCCCACTGGTCTTCGCAATGATCCGTAGATATGTCGAATATGTCAGATACCTCTTGTATAGCCATTTTATCTCGTATGAGTATGTACCACTTGTACCGATCTCGTGTATACGTAAGACCGCAGGACGCGTCACCCCAAAGCAGACAGTACTGTACCACCACCATGAGCGACCTCCCTGAAACCAACTTGTCAAACACCCTTCAGGCGTTGTCCAGGGCATTATCAGTACTGGGTCCCCATGTCCAATCCCAGCTGGGAATTCGTCACGACCCGTGTGTCCCTCCGTGGCCAGCTTTGCAAGCTGCATGCTTATCTTGATTACAGACGGCTGGATGAGTTAATAACTACGCTTCCCAAGCTGGCGGAATCCGACTTGGATTTGGGTGTGTGCATCCTGAACAGTTAGGGCCGCACGCTCATGTAGTGCGGGAAGACGGTGTCTGTCCGATTTGTCTGGTCCAGTTTCGTGCGCATCTCGCTGAGGAAGAGATGGCGTTGGCTATGGACTCCCCTGCTCATGCCTCAGAAGATCTGGGCGTGACACGGCTGGAAAGTACATGCAGACAGTACGTCTGCACCTGCTCTCACTCTCAGTCGTTCAGGTGGCTTACCGTACCGTTGCCGTATCTTCCTGCAGTACATTCTGTCGCAAAGAGTATGTAATGCATCCTCGTGTGCTACTAACCTGTATTCACACTATAGTCCCATATTAGTATTTCGACATGGATCCGTCAGTCGGTGCGCATCGTCCCTAAGCGTGCTCGCAGTTTGTCATGACGTGCCACAGCGAAACTCATGTCCAACTTGTCGTCGCCCTCTGCTCGATCCACTGCCTGAAGATACCGCAGATCCGCAGCTTCCCGAGGATCAGCAGGCAACAGAACAAATGACCGACGAGGTCGTACAAGAAGTACTAGACGCTTTGGTCATGGCCCCACTAGATCAGGTCGACTCAGTCCGCAGATGGGTAGAAGCGCTTCTGCCAGATAATCCCCCGTCTGAGTTACGGCCCCCTGACACCGAGGATCATGATTATCCAGACCGAAGTGAATTTGGCATGTATTCATAGACATCTCTAGCGAATTGATGAATCTGCAGTCAAGATATTCGACTGTCCGATATCCAGATCGATCATGAAATAATTACAGGCGCACTGGTAATACCGCAATGGCGTTAGGAAGGGGTCATAATTCGGGTCAAGCAATGAAAGAACGGTTCAAGCTGGCCTAATCTGTCAGTTCGTCTTTTCAATTGCGACGGCAGCATCTAAAGAGGTTGCGCTTGAAAAAGTAGAAGAGGCACTAAATCCATCGTGTCAGCACTCCACAATGGTCCGTTGCAAGTAACCACTCACCCCGATGAAGCGAACAACAGCTAGGGCAAATGTAGCCCATAGGATAACTTCGAAGTACTGCAGGCAATGTCATATTAGCAGGGAGGACTACAAATATACTGGCAATGCTAACCTTGTTTTGCTTGGCCACCAACGCTTTTTGGTCCGCTTCAGGATCCTCCGTGTTCGGGATACCGTTCAAGTTCTCGATGGACACAGACAGACCAGCGTTGGTTAACATCCAGAATGCAACGAGACGTGTTCGGAAGGTTTTGTTCTCATCCTGTTACACTGTTCAGCGACATGGTCACCAAACGCGCAAATCGGGCCTTACATCTTGAGTGGGTTTCTCCACGGCATCGTCTGACTTGACTTTGGTTACAGCTCTCTGCACTGTCTCTTTGAATGCGACATCCACGTCCTCTTGCACTCGTGTTACATCTTCAACGACTGCAGGCTGGTCTTCCTTGCCCTTTTTAGAGGAGACTGAAGGCAAAGCCTCGGCCTTGTCGCTTCCCTTGGTACCCCAACTCACGTCATGCCTACAATCATGTCAACTACGGTCGCCGCTTGGGATGCAACAAGACTGACAAGTTACAAAAAGCGTAAACATTGATGACGTTGACGAAGCTGGGGGCCAAAAGCAAGTACTGCGGGAAACTAGAGAACATATGCCAAGGGTCCCGCTGAAAGGGCATTAGCAACCTGGCATAAAACGGTCGAGTCGGATGACTCACGTAAAGGAATGACGCGAAGAAGTAAATTCCTAAGAAACATGGTGTCAGTATTGACAGATTAGTAACAAACTGGCAGTCGAACCGAATGTTGAAACCAGGGCTGCAAGCAGGACACCCGCAGGGCCTGTCAAGATGGCGTTGATCTTTGATCCAATAGTCGGGTCATCACTGAAGTTGAGAGCCTGTGGAAGGAGACGTTATGACAAGCATGACAGGGTTTAATGTAATACATGTAATACTGACCTGGAACGCATGAACCGTTAAGTCAATTGAACAGACGATGAGATACAGTGACAAAAATGCGTAGACACTAAAACCAGCTTAACAAAGTTGACCACTCCGATTAACACAACTCACCAGAGGGTGATGGTATAGGTCAAACGTTCCCCCTTTGGTCTATTTCCCAATGCCAGAACGAACTATGCGTGCACTCGATCAGACGACAGGCTATTGACAGAATATGTGGGACGTACTTGCAAAGCCAAGAACGCAAGGTAGATCCATTTGAATGCCAAGTTGACCCAGTGTGTCTATAAGAAAGGTGAGTACGAGTGTTCAAGTAGCCATTCGTGCGGCAATGCTTACAACGCCGACCGTGCCGAAAAGCTTGATTCCTTGGTTGACCGTGAGATCGATGATCAAACTGAATGTTAACCACAAGTTTGCCAGAGCAAACCAGGAAAAGAGGAGCGATGCAACGTTGTACTATTGTGAGAGATTGTGAGGCCATGGCTTGTGTACACGTCAGATATAAAACTTACCACTGCCTGGACGTGGAAGAAGAACATTCTGAAACGACACAACCGTCAAATACTGGGGAACGTTGCCTGAAAAGACAAACCTGATAATGCCGTGACCAGATTTGTAGAGTCGGAAGAAGTGGTAGAGCGAATACTAATCGACTCGGTCAGTTCAGATCAGTTCGCCAGAAATACAGGGACTAACAATTGAGGCCGCGAAGGAACCATTCAACCATCGACGCCTTTGACTGATCAGCTCTGCCGCAGATTCGGGCACATCCGTTTCGGCTTTGGACGGTTTTACATAGTTGAGTACCCATCGCTCATTGGCCTTCGCTGCCAATTCGAAACACAGAATACGATCTTCGGCCAAGAACATGTTCTTTTCAAATATGCCCATTCCGTTGATACCTTTGGGACCCAATCGATCGGCCACTTTACAACAATGTAAGAACAACTATGAGGACACGAGAAACGACGCACAAGAGTGGTCTCCATGGAAATATTGCTCGAGAGGACGGCCCAGAATAGCCTTGTAACGATACGCAGAGAAGGCACCGGGTAACACGGATACGCTGCACGAAGGTTCAGTAACCCAAGCCGCTACTTAACACTTAACGCCATGTGCTCACTATCCGAAACTACTCTCGAGCGGTTTGTCCAGGATATTACTCATCTACGACGACATTTAACTTTTCATATTAGCAGCTTCAAATCACCAACGCACCTTGTACTCAAAGTTCTGAGAGGCGATTAAGGGATTGAGGAGTTTCTTCCCTCCTTTAATCATAGCATGAATCTCCCCGCATGCACCGCCAAGGTGTGCGTCATTGTAGAAAGCCTCCCAGAGGTAATAGATGGCCTTGTGACCTGGCTTTGTGCCAGCATCAAGTAGGACACAGATTTCAGGCTAGGAAAGAAACGTGAGATTAGAACATGGATATATATAAAATTAAGCATACCTGGAGGAACTTTCCAATGGCGTTGAACAACCATCTGTGCGAGTTGATCTTCTTCTGGTTTTTGGCCTTGAGCACAAAGATTATTTGTACGGGGACGAGGTTGTTGGGGTCATCGCCGTGTGGAAGGATGAGTTGCGGAGAAGTGTCGACTGAAACTTGCGTTGTGTACTAGAGATGAAAAAAAAAAAAATCAGGATAGGAAGAAAACCAAGTAAAAGGTGTTGACCTCGAAAATGTGGGCCACTGTGTCCTTCCCGTCCACTTGCTTCTTCATAATTCCATCTTGGTATACGCCGACTGTGGCTAGAATGTCCAAAACACTTTTGTCCATGGCCTCCAGACCGTCGACAATCAAGGCAACCGTGATACGTTGCCATGCTGGAATGCCTTCCTCGGCACTCCGTTTCCAGTATTTAGAAGATTTTGTCTTGCAAATGTCCTTTAAGGAGTATATCAGTGACATGATCCAGGCATACCAGTCAGAAATAAGGAACCCTGATGTTCAACATGATGTTGTGGAGGGTGCCTGATCAACGATAAGTGGTTTGCATCTAATGAATAAATGAAGGCGTACGAGAATACAGAAGTTTATCCTCATTGTAGGAGGTAACGGCGATGAGTATTTCGGTAGGCCTGTTGAAGTTAGAAGTACGTAACGACCACCCATTCTCCGCAGTGAAGTCATCGGGGTCAACTGTGGCAGCCGAGTAGCGCATATGGCTGAGAAGAACGTTTTCAGGCCATCAACTGGAACAACAGGAGGAGATGCATACGTGAACTCGGTGGTATTCGTGGCAGCAAATTTAGGCTCGACGGCATTTCGGACAGCGGTGGGCACCGCGTACTCAGCTATAAAATTACCTCCTGTGAGCTTGACCTTGCGAGTGACTCCGCGTTTGATGGTTTGACGACGACGCCAAGCGCCATCGGTGGAGGAAGAGACGGTGGAGCCTGGTCTCTCAAACGGCGGACCATAGGCAGCAGGATCGACGGGACTGAACGTCGGGTGAGCCATGGGAGATGTGGAGAAACGAAAGAAAGTGGGATCCTTACCCAGTGGGGGGGTAGTATCCTCCAGGGTAGGCAGCCTCGCCGTGAGTGAGAGGCAATTTCTCTTCATCATCATCCGGAGGCACGTAAGATCGACCGGGAGCAAAATCGGAAGTTAAGGAAACATTGCTAGCATATGCACCCGCTTGAGATGAGTAGCTAGGTGCATCATAAGGGCCTTGAGGCCTAGGTGCACGATCAGAGAAGGGGTCGCCTGGTGCAGTTTGGGAAGGGTATGGCACGCCAGATGGGTTGAATTTCTCGCCTGGATCCATAATAAGAGGTATACGTATGAGGGTAAAGAAAGGAGCTGATCGAAGGCGTTAGTAACGAAGGAAAGGCTTGTTGTGATATTTGAAGCTGAGCGTTGCAAAGAGAGGCAGTTCTTCCTCTACAATGACCCACGAGCGCCCACACCTCAACTACGGTCAGGTCACCTCCGAGCTTCGGCTGTGCTCGTTGACGGCCGTATCGCCGTTGCTCTCCCGAAGTGTACAGCATTGTACAGCAGCCCACCGCTCCGAAAATTTTCTACATGTTCAAGTCGCCTCTAGCTTCTATTCTACTCTTGGCACACCACGCGGAGTCTGGTCTTCTTCTGCATACCATATCACATTGCAGATAACATGCTAGTAACACCAGCAGGCCAGCTCTTCCACCCCCGCAAAGCTCAATGAGAACCAATGCTGCGTCAACCCACATTCCAGCATGCTTCCTCGTGCCCTGTCGCTTCACGATCTGTTCGAACACTAGTAGACGCACCTGCACACCTACAACCCTAGCTTAAGCCCTTTACACACACCACCTTGGCAGTTGCAATAGATGCCTAGTGACGCAGAGCTGGCTAATCAGGCTTTGACTGAAGAGAGCACTCTTCGCTTCCCTTCATTCTCCAGCTCGGATGCCATAACCCTCGGCCTCTCCATCCGAAAACGATTCCGCGCATCCTCTCGCCACGGCAAGGGAAAAGGCATTGTAATATGTATCGAGACCATTGGTGGTCATACGTTATTTGCTTGCACCGTTGGCGACTTGGGCGCCGGTATGGGAGATGTCAGCCTCGATTCATGGCACTGCGTCAAAGGCATGATCAAGGTCGTCAACCGGACTGGTCATTCAAGTTTCTACGTTGAGAAAGGCATGGCAGCCATCGGTAAAACGCCAGAAACTTTGGGAATCCCATATCCTGAATTTAGATGCAATGGTGGTGGTGAGTTATACACACACCTGTAACATCACGATCAATGACGTTGGAATCAGCTTTTCCCATCTGGCTTGAGGTGTTTCGTCTCTCTCATTGTTAGCATCGTATTGACATCATCTCCAGAATGCGCCCTGCTGCCCTATTGCTGTGGTAGCCGCTTATGGAGGATCAAGCCAGGAGGATCATCACGTATGTCTCTCAGTCCCCTTGGCAATGATATCGCTGACATGGAATCACTACATCAGTTGGTCGCGTCTACTGTCAGAGATTTCTTGGCGAAGCTTGCACGGGGAGGCGTGACTCCTGGAGAGAGTCAGCGGTAGTCTAGTCTATGCATATTTTGCTTACGCATTTCCGCCATAAATCCACCTTTAATTGGCTTGCAATCAAATATTGGTTACATTGGCTCGTGAAAACTGGTACAGCTTAAACTCGCGGTGCTCCTGAAAACAACAGGCAGGCACGATCATTCTAAAGCTTTGAGCTTTGACGATAAGTGTTTGAGGTGTCCCATGCAAGATCCATTTGACGGAGCTGGAAGGAAGGATAGCAATTACAAATCACGGACCGGCAATTCCAAACATGGAATTCTTCAACGACGTTGGAAGCGATGCTCATCGACCATCTCTTTTCGAATTAATTGCTCAAGAACAATTGCGTGATCTGCTGCAGCCTGCTCTGAAATACGTCCTTGCCGTGAGCTCGTTTGAAGTGCTTCACATTTGTCGCTGAGTCAAACCATGCATCGCACAGGTATTTGCACAGCGGCACCCGCGGTACCTCCTTCGGATTGTCAATAGACATGAGGAATTCTATGCTGCGATTATGTTTTTCGTCGAGAGGCATTACCTGAAAGCCGAAGGTCACCTGAAGTGCTCACACGATAACGTATTTGTTGACATATCATGTTTAGGGGCTTCTTTTGCGGAGAACTTCTATGGGTTAAAGAGACGGAGAAAGCCCTTCATAGAAACCGAGCGCGCCAAGGCTGCTGTAGGAAGCACGCCTGCCGAAGAAAGCCTACGTTCAAAAGACATTTGGAGATCCTTGATATTCCTTGTACGCCTACTTGCTGGATGCCACGAACGACAATGACACATTTCCAGGTTGGAGTGCCCTACATCAGAGCTAAAGCTCAAGATCATTATGAACAATTAGGCGGAGGAGTGGACTCCGATATTCTGAACGATACGTCAGCAAGTGGCCGTTTACTCACTGACGGGGGACAAGTAGGTTATCGAAGTCGTCTCAGGGAGATGCCGCTTACGCCAGAATCACAGACAATGCCGCACCTCAGGAAAATATTCAAGACCCTGTATCCGTGGGCTAATACCAGCTTTGAGCTTTGGCTCGCGGCGTGGAATATCGCATATTTACTTGACAAAACCTCGTTCTATCGGCCATGGTTGTCGTGGATTGGTGTCGACCTGCGCAGACTTGGAGCTGCAGATTTTGTAAGCTGCTTCGAGCTACACGATGCTCTTGATCTCACATTTTCGCGGAACAGAGCGACAGCGTTGCCAAGCAGTTAAAATCAGGGGCACAAGACGTACCCAAAGGGGTGCTCGCGACAACACGGAGGTGGCTGATCTCTTCTCCAAAGCTTCTCCTGGCATCACTCAAGGTTTTGTTGCCGACGTGTATTTTTTTCATCAAATTTCTCGAGTGGTGGTATTCTCCGTCGTCTCCTGCTCGCACTCTTACAGGCCCACCTTCGGGACCCTCAATACCCCCGCCACGAATGCTGCAGCCACACCCCCAGGGTTTACCCGTGGACGGCGTTAAGTACGGCGAATGTCCCATCTGTAAGAGTGCCATCGTGAACGCTACAGCATTGTCTTCAGGGTATGTGTTCTGCTATCGTTGTGCACATTCGCATGTCGAAAAATATGGGAACTGTCCTGTAACTTTACTACCGGCACAAATATGGCAATTGAGAAAAGTTCTGATCTAGTCCTCTTTCATTTCACAATTAATTTACAAGTATTTCTTTGGGACTGGTGCGAAATGCTAGACGTTGATGGGCATTTACTTTCACCCCAAGGCCACTTACGACAACAGGATGTGACTTGGTGCAACAAGACAATCCATGAGATGTAGGTAACCTACGCGGGCTTGCGCCCTCTAGGGCTCTTCCATTTTTTCGGTGAGTTGCTGAGTCTTATATAGCGAGTTTGAAGGTGGATAGTACATCTATCATTGTTATTGTACAGAGCGAGCTACTAGTGGAACAACAATGGCCCCCCAGACGCTTGACCATGTCTGGCAGGCCCAAATATCGTAGGGTCAACGTTGGAGGAAAGTCCAAGTTGAGATGGCAAAGGTCCCCAGGATAGCCAGGAGAGAGTGGGACGAGGGGAAGAAGGGTAAGCGGGCTAGCCAGAAGAGGGAGCGGGCTGCGACGATGAAGGGTAGCCAAAACGGCCTGGGGGCAACGGGTTGAGAGAAAGAAGGGTAGCCAGGGAATGCATGAATTGAAAAGGCATATGTTCGGGAGGTCCAAATGGGTAACCGTGAGCTGTGGGTGAGGTGCATGAGTGGTCGCGGAGTTGTGGCAGTGAGCAGAAGGTGGGCGGGGCAGAGGGGAGGCTGGAATAAAACATGCGAGAATGTGGGAGAGGGAGCTTGAGAGCCACCGAAGATTTGGGGGACGAACCCGGGTTGAATGTAGGGGTGATCTGGCCTCATTCTCAAGAATTCATGTAGGACACGGCATGTCTGAGAGGGGAGAGCCGAGAATGGAGGGAACAGGCGTGGCAAATCCTGCTGGAGAGGTCAACGGGAGGGGGACTCGCTCAGAGGGCTGTGGCTTGGCAGTAGCGGGGTGGTTACGGCGGCTCGAGGGTTGGTATACAAGCCTTGAAAGCGAGGGTGGTCTGCCAGACCAACGTGACTATCGAGGTGTTCTTTGATGCGGGCGATCAACTGGGCGTCCGTGCCCTTCTGGTTGAGGGCGAGGACAGCCGCGAGGTGTAAAAGATCTATAGGTACTGAGCGGGCGATCGAAAGCTTTCAGGTTACGGGAGTGTTCGAGCTCTTCGACGGGGGCCGGCACGTACTGATCGTTCTGCTTGGCGGCGTCCGTGATATCTGGGGCCTTGCAAACCAAGCCTCCTTTAAATTCTTCTGTCTGTTCGGGGCAGTTGAGTCCTGGCACGACTATGCGCCTTTGCTGCATGGCGGCGTCCGCGATTTCTTGGGCTTTGCGGGCCTGTTCTTCTTCGTTAAATAGCTCTGCACGCTGGGCACAGATGATAATGCGATGTCGGCCCACGACTTGGTGCATATCCTGCACCGTCTGCTTAGCGGCATCAGCGATTTGTCGGGTATGGCACGCCCATTCCTGGGGCATATAGCCATGCGCGGTTCGGTCACGACTTGGCGCCTTTCGTGCGCGTTCCACCTGATGGCGTTCGCTATTCCTGAGGCTTGCGCTCCACCTGCTCAAAGGATCTGCCCGATCGGGGTAGATGATTAAAGGGGGTGTAGGTGCGACGTTGCATCTTTCGTCTTCTCCGTTGCGCGCTGGTCGTCACGGCGCTGGAGCCTCGGAAAATTTCCACGTCGCCGAGGTATGCGTATCCGCCATTTCACGTCGATGCCGGCCTTCGCAAAGCTATGCAGCAGCTCGTTGCTAATCCAACTCCGAATCGGCCACGTCTGCTCAACAAACAGCAAAAGCGGAGACCCCCAGTACGCAGTGATGACAGTACACCATTACTTAGCGACGCGCCAGATCACTGCGAACGCTCTCTCCCCCAAGGCTACAGGACACGAGGCCACAAGCCAGCGTAACAACTGGAAGACAACGCGCCACCCCGCACGGCTCAGGGTCACACCTGGGAGCTCATGCGGGGATAGAGTTGAATGTAGTTAGATCATACATGTTGATTGGACTCATGTATCTTACATAGGGCCAGGAAGAAGAAAAACCATGTTTCTCCATTATCAAGAGAATTCTCAGCGCGCAGAAGCTCTATCTCCAATTGATATTCGAAGGAACTTGCTTGAGAAGAGGCGCCGCGAGTCTCGTCTACCATAGTGTGGTCCACTGGCACGTGGAAACACATATTGCATTATATAAGAGACGGCGCCGGTACCGATGTCCGTCTGACCCCTTTGCAGACTTCGATAGCTCCCATAAGCCAATGGACGATCATACGAAAGGGCTCACATCATGAAGGTGCGCAGCGTCCTGGAATACCTCGATACACACTGACGCTTGTAGTCTAGTTTGGCAAGCAAATCCAAGCCCAGCGGATACCAGGTGAGTGTCTACCGGGTCGCGTATGCTTCCTCATCTCTGCTGACGCTTGCCAGGATGGTCCCAGTACTATCTAGATTACAAGTTTTTGAAAAAGATTGTTAGCTCTCTTTCCAAGAGCAGGCCTGCTTCCGACGCTGCCGCATTGGCCGTAGGAATCCGTCCAGCAGATTTTTCAAATCCAGCGTCTGCGCATCCCCACAGGCAGCCGCCTTTATGGCCTTCTTCCGGAATAGCCACACCCGGCTCACTCAGCGCTTCCTTGCTACCTGCTACATCCAATGATGACGAGCGAGGCTCAGCTTTTCAGGCTCACAAGGCAGCCTTCTTTTTCAAGTTAGAAAGGGAGCTTGAAAAGGTGCACTTTGTCCTCATCAGATTACATGTACTCATCCGGCTCGAGCCTCCCAGATCAACACATTTTATTTGGAAAAAGAAGCTGAATTAAAACTCCGGCTGGAAACCCTCTTATCGAAACGAAAAGCGGCTGCATCTAGGTTTCTACCAGACGGTGCAAATGATACACTGGCTGCAAAAGATCACGTGGAATGGAAAGCAGTCGAGGAAGGCTTCCGGTTATTGGAGCGAGACCTTGGCAAACTCCAGGTGAGTTATTTCAGATGCTTTGCTTCGCCACAGTGACACATGTGCTCTTCTCAGCAATTTGTGGAAATCAATGCCGTAGGCTTTCGAAAAATACTCAAAAAGTGGGACAAGCGATCCAAATCTACCACCAAGGAGCTGTATCTCGCTCGGCAAGTAGAAGTACAACCAGTATTTAATCGACAAGTCCGTCATACTTGCCATCTATATTCTTGTGCCTCTCGTTACTTACTCCCTATCCAGCTTCTAGCCGATCTCTCGAATACGGTGACCGATTGCCTTGTCGACATCACAAATGTCTCCATCGATCCTGTATTTGAAGGCCCTGCCGTCACAGACATGATTTTTAGCCATCAGATCACCTTAGAACGCACGGCTCATATGAGTGCTTTCAATGACCTTGAGGCCAACTTGCGCCAGGCGGTCTCCGTGGGTGACGATGTTGCTGTACACGATCTGGTCCTTCACGCCAAGAACCTCTTGGGTCAGGAAGGAACACCTACACTCGTCAACCGAATTCTCTGGAAGGCTTCTATCGAGGCGCCACCTCTATTGGCAGACATTATTATGTCGTCACCTAACACTCCTTTTGATTTTCGTTTCATTGACGATATTAATGGCCGAACGTGTCTCCACGAAGCTGCTATAGCCGGTGTCCTTCGGCTGGTGGAGTTGTGCCTTTCAAAGGGCGTCGAGGTTGAACGCGCCGATGTCTATGGTCGCTCAGCACTCCATTACGCTTCCATGAACGGCCATGCCGCCGTTTCTCGACGTCTCTTGGATGCTGGTGTACCCCCTGATGGTGTTGACATGGACAACTATAGTCCTCTTATCCACGCCATCATCAGCGGTAGCGTTGAATGCGTCAAAGTTCTTTTGTCTGATCGTCGAGTCTGCGTGGCCCCAGCCGCTGAAACGCCCGACCTCATACCATTGTCTCTGGCTTGTCAGTTCGGTCGTGTTGAAGTTGTACTGCTCCTCACACAACACGGCGCGAAGAGCATTTCAAACAGTAACGGCGAATACCCAATGCATCTTGCGGCCGGCCAAGGGCATGCTGACGTCTGTAGGCTTCTGGTCACTCAGGAAGGCTGCGACGTCAGTGATAAATACAACGAATGGACGCCTTTATTTCATGCCGCTGCTAATGGCCATGAAGCGTGCCTCAGGGTTCTTCTCGATGCGGGCTGTAAAGCTTATACGCGAGACGAGACTGGGCGGCTAGCTGTATTTTACGCTGCTTGGAATGGTCATTTGGGATGTGTCAATGCGTTACTCGTGGCACTGTCTCGCTCACCCGGGACCGATATCACAGGTGTCCGAAGTCCAGTCTCAATATCCCCACTTTCAGACTTTGATCTATCAGGCGATGGAGACACTGATCATATACCCACATTATCGCTTCCTCCACCCATCATTCCATTTCGCATCTACGGCCATAATTATCTGGACAAGAACATCCTTGTACAGGTAACGCTAGGTCACCCGTTGGTAAAAGGGGGCTCAGAACATGACCCAGCTTCCGCAATACAATTGATACCTCGGATAGTGGGTACAACAACATTTGAATACCCTCAAGCAGCCCCGTCATTAAAATTGGTCATGACATCGTTACGCGACACATCGTCTGCACACCACGCAGTATCTCTTCCCCTCAAACGGAAAGATTCGGTTCAGGTCTTCACGTTCCAATTACAAAGCCTCGCCGACTTATCCCTGGAATTCTCTGTGTACCCTAGCTTCGGTTCTAGGACTCTCGGTCGGGCAGTAGCACTGCCGGCCACTTTCGACAACATCTCGACTCGGTCTGCTTATGTTCTCCCCGTGCTGGATCACCGATTGCATGTCATTGGACAAGTAAGCATTCATTAGCGCTAGCTGTGGGTTTGATTCATTGGGGCGGCAGATATCGTTCGAAGTTTGCATAATTTCGCCGTTTCACGATGTCACTTTGGAAATCGGCGGCGCCGTGGAAACCTACTGGAAATCGATGTCGACAACAGCTGCTGGAAAAGGAACCAAAACGCCTCGAGCTGGTCAACGCATGACCAGTTCCACCCACACCTCTCCATCCATTCAGTCCCTCACTCTAGGTGCCGGAACAGGTTGCATGGCGCTGTCGTCACTGCGGGGGGATTATGTCCATGCTGTCATCCAGGTGACTCGTGACATGGTGCCAGTCGTATTTTCAAGGTGGACCCTTCCCTTTGATGGTGCTGTGGACTTGGGCGTGGCGGACTTGACATTGGCGCAGCTCGTTCGAATTGCAGAAAAGGAGAACCTTCTTCACGATACACATCATAACCGACCAACTTCGACATCCGAATGGGCACAGTCCCTTAGCACTCGCATAATTCCCCTCAAAGATTTGCTGCAGGTGTGTAGCTTGTTTGTCTCTTGTCACTGGTGGAACTCAGATGTGTCTTGGACCAGCTCTTGCCGCTTGAGCTGGGGCTCAGCATTGAATTGGCGTATCCCAGTGCAGCACTGCGTGCGCAGTTATACCTCAGCCGTAGCCACGATCTTAACACTTTCGTCGATGCTGTTCTTTCCACTGTCTACAGCACCTTGGCAGAATCGACAAGTTCCGGGGAGCGCCAAGGCATTGGGAGAGAACCTCAACGTAGGAAGCTAGTTTTCTCGTCATTTGCACCGGATGTCTGCGCTGCCTTGAATTGGAAGCAACCTAATTGTATGGGTCTATTCTTGTTTTTGTGAAAGGGTACTCACAACATGGGATGCTGCGCAGACGCTGTGTTCTTCGCATCTGACTGCGGTGTTTGGAATTGGCCTTTGGACGCCGATTTTAGCTGTTCGCTGCAAGCTGACAGGTCCGACAGACGATGCGGAAGCGTGGCAGGCGCTGTTGATTTTGCCAAATCCAACAACTTGCTGGGTGTTCTTGTGAACGCAGACATTTTGGTGCGTGAGGAGGATTGGCACAAAGATCAATCTGACGATTTGTACAGACAAAAGTGCCGTCCCTGATGTTGGGCATCAAGGACGTCGGTATTCTCTTGGCCATGTTCAGTTTGCGCGATAAGACGGAGCAACCACCACAAGAACCCGGAGTCTTGGATGCGGTGATGCGCAATGGGCTACTGACATTCGTGGATCATACGCCACGAACTGGAAACTAATTGAAAACATGTAACGTAACAGGCTGGTGTATCTGGTGTAACAGTTGGAGAATGTGTACGTTATGGCTGCCTGGCCCCCAGCTGTAGCAAGTAAAATCGAACAGTTTGGCAGGAAAGTCTCGCAGCAATAAGTTGGCAGTGACTGAATGTGACACGCTCGCTTGCCGAAGCGGTGGCGATAATTTCACGTGACGTCGTCAACTGAGAGGAAAATGTCGAGTCCCTCAGCCTCTCACGCAGCGGCCCTTGAGCACGGTATCAATAAATATAAGGCCCTCCAATCGAAGCAGGCCGCAGCAGGCATGCTAGAAGCAGCGTCTTCTCACATACAGGACCGCAGGGAGGCTACCACGGAGGAGACAAGAGGTGCAATTAGGGAAGAGCTCCAGCATGTCCGCCCGCGCCCTCCACCAGTATATGATGGCTATGGTTTTCGTCCAGCCTCCGGTGTAAGCAGTCCTCTTCATCAGTCGGCCACCACCCCGCCATCCTTCCCTGATGTCAATGGACTTGGTTGGCCGGGTAAGTCGACTCGCTCTTCATAACTTGCGCGCGACATTTCATGTAAAAAAATATGAATTAAGCAAAGTCCACCGTTTCCCGTCTGAACTCAACACCTGCTGAACGCCTTGCTCGCGACGCTAAACTGGCCTCTGCAGTCCGCACAATCCTCGAAGGAATTGGCGAGGATCCAGATAGAGATGGTCTTCTCCGAACACCAGAGCGATATGCTCAAGCACTCCTTTGGATGACTCGAGGATATGAGGAGCGGCTATCTGGTAAGGCCATCCCTTTCATTGTTTTGCCCAGGATTCGGCTCAATATTCGACAACCTTTGCCGTAGATGTTATTAATGACGCCGTGTTCGCCGAAGATCACGACGAACTAGTCATCGTTAAGGATATCGAATTTTCTAGCCTGTGTGAGCATCATCTTGTGCCGTTCACAGGCAAGGTGAGTATCTGCTGGTCCCGTCAGGTCATGTTCCTCGTTGATGGCTTCAATTCGCGTTGAGGTATCTATCGGCTACATCCCAAACCGCCTTGTACTAGGCATCTCGAAGCTGGCACGCATCGCTGAGACTTTCAGTCGTAGACTGCAAGTACAAGAACGTCTCACTCGCCAGATCGCCTTGACCGTGGAAGAGGCCATCAAACCTAGAGGTGTCGCGGTGGTTATGGAAGCCACGTGAGTATCTATTTTATGATCTACAGGCGCTCTATGAACCCTCTATAGCCATCTGTGCATGACCATGCGAGGTGTTCAAAAGCCGGGCGCCGTGACCGTTACATCAACAATGTTAGGATGCTTTCGATCCCAACAGAAAACCAGGGAGGAGTTCTTGACATTGATCAAGAAATAATTGCCGGTAGACTTCTTTATTATTTAATTAACGTCTGCGTGTTCACATCATGACTTCCCGCTCAACCGTGTCGCGGCTCCAGTAGATCTCTTTATAATCTTATTGACCCCTGTCCGCAGCGTATCATCATGTATTCAACATACCATACAACCAAAGTTCAACCTACGTTGTAGTCATCTAGTATATATATCACGACTTCCCGGGCCAGTCACGCGAAAGTTCACCACTGCATATATATCACAGCATTTCTCACTTGATAATACAAAAACAAAAGCCTTTCAGGTATACTTGTACACTTCCCCGACGCTCAGTCCTTCCTTCCTGTGCGACCCAATCCTTTGTCCCCTTTCGCATCCGGTCTACTGGAATCCAGCGATTTTTGCATTGCATCATCAAGAGCATAGCGCGATGTACGATTGATCCTCAATCGCTTCGGTGGTTGGTTAGCTTCCGCGCCTCCTTCACCCTCATCCTTTTCTCTCCCACGATCTGTAGTTATTAGTGTGAGCGTTAAAAAGACAAATGTCCGTTAGATGTCGTACCTGAAAAAGTCCGTTTCCTGGGATTCTCATGGAGACGAGCCTCATCTCTCGCAAACATGCCGCCTCTATCACCATTAAAAGGTGGCAGCTCATTGCGAGGTGCAGTTCCAGGAAAGTGGCTAGAACGAGGTGGTTCATCGTCGCGACCCCGTAAACCATTCAGGGAATGTCCGGAGCTTTCAGCGCGGCTGTGTGAGCCGCCACTGGGATGGCCACTGGGATGACCGCTCGGTGGTGGCCCGTTATCACGTCCAGACCACCCACGTCCACGAGAGTCTCCTCGCATGTGGTTGAAATCACCACGGGATGGCCTGGCGGGTGTGTCTGCCATGGCTCGCGGAGCAGATGGCGGAGCCGGGGCGTGTTTGCTTCCCACCGATGATTCGGATCGAGATGTCTCTGAGGGCTAGTGCAGGCGTTTGCGGTCAGGGTTCAAAGGTCGTGTGAAGACAAGACATAACCTTACCCGTTCGTGCCCTTCTGGTAGGCCCCTTCCGTCTCCCTGTGACCCGCCATCAACTTCGCGGTCCCGCCGCCTACTACGCTCGGATTCTCTTGGACGTTCACGCTCCCCCCTTTCGCTTTTGTGACGAGATCCTCGATCATCACGATAAGTGGCATCTTTGTGCCGAGTGCTACGTTTTGACGCTCTGTCCGTCTGGATTGTAATAATCAGCACATAATCAAGCTTAAAAGCGTGACACGCACGTCCTCATCAGGGCCTCTGCGTCTCTTGCCCAGATGATCTTCAACGGTACCACCGGAAAACGACCTATTCCGTGATAGATCGGGGCCAGTGGGTAGATCGTCCGGTAGGGTGTCCCTGCGGGGATGTGAAGGTGGCTCACGGCCAACAGGTGCTTCCCGATCCTTGCGAGACACACTGTGATCACGTCCCTTGTCCTTCTCCCAATCTCGGCGGTGACGATCACGTTCGCGCTCCCTTTCCCGTTCGCGGTCTCTTTCGCGGTCACGATCGCGGTCTGGGTCCCTGATGCGATCAATTTCTCTGCCACTACTGACGGCACGATCTCGGGGGCTTCGGTCAATCCGATCAGCATCCATGCCTGGACGCTGAATGCGATCCTGACGTGGGGGAAAGACGCGACCGGAGCTTCTGTCAGATCGGTCGACTTCTACAGGGCGCTCAACACGGTTTTCAAACGGAGGGCCTCGAGGAACTGGGGACAAACTGCGCCGTCGACTGGGGGGCGGAGTGGTGCCACGCGCCGATCCTCTAGAAGGCGGGCGAGATGGGGGTCTTGAAAGAGGATGCATGTCGCCATTGCGAGATGCTTTATTTTCAGACCGTTCGTCCCCGCGCTGACTGAGGACCTTAGCGGTAGTTCTCAATTCTTGTGCAGAAGGTGTTGAGCTTGGTGCCGAAGGAGGTGGCATGTCTTGCTGTTGCGGGACAGGTCGAGAGTGCGCGTCATCGGCAACTCGGAGGCTACGTGGCGACTGGGGAGGCTCCTTCGAAGGAAGCAACTGCGTCGTGTTCATCTGTTGTGGGGAACGGGGCCTCACCTCTTTCACTGGTAGTCTGGCGTCGCTTGGCTGTATTGAGGACTTCGCAGTATCGTTGTCAGCCTGGATAATAGCCACGTGTGGCGAAGCTGTAGAGGCCCGTAGAGGAGAGGCTTCTGGGCGAGCAGGCTTAGAAGGTGGCATCTTTGTGTCGGAAGATGTCGTTTGATTATTGGGGCCAGGTAAAACAACTACTGTTTCCGCCATACCGGCATCCTCTGGTTTGGGTGTCGATGTAGCACTCCTGTTGTCTGGACGAATGCGCTTGACTACTTCTGGTCGAGGAATACTATTACGAATTGGCTGAGCACAGGTCTCAAAGTAGCACGTAAGGCATCATCCTGACCTTTCAAGTGCCAGTTTCATTGCGGCTGCCTTCTCACCTTCAGCGGTATCACCTCCACCATTTAGGCCAGTATTATCTGTCTTCGTATCACCGCTAATAGTTCCATTGCCTGTACGAATCGGATTGGGCGGGGTTAGGAGAGCAGGGCGCTTAACAGGCGTGGAACTAGCAGGCTGGGAGTGGTCATTAAGGCCACCCGCCGATGAAGTCGTGCCGGAGACGTGGTTTGGTCGAACAGACGGGGTCTAAAATTTACGTCTGAGTGACAATAGCAGTTCGACAAAGCTGAATACCTTCGAAACATTGGTCGTAGGAACTTGGGGTGCCTCCCATATCGCCTTGGCCTTTAAAAACCGAGCGTTGTATGCACCCGCTAAAATCTTCAGGTCTTCGCGGTGTTCAACCTCGATGCATTTAGCCATTGCTTCTGAGATGGCTTTCCCACTGGCAGAGTTGACAGCTGAAACAGGGAATACAGGCAAAATCTCCTGCAAGACGACAATTGCGTTATGTATATGCATATATTCAGCAGAGGCCAGGCACGCTGAAAGATTCTAGAGTAGCGGGTGAACTCATAGATCGTTTAAGGAGGAAATCATAACTGAGCACGTACAACAGCAAGTTTCTTGTGCCACTTGTTGTGCAACTGCTTGAACTTCTCCCAGTCGTACAGGTCTTCAGGTGACAGCGATTTTTTTTCTTGCTTGCCTCGCTGGAAGCCAGGGAGGATCATCCCGCGTTTGTCCCTGTTATCTTGAAGATATGTTTTTTCGTCCTTATGCCAGGCGGAGAGGTCGCGCAGAATACCGAGGATGAATCGCCCTATGAAGATAAATGAGTAACCTGAATGCGGCTTAATGCGACAAACTTACCATAGCTACGAGCTTCGTTTGCTGTGCATGAGAATACAACGGTGGAGACATGGTCGCCCAAAAGCTGGGAAGGGTCAATGCCAGGGCTTAATCGGCATATTAAATTTTACCTTGTCATAACACATCAATGTGGAAAAACCCGGGGTTCCTATTCCGTGTAGAGTCCGGATCATTTGGACACAGTAATCGGCGTCCATCGGCGAGATCAAGGAACGTGGATGAATGCAATACTGGATAATTTGTGTTGCTAGATCTGCACGATCTGAGATACCCATCGCTCGTCAATGGTCAAAGATCCAAGTCAAGCATGACTGTACCGGTAACGATAAACCAATGCGACTTCTCGCGTTGCAACCGTTTGATAGTAAATTCCCGTGCGATAATATGATCCCTCATCTCTCTTGATAACGAGTCGATGGTGCTGTTGAGCCTTTCTCGTCTGGCCTTGTTGGCCGAAACATCCTTGAGTGCTAGGATATTGTCGTTGGCCTCCTTACTAAGTGTGCGTAAACGCGTGTTTTCCTGGTCATAGCGACTAAACGGAGGGTTGATGTCATAAAGGGACATTTGCCAGAAGGTCACGTAGAAAGCGGGCCTAAACGACGTGGTGAGTGGAATACCATCCTGCCTATGCTATTTGACACACCCGATCACTTGAACAGCTTTAGGTGGCAGAACCTTCGCTACGTCTGCGATGAGAGGCTCAAGCATCGGCAGCCAAGGCGTCTCGTTCTGTCAATGACTGCATGAAAAGGCAAAAAATCCTCATACAATCCAGACACACACCTCCACAGGAGTCCCAGCGTTGCTTGCCATTACGGCCGCTGGGCTCCCTTCTCTTGGAAGGTCCGAATTGGCGAGGGCAGGAGACTGATCCTGGGTCTTCTTTTGTTGAAGGATCTTAGCCTTCAGGCGCTTTTCAGCCTCTGTGGTATCTGCCAGTTTGTTAACGTCGTTCTTCTCTTGGAGTGCGAGTGTATGAGACTAAAGGTGCCAGAATAAATCAACAGAATATAAATTATCAAGGAAGCTTCTGACGAATATTGCGGCATGAAGCTTTGGCCTATAAATCTCCATTACCGCAGGCAAATCGATTGCGTAATCGCAACACAGATTATACACCGAGGGCAAGAGAGAAGCATACGCGTCGGGGGAAAGAAGTGACGACAGTAGTTCGATGTATTGAAACAAAGTTCCCTGCACCTGAGGCACATCTGACGCATAAATACGTCGTTTCATGAGACAAATAGGCGGCATACCGCATCGTATGAGCTAGCAATCGACTTGAGATGGTCCTCCGGTGCAGTATATACGCATGTTTGACGGTGCTGAGCGATAAGAACCAACAAGGACAACATTAAATCTGAGGATTGCAGCGAACTGATTATCCTTTCGCGGGATTTGAGAGAGACTTGAGGTCGCTCCTCCAGAGAACCTCGCTCTTCAGATGCAACAGCCTCAACGCGTAATGTCGGTCCCCCACCCATAGCAAGAAT
The DNA here is from genome assembly GCA_015179125.1 of Gautieria morchelliformis. Lineage (NCBI taxonomy): Eukaryota > Fungi > Basidiomycota > Agaricomycetes > Gomphales > Gomphaceae > Gautieria > Gautieria morchelliformis. The sequence goes on along the minus strand of WHVA01000023.1, from coordinate 73,625 downwards.
CTGGGAATCAGTGGCTGTCGCCAAGGGCTTGATACCCGTCATGCGATATATCAACTCCTGAAGGACGATTAGCTCGTTGGATTGATTGTTGCGTAGCTGGTGTGCAACATATTTCAGGACATGTTCGGGGTCCATAAGCGTGTACTTCCTGTGTACTGCACCGGTGAAAGCCGCGAGACCTATGTCGAGCTTAGAAATAGCGCGTGAGGGAGGCGATATTGGGACTAACTTTGTAACCAAATCGATGCATTAGTACCATCATCCTTTACCCGTTGCTTCGAGGGGTCCGTGAACGCATCCATCAAGATATACGAGAGAACATCAAAGCCCATATTGATGACATAACGAAACGCATCAATAACCGTGGCAGCCATGTTCTCGTAAGATTCCACCTGCTTAATGATGTTCGTGAAAATAATACAGGGATTCGAGTAGCATAGCTTGGCTATGTTACGCGACATCTGCGATACGTTTTTAGTGGAGAGTCGGCGCAATACGCCCTTCGCCTCCCTGTCGGCTTCCACGAAGGTAACACGCATCTCCGGGTGTTTCTTGTACAGGCTTTGTTTCCATTCGCCGTAGAGAGACCAACGAGTCTGTACGTCTAAATGACGGACAACCCCCATCCAGACCTCGACAGAGCAGACAGCATTGGATCGCTGGAGAGATATGGTTGGCAATAGGAATTCCCTCGTTATCCGTACCCATAAGGATTTAACCTCGTCCAAGACAGTCTAGGCAAAAGGTGGGTGGTTTCATGAGCTTGATGCGCAGAAAATAGACGCGTCACAAACCGCTGCGGTCAGCTGCACTCTTCCAACTCTGCACAATTTTGTGACGAAAGCAAAATCTCTGGAAACTTGGACCCCTAAGAATTGGAGCATGGGGAAGAGTACATCTTCTATGTCCGAATGCTCTGTGCATCGAGGAATCAAGGCGTCCCAAGGAGGATAGAAAAAGACGAACTCCGAGCTCGCGGTATTCGGGGGGAGGGGGGCCAAAAGCGTGAGGACTCGTTTGCGCGGCGGAGGTTGCACCAGTCCATTGGCACCATACCTGGGACGAGGTGTCGTGTTGCTACGCACAAGAGCCGTGTTTGGGCGGCAAGTTGTTTCGTATAACGGTTGTAACGAGACACGTATTACTCGCAAATAGAGATCGGCCACTTGTGAATACGCAGCAGTCATCCAAGGGAATTTGGTGAGAATGGCTATGGAGGGTCTGACAGCCCCCAAAGAAAGAAGTGCCGTTAAAATGCCTAGCTTTTGATTTGGGATCTCTCTCTTTTCCATTGCTGGCTTTTTTGCATCGGCTCCCACGGGTCGTGGTCGAGAGGAGCTATTGGCAACACTGTCGTCTGTGAGTGGAGCAGCAACTGCCAAGGCGCTGACTTTCGCTGCAGCAACACGATCTGAAATGCTGTCCTTGTAACGTCGATGGTACACTGATTCCATGTCATCGTCGGAAGGGGATAGCTAGAATCGGTGGTGAGTTTAGAATAAGACATATCAAGCGATCCATTCGTGCTAACGTGGGGGTAAAGATCCTCTAGAGTGATGATACCCTCTCTGATCAGGAGCGCTGCTGTTACGTACAGTGGCTTGGGTGTGCTCTCAGTGACATCTTGTGCCTATTTCGCTGCTATGAGGTGGGAGTAACGATAAAAATATATAGCAAAAACCTGATAGTGCGCAAATTTGAAACCCAAAACTTGGGCACAAACCTGAGCCTTGCTGGCATTTCGGGGTTCACTAAATCGTTCTCCCTCAGAAATTATAAGGACTTCGTCCAAGGTCTTTCCTTTATAGGGACTGCCTTTCGCGTGGTCCACGTCCATCCCGGACGTGGACATTTCGGGTAATTGAGTCCGGTGCCAAGTGGAGGCTTTCAATAAAGCCACAAAGAAAGAGTAATGAACGGTGATGTGGGTTGTCAATACGTCAAGGATAATATCCAGCGCACGACTGGGATCCAGATCGAAATACCCTATTAAGCCAACGACCTTTTCCCAGGCGGCACGAGCGCGAGCCTCAATCACTGCTGGGCTTTCTGTAGGAAGAGCCGTGGAGGATGAATGAGGTGCGCCGATGCTCTGGATGAGCTCCGCGGATAGTTTAGTGTATCCTTCTGATTGTTCGCGAAGCAGATTGAACTTGTTCTGCTTGTAGCTAAACATATAACGAAAACGTCAAGTCCACCATGGTCATCATTGGACGAGAAAGCTTACAAAAGACCCGTTCGCATTCGGATCTCCTTTTTCGTCATGACCTGACTATCGCCTATTAGGTTGACTGCTGCCAGAGTTGGTGTGTCTAATCTCTCTCTGCAAATGCGCGCTTCAACAATACGCTTGCGCTAAAACCATGTCAGGGTAAATATTTCCGTTATCAACAAGACGCGAGCTCACCAGCAATTGTCTTAAGAAATCGTATAATACCTCCTTGCCAGCTTCAGCACGTCGCTTTCGCTCCACAAAAGGGACGGTGCGGTTGGGTCCATCTGCTGCCCTCTTCTCAGTTGACAGACTCTCCGTCTCACCGTCGAGGTGTTTTTCAGTCATTTCTGGTTCGGCACTAAGGGCAGCCTTGGCAGCACTGAAATGCTCCTCCACTTGCATTTCAACGGACCAATAGACGTCAACGATGAGCTCGCCGATAACTGCCTCCGGTCGTGGCTTAGAGGTTGGTTCAGGGGTTGATGACGACGGGAGAGTTTCAAGCAGCCGCTGGAAGAAAGTGACCAGCTGGGTTGAGGTGATGGGTGTATCCGCGAAAAGCTGGAGAAGGGATTGCATCAAGCTATGGAATCCGGCTGTGAGAGTATGTGGCGAGTTTGTATCGTATTTCGCAGCATCCGATAGGTGAGGTTTGAGAAACTCAACACTGTGGCGCAGCTAAGTATTCCAACGTCCAGAAGGCAGAGGTGACTGAAGCACGCACCATTTCTGCTCCCCATCATAAGTCCAATTGGACACGAAACCTCCCACCGTCGCAATGACAGTCGCAAAGTGAGATGGCGACTTCATCGAGCGATCTGAAGTGTGACTTTGGCCCTTGTCCAAATATTATGTAATAAGCGCCAGCGGGTATTGAATGCAATCCAAACATCCGTAGCTAATTCAGCTGTCTTTTTATGTAGTAGCATTGTTGATGCAGCAAATCGAGATTCGCTATGGCCAACCATCGCCCTCATAGTATTTGTCCCCAACTCCGTGCTGTCTGAGCAACTCCTCGACACTAGTGTCCCAATTCAACCGTTTACGTTCGGCGTCTGACAACTTTTCAGCACCTCTCACATCTGGATCTCCATCCTTTTCCTTTTTCCCCAAAAAATTTGCGAACGTTTGGCAGCATCCCGAATAACCGGCGTTCAAAGTGAAATGAATAAAGGGGCAGCCATTGTCATCCAGAACGTCGAGGACAGTGAACCCGTGGTCTGTTTCCTCTTCCTGCAGAGCGCTGCCAAGTTTGGCCGTTACACTTGCAGATAACTGAGCCCATTGAAAATGTTCGATACACCAGAAATTATTATAGGTGTTGTCTGGCTGTGTGAGCGACGTGACGTGACCTGTTTGGTTCCAAAGGTCAGGGAGCCGCCAATGTTGGCTGCAGTGGGTTCAGAATTCGGTTTGAGTGAAAGTGTGAGGAAGCCCCTTTCATACTCGTCGGTGGGATAGGCCACGTATTTCACCACGTCGTCCCAGTTACAAATCCATTTGTAGGTGCCACACAGGCTATCGATGGGGACCTTGGTTGAACGCAGAACTGGCTGCAAAATTTGCCTAAGACCGCATGATGACATGCACTCACCGCTCCGGTCACAACACTATCCCCATCCCAATATTTCGGTTCTCCCACAGCCATGATTTCGGACATGTTTAGATATGTGGTACAGACGAGCAAGTGACTGACTGTACAATAGAGCTTTTCTTCATCCAATTCAGCCCCCGGACGTTTACGTATATACTGTATATGAGGTAAGTACAACTTTTTATGGATCGAGTGGGATGAGACCTTATCATAAGTGTAATAGCTCGTCTGCAGCGGTTATGTTTTTGACAGCAAATCTCCATGTTTTCTCACTACTTCCCTCCTCTTCCGAGCAGGGACCCTCTTCTTCGTTTTCGCTGCCTGCTTGATTTCCGCGTTGTCCTTCCAGCACCTCCGCGTCCTCGTCCATGTCCCAATTCAACCGTTCAGTGCGTCTGGCCGTCGACAGTCACATCTCCATCTTTTCCTCTTTTCCCCACCTGCATCAAGATGCTTGCTGAGTATGGTACTCAGAGTAGCTCGAGGACATGCCTTACGCTCTTTCCGCCCCTGATCCACAAATTTTGTACATAGACTTCATGTCTTTATATTTATAGAACTGGCAAGCGTGCGTACTTTATCCTTAGACTTATGCTGCTGTGAACAAACCCGACCTGAAGTTAGTAGTGTTTGGATCAGCCACGGCGAAATCGTCCATTTCCATGCGTGTGTCAAAAGTCGTTACACAGCTGTCCGAAGCTTCAGAGAGCAAGTTTAAAATGGATTGGGCCCTTAGAAACCAGAGCGTGAGGGATGGTTGGGGGACGTTTCAACTCACCGTGACAGTCCTATCACTGCGAACACATAGCTAATGGTAAAAAATGTGTGTGAATGAGAGCGCGTTCTTTAATTCAAGCGAAAACACTCACTTGTGACTTGATTGCAGTACCTCCCTGTATAACACTGATTGCAAAGGTTACACATGCTGATATGGAGACCCTTTGATGATATATAGAAATCAATCAATCATCAACTGGATGCACAACTGAACTGACCGAAAATACATAGAAAGACGATAGTACCGTCCCTGAGCAAGTTTCTGACCCTCTCAGGATCCTTAGCCTCGGTTTCGCTCGGATGGCCTGATCACCACAAAAATGAACAAGATGCTCTCAACAAGAATTGTAGGTACCCTGCAACAAATGCCGTGAGTTTAATGTCAGAATAGCATACACTACGCACCAAAAGGAGATAGGGGAAGAACCGGTCACAAAGCATGTACTTGGTACCACAACAATCGCTGGAACGAAGGATCCCAGGAGAGCAATCTATGCTGAGATGTGGCAGACTAGTATAGGAACGCTGAAAAGCACGAGCTTTCTTCTCTGGTAAAATGCATAGACAGATAGAATATCGGATGTTGACTTCGAATAGAGGTGAGTGAAACAGTGTAATATTACTTCGTAGAATGAGCAAGCCTTCAGCGGAGCAGAGCAGAGTGAGTGGGTAGGATTATTGCCTGATACCAAATCCAGGCATCACATATTGGAAAAGACAGAGTAGGTGAAGCTGTGTAGAATACCATATTGACACTGCGATATATTAGGCGAGGTCAAGTGAAGCAGAGGAGGCACTTACAGCGCTTTATTGAGAGCCACGTAGTGAAGCATAAAGAACAATGCATTGATCGAGGTCCGCCTTCTTTTTCCCTAAATGAGGCTAAATTACTCGTGAAACGTGAGCGATCTATCGTGAGTGCCCCCACCTCCAAACGTAATCAATCTTTAAACTGGGGTCAGAAAGGCATTTTAGAAAGCAAGAGAAAACTGCCTTTTGGCGCAAACTAATGCAATAATTCCACACAAGAAACATGGACGTCGCGACTATATAAAGCTGTCAATGAGAACAAGTAGATGCATAGACACGCGAACGTGTATGATAAATTACCTGTTGTTGGGCGAGGGCGGACTTCAGTAGGGCTTATATGCAGTGATTTGTAGCATACCCATGTCGCGTTAATCCCTCACGTCATACACCGTCTCAAAAAGCTGGTTCAGCTGATTTGGAAAATAGAGCGCTTTGGCACCACAACAAAAGTTGGAATATACTTTCTTGAGGCTCCAGCTCATTCAAGGGGAGAAAGCCAAAGAAAAGACAGGGATTGACATTGCTAGCGGATTTGGACGTCCGATTCTCACAGATTGTCGCGAAAGCAAGTTGAACGTTGATTACAGCGATAGAAACTATCGCGATCAAACCCTATGAAGTTGCGAGGTGATCATAGCAGCCCTATAGATTCTTGGAGAGATTCCGGTGAGCGGGTTTCCCCTCCAGCGGTTCAAGATGTGGATCAGCAAGCGTCAACCTACAGTAGAGACTCACCACTGCTGGCACTGGACAGCAGCTAGGACAATTCCCTATACTTCAATCTTCAAGACCGTACGGCGTACGGTAGTATGAAACATCTTCGGAATGTGCGGGCTGGAAGCTTTACCGAACGCGGTTTTACAGTAAAAGGCAACGATGATGTCATCGTGATTACGTTACGCCTCGGCATACCGATCTTTGCAACTCAGCTGTTCAACCGTCCACTAAACAAGACAGTCCTCTTCAACGACGAAGCCTAGTGAGTAACGCGTTTTTGTGATGTTTGGATACGCGAAACATACTGTTGCTATGACTTGGTCGGCGACATTCAATTGGAGAGAAATCGAATGGATTCATCTTCCATCATGCGGATGTACTAACGTTGACTTTATGTTTAATAGGTAATCGTCATGTCGGTCCAAAACAAAATCCTGCGCACTGCGAACGCTCCCGCCGGGCCACCTGATGAGATTGAGACGAGTGTAGCTCAAGCTCTAGTGGACTTGGAAAATAACGTGCCGGAGCTTAAGGCGGAATTGAGACCGCTACAGATCTCTGCTGCCCGGGAAGTGGACGTCAAGGGAGGAAAGAAGGCAATCGTGGTCTTTGTACCCGTGCCACAACAGAAGGCCTTCCGAAAAGTTCAGGCAAGGTGAGGGCAAGTCCCACCACTATTATCGACATAAAGCTCATGAGGTATTCAGATTGACCCGCGAGCTTGAAAAGAAATTTTCGGACCGCCATGTCGTTTTTATTGCCCAGCGCCGGATGCTACGCAAACCCACCCGAACATCGCGTGTCAAGCAAAAGAGGCCTCGCAGCCGTACCTTGACAAATGTTCATGAGCGAATTCTTGAGGACCTTGTCTTTCCTACGGAGATCACCGGCAAGCGGACACGTGTCAGTGTCGACGGGTCGAAGCTCCTGAGGGTGTAAGCATTTAATATTGACTCATAGCGCAACATGCATGACCAGAGCCGTTTTTACAGTTTCCTTGATGCCAAAGACGCGACATCCCTCGAGTACAAATTGGACTCATTTTCCTCGGTATATCGTCGCCTCACAGGCAAGGATGTTGTATTCGAGTTCCCTGTGACCGCGTCCGAATAGGGTTTATAAAATTGATCTGTATGGCTATGATCCTCTCATTCATGTGCAGAATTACATACATGCAGTCATGAATGAAATGCCTTGTCCCGCTCTACGACTGTATACTGAGGCTGTGAGACATACAGATATCGTGACTCACGTGACATCACGCCCCTAAGTCCTCAGTATGCCCCCGTTGTAACTATCCCCCGCGACCCCTCTGCTTCATGTCCTACGCAATAACGGACCCTTTTGCGGCTCATTCAGACAGTTCAGTGGATTGCAAGGTGGTGTTGATGGGAAACACAGGTATGCTTGAAGCAACTTGACGCGTCTCCATGCCACCAAGGAAAAACAGTGCTGATGCTCCCAAAGGTGTAGGAAAGACTAGCCTTCTTCAACGATACACGCGGAATACGTTCGACCCGGTGACGACGCTATCGACCACCGGGGCCCTTTTTGTCACGAAGAAAGTGTATGTGGATGGTTTGAAAGTAAGTGATGTAATTCCGTCCTTTCCCCAACTGCTACTAATTTACGAGAAAGGTGAGGCTTCAATTATGGGATACGGCGGGACAGGAGAGGTTTAGAAGTATGGTATGTCCCTTGGTCTATTCAAGTACAAAGAAGTTCGAGCTTTAAGTTCCTCTAGGCTCCAATGTATTATCGTGGCGCACACGCCGCACTATTGCTTTATGACATCACGAATGCATCTACCTTTGAGGACGTCAAGGGTTGGCTCGAAGGTATATATAAATATTCTTTGCCACCGCAGACCATATCTCAGCACGTGACCAGAGCTCAAAAAGAACGCAACCAACGATTTGATTATCTATATTGTCGGATCGAAAGTAGACCTCGTTCAACACCGCCAGGTTACTGAAGATCGCGCCCGACTATCGTTGCATACTTGGTTTCCCCCACCACGCGCTCCAACACCTCCCCAACCAGCAGAGCCTGAACAACTATCCACCTTCTCGTATATACGCCCGCGCTTCACGTCTCTGACATCATCTCGCTCTGTTCCATTCACCTCCTCCTTTGCCAAATCTCCCACTTCCGCGGTTCTGCCTTCGACCGTCGAGTCGATATCGCGGACCACAGAGCTTAAACGCTCACACACTGGTGTCTCCAATGGGCGATCCAATGGAATTCCAATCCAACGCCACAATACCGTTGCAGCGTCCCTTCCCGCTTCTTCAACCACGACATCCCTGGCTGAAAGCCAACCACACTCTCGTTTCGCACCTCCCTTGAGAGGGCGTGCAGGCGGGTACCTGCGCATCCAGAATGAAAGGGAGCATGACCAGGAGGTCGAAGAAGAAGATGATGAGTGTTCCTGGGGCCTGGAGAAGGATATGAAGCTTTTTGAGGTCTCCGCGAAAGACGACCGAGGTTTGTCAGCCCGTTCATAATTTTCTTTGACTGGATCCTCATAGGCTTGCGCTAGGAGTGCATCTTTTGTTTGATTCTCTGATTGCGGCTATCATCGCAAAACGATCTGTCATACGCGAGCGTGAGTGGCAACAGCGAGATAGCATCATTCTCAAGGACCCCGTAGCACCAGCATGGGGTGTTGTTGCAGACGAAGAGGCGGCTCGGCAGCGAGAAGCCATTCATGGTGGCTGCTGCTCCTTGTAGACATATTCACTTGCATCTTGTTTCGCTCTTCTCAGCGATCCAGCCCATATCATCCTGTCGACTTTATTATACCAAGAGGGTATCGCATTCCGACTATGTTATCCCCAGATAGATCCCCCTCCTCATACCAGATTATTGTTTCGACTTTTTGCTCACTCCGCATCCTCTCCGTCCTCGTTCTGTTACCAGCTGTCTTGTTTTTCTATTCTTGGACTCGCATATACTACATACTTCCTGACTATCTTATATATCACCAGCACTAGTATTCCGATTCTGTTTGTGTTTGCTACCTCCAGATGTTGCACGTTCTCATGTCTAGCCGCGACAATAATTTATATACAGGTCCACGGCATGAGTGTGGTACATATTATGCTGAAAATAAGCAAGGAACGTCCAAGACGTTGACTGGGGGAAGAACAGACATGGTGAAACATCAGAAACCAAATAAAAAGACCCACGATGGGTAGGTACTACAGCCAGGCAGAGTACAAGAGATTTCTCACGAGGCGTACAGAACATGCTTGTCGGCGTGGTTCAACCACTCCCGAAGTGAGTAGTCGTCCTGTAGATCGGCAAAGGCGCCGGTGATACTACTTTGGACACTAACCGTCTGTATCTCGTCGCCTAGACGCTCACGGACCTTCTCCATGAGCTGTAGATGTGAGACACGTGGGTTGACGCGTATGGCGATTAGGTCGTCTGTCCGGCGGTGGAAAATTTTAATCTTCAGAAATGCCGTTTGGGGATTGCTGGCCGAGATTGTGGGGTTACCAGGGAGATAACTGGCTTGTCGTGAAGGTGGTCCATTGTCGGAGATACGGCCATTGTCGGAGATACGGACACTATCTGCGGGACGATAGTATTGACCTGGAGCTTGGCCCGAGCGCGGGGACTGGTTGCCAGAGAGCGAAACAGAGGCGGATGAACCTGTACGACTATGGTCATGGACATTCCGACCAGGAACACTCGGATGATAGTCGTATTCGTATTCACCAGGCTGTCCATAATCTTCCTCGTACCGAGAGTCGTCACTGAGTCGGCTCTTGTTATTACCCAACGATAAAGCCCCGACGCCGTCTGCGGCTTCTTCGTAGACCTGATATGGATCTTGATCTTGATACCGTTGTGAAAGAGGCGCCGCGACTGGGGCAGATTGCAGTACGGTTTCTACGTCACCAGGTTTGGGAGAGAAGAAGGAACGGACAAGTTGGTGCCGGAGGACATGCTCCGCATTAATCTCTCTGAGGGCACATAGTTGCCTAAGGTAGTCATCCAATTCTTCTCGCCTCAAGGAGGTTACCACGTCATCCACTTGGGGCACAGGGCCTGGCATGTAGGGTAGTATCCGGGAAGGCTCAGTTTCTGTTAGTCCACCTTCCGACTGGGGAGAGGGAGGGCCATTTTCACGGCCAGCTTCGACCGGGAAGGCGTCCAAGAGAGCAATCTGGAAATCGTAAAAGTCATCATACACGCGGAAGAGCACGAGCTGCCGTGCGGGTAGAATCGTGGACGACGAGGGATCTTCGGGAAGGTAGATGGCGTGGATTCGGAACCAGTACTCGTCGTTCTCGAAATGGAAATCGACGACTTCAGCAGAAATGAGGATGCCAGAAGGGATGAGATTGGTGACCCGCATTGATTCTGGGGTTGGGGGCCGGTTTTCGGGTTGGGAGTCAACAGGAGGGCGAGTAGGAATGGGGGGGAGTGGGTCAGGATCATAGAGCGGCTTCGGGGGAGGGGGGGAGATATGCGTTGATTTCCCTGAGGCGATGATTTGTCGTCAAGTACGCCGAGTGAAATGCTGGACTGCTTATACTCGTGCATGGCTCGCTTCCAGTCTTCGACTTTTGGAAGCTCGCCTCGCGCCATGACACCAGAGACGTCAGAAAGCGGGAGATTTGTGGTGGGGTCGCGGAGCTCGACAAAAGAGGCGGGGATGAGACCGGGACGTCCCAGCCTGCCGATAGGCTTGGCGACAAACCACTCCTCGTTTGACTGGGCAACGACGGTGATTGGGTCGCCAGTTTTCGCGTCAAGCTCGTCTGTGCGCTCTGCGGTGAAGTCGTGGAGGACGACGGCATAGAAGGTTTGGTGCCGTGAGGACGACGCGGCCACGGAGGCGCGAACTGGGAGTGACCGGGGAGGTGAGGCCGCGGCGGAGACGGCGGCGGTGGCAGCCGTGGGCGAGACGGCACGAGCACTGAGGAGCAACACGGTAAGCGAGACGAAGAGTGTGCAAACGAGAAGAAGCCGACACTGCATTGGCCTTGTGGAACTCTTCAAAGCAAGTCCTTGGGACGAGGCCCCGCGCGCCGGAGACAGGATTGTGGGCCTCGTACCAGCCATGGCCGCCCGAGACCTCTGAAACAACGTAGAAAAAATCGCCCTTGGAGAAACCAAGCTCCTGCGGAGCCTGGGGTCGGTAGGGCTGGAGGGCGCGGATGACTGTTTTTGGAGGAAGAATGGCGGAAGGGGGCTTGTGGAGAGGTGGGAGGGCGACGGGGGGCGATATGGGAGGGGTGTTCGACTGGTCGCGCGAGTTGAGGGAGCGGCGAAGGGACTTCATGGAGGGGATGGTCGTGGTAGGGAGTGGGTGGTGGTTGGTCGGTAAGCGCCCGACCTTGTCGAACCGATAGAGCAGCCAGTATATTTGGTCCGATTCCGCGCCAGACGTGCGACGTCTGTTCGACAAGCTGCGCAACGAGAGAGCCCAACAGCTATACACGCAATAAATCTGGTCGATAGCGTCGCCCACGCCCAGTGGCTCACACGCCGCGTTGGCGCAGCTGCCACCATTGATGGTGGCGGTCCCACACTATGACCAGCACTGCCTGGCTGACTTTGGGCAGGTCCCACATTGGAAACTATGAGCACCTAAGAACTGCCACAATAAATTATTGAGATGCTGCTGTGACTGAACGCCCATGGGCGCACACAGCCGTAGTAACTCTTTCTTACCTTATTGTCACAACCGTCTGCAGCTTCGCCCGCCATGGCTGCGCGAAAGCTACAAAGTGCGTCTCCTCTCTCCCCGCAGCCCACCCACTGACCATCCCCAGCGGAAATCGACCGCACACTAAAGAAGGTCGCCGAAGGCGTCGAGCTCTTCGAGAGTATTTACGACAAGATGGCCGCCGCCTCGAATCCAACACAGAAGGAGAAGCTCGAGGCAGATCTCAAGACACAGATCAAGAAGCTCCAGCGCATGCGTGATCAAATAAAGACCTGGGTAGCAAGCAACGACATCAAGGACAAGTCCCAGCTCCTCGAGAACCGCAAGCTCATCGAGACCGTCAGCCGTTCTCGCCCTCTCCCCTGTGCATCCTCGTATTGACGCGCGTCCACTTAGCAAATGGAGAAATTTAAGGCCTGTGAGAAGGAGATGAAGACAAAGGCCTTCTCCAAGGAGGGCCTAATAGCCGCAATGAAGCTCGACCCTAAAGCGCAGGAGAAGATGGAGACGTCGGCTCTCGTCAGCGAATGGGTCGAAGAGCTGGGACGCCAGATCGAGCAGACCGAGGCCGAAATCGAGACCTTACAAGTAGGCGGGAAGAAGAAAAAGGGCAACGCTGCCTCAGAACGCCTCGACCAGCTGGATCATCTGAATGAGCGCCGGCGCTGGCACATTAACCGTTTGGAGATTATCCTCAGATTGGTCGATAATGGCTCGCTCCCTCCAGAAAAGGTCAACCAGCTCAAGGACGATATCAAGTACTTCGTCGAGACGAATACGGTACGTGTTGCTTGTGCACAAAAGTCATGTGCGCTCGACCGGTATTTCAGGAGGAGGACTTTGATGAGGACGAGGGCATCTATGACGAGCTTAACCTGGACGAGGAGGAGGAAGCCTTTGGCTTAGTAGGAGACGACAACGAGAGTGACTCTGATTCACTCTCGGAGAACGAAGGTCAGGACACATGTTCGCTTTCTGGTCTCCCAAGGCTACAAGGGCAGTTTGTAGATGTACCTCCGCGTACGCCGTTAAAGGACTCGAGCAGAAAATCGACACACGACGACGAGAGCGTCTCAAGTAGTCGGAAAGACGAGGTGGGTCAGAGCACCGTGTTTCACCGCTCTCTTACACAGGAATGACACAGCCGTCGAGTCCGGTTATGAAGCGACAACCACCAGCCAGCGTTACGTTGCAATTACGAAGTAAGAAAAAGCCTACTTTTTTGTCAGCCACTCTCACCTGGATGACTAGAATCCGCGGATAAGCAGGAAGGTATGCGATATACTTGCCATCGATTTCATTTGGCACTTTTCATCTCAGTTCACTTTCAGCGCCGAAGCCGCCGTCCGCCAATTTCACACAACAGCCAATGTCGAGTGTCTTGAAACGTCCCCCACCAACGATGCTCCCCATTCGGTATTCCACTGCTGTAGTTGCTCCCCAGGTAGGACTTTTCGCCGGTTTCAGATTGATGGAATTCAGCTTCTTCTCCAGCAACCGGTAGGCACTCCGCAAGCACAGGCTGCGACAACAACAACGGGGATTGTTGCCACAGCGATATCATCAGCTTACACTTCGGAATCCAACGCAGGACCGTCAGCACCTGTAGCGTCGACACCCACAGATCAGCAATCCTCTGCGGCAGCTCCGTCGCCAAGTCTCACACACCCGTCGATTTCAGGGGCAAGTCCGCTGCTGTCTTCCGCCTCGGTCTCGCATCAGCCTGCGCCAAGCCAAGGATCAAGAGCCACACCCCCGCCTAGCTCGTTGGAATCATCTGACGATTCACCGTCAAGCAGCCATGCTATGTCAGAGGTCGTGCCTGCAGCGACTTCTTCGCCGCAGAGAATGCCATCACGGAGCGGTCAGTTGTCTCCCGTGCCACATAAGAGGAGGAAGCTGAACGGCGAATGTTTTAGCGTCCGTCTCATCGCCATTGGTGCAATCGCAGCCATATATACAGGTGTGTCCACCTCTCGGGTTTGTGTGCACTTTGCACTTATAATCTGACAGACGTGGCAGTCCCAGATCAATGGATCTGGCGTCCCTTCGCAGAGTGCGCCTCAAGCTCAGCATGTCCCAATACAACAGCACCCATCCCCTTTACCACAGCAGGTGCAGCAGTTCCCGTCGGTACAGAGTAGCCAGTCCAACGGATCATCGCCTCTGCCACCCACAGCCAACCCACAATATCCTCCGGGTGTCAAGGTTCCAAACCAGCCTCAAAATCTTAACCTAGGGGGCGATGCGCACGTACCAATGCCGCCACCACCACAGCAGCAGCAGCAGCAACCCACCTCAGAACCCGTTGCTCGACCAACTTCTACCGTTCCCCCTCGTAACGGTCCCGCCAGCTTCCCAGGTATGAGTGACTTGGTCGTGTCGTTTGAGAATGCGAAGCAGAAGGGTGCGTTTCGTTTTGCGTCCCCATTCGGCCGGGGCTCATTATGCTATTTTCAGCTGGAGGGAGGATGTCCGATTTGGGGCAAGTCCACAAAGTACTCGACTCGGGATACTCAAACGTACCCATGCCGCAAGACACGGAGAAGTGAGTCTCCCCGCTTTCGAGTGAGATCTATCTGACCTCTCGCAGGCCGAAATATTACGCCCCGCGCAATCCATACTCGACACCGACGTACTACCCTCGGTCACTTTTATCTGTGTTGAGTAGCCCAGCATTGTTCGCCAAGCTCGATGTGGAGACATTGTTCTATGTGTTCTATTACCTCCCGGGCACTTATTTCCAGTATGTATCTGACTGCCTACTATTGTGATTGCCTCTTGAATCCTCTCTCGCCGTAGACACCTCGCAGCTCAAGAACTCAAGCGGCAATCGTGGCGGTTCCACGTCAAGTATCTTACTTGGTTCCAGCGGCATTCAGAGCCACAGGCAATCACGGAAGAGTATGAACAAGGGGTCTACGTGTATTTCGACTGGGAGGGCTCATGGTGTCAGCGTAAAAAGAGCGACTTCCGCTTCGAATATCGATATCTATCAGAGGATTGATCCGGAGAAAGCAGGACGCTTGTGTTGGGCTCCCGAGAGGCAGCATTCATTGTTTTCATTGGCATTTGACCGCCACTTTGTATCGACTTAAGCAGTTAAATATCCTTTTCAGTTCGCATTGTGCCTTTCTATTCTTGCGCCTGTTTGAAAGATTGTATATTATCACTCCAAAGTAACCTTTGCCCCCAGACCCTCCAGCGTGGCCTTGAGTTTTTCCGCGTCTTCCTTTGGCATGTTTTCTTTGACCGTCTTAGGAACAGACTCGACAAACTTCTTAGCCTATAGGGTATAAGCATTAAAATATGAGATAAAAAGACACGACAATGCATACGTCTATTAAATTCAAGTTTGGAATTAGGGCCTTGACCTCCCTGATGATTTTAGGCTTGGCAGTCGCCTCGAAGGATTCAAGTTTGACGCTAAAAATGGTCTTCTCCTTCGGTTTCTCCTGTTTATAATTTTGAATGAGGGATAACGTTCAAAAACTGGAGCGTAGTAGTGCACCTCAACCGGGGCCTCCTCAGTGTCCACGGGCGCTGCTGCCACGGGAGCTGCAACCGGCGCAGCGATTTCTTGGATATTTAAGCGTGTCTGCACACGATCCGCGTTTTCAGCAAGCCCCAACAGTGACAACTGTGCGTACTTTCAGTGCAGCGACCAAGGCGGCGGCCTGCAATAATGTCAGACCGGAAATCTGGTCGACGATGCCGTTAATTTGAGGTTCTGCGATGGGGCCTTTGCCTTTCGCTGATGGTGGCGGCAATACAGAGTCCCCTTGGGGTGGTTTGTCGGTGGCAACGGTTGTGGCCATGCATCTTGTCGAGGACGCAAAAGCAATGCGACAGCTCCAAATAATCGTTAGGATCGACACCTAGGAAGTTAACAACAGCCACCTCACCGTGAGGGTCGTAAGAACGGCCGTATGGCAGGAAAACTGCGTGACTGTATGAGGCATGAGGCTGAGGATCATTTCGTGCAATACTGTTCAAACCTACAGCCATGGTGCCGGAAAGCTAGTTCGGTTTTTATTAGCGCCCGAGCTAGGGTGACTCTCCATCTGACGTACCGGTATGTAGATACAGGTGTAAGCTGTTCTCTTTTAGAAATTAGCCTGTAAGGTACATACACGCGGATGGCGTAAGGAGAAATTTTGGGAACATCCGTACGAACTAGTGTACTTTGTCTCGACTCGCGCAGAAGTATACAGTCCTCAGCATTCACACTATTTCCTCCTATCCTATGCCGGGAAAATAGACGAGAATGGAGTTCATTGTGATGGGTAGAACTTGATTATACCAACGGCGACAAAACAAATAATGTGACCAAGTTGGCCTACTCATGTGCTGTAATGAACGTTAATGAACATTAACGCCTCACTGGCACCTGCTCCTATCGTATATACAGCACTGGCCCCAGTGATCAGTCGATAAACTTGGCTCCGAAATCGTATGCTGGCCGACGCTCTATCTGCTTCCGAGTCTGGGCGTGATGGATCTCTTCAGCTGAGAGCGCGTATGCCGCGCACGCTCTCAGCCATCCGGCGATCGTATACTTATATGCCCGGTGTATTTGCGAAGTCACGACCATACCCGTGCAGGAAGTTGAACCGAATTAGTAAGAGTTGAACCCCCAGCTTGAGAACAGGCTTATCTAGAGTCTTCTTTGAGACAAGGAATAGCCCATCTGCAGGTAATTATGGAACGAGGGTGGTGAAAAGGATGAAAGACAGGAGGCTCGGCCACCGAAAATGTAACCAAGACACGATGGACCCTGTATGATGGAGCACATACAACTGTACATATCCAAACGGTTAAGCTCCGCCACAGGAGGCTTCGAGACGTGGGCAAGTCCTGGCATGTGGTTCTCAAGTCCACGAATCTTCTGAGCCAACGCGGGAATGCCATGCTTCCACTGTGGCATAAAAACAGGACGGTGGAGAAACAGAGTGATGAGTAGCCCTGAAACTCTGTGAGCATCCAAAATATATGACGTAGCAGATACCAAAGAAGTGCGATCCTTCTGTTCGCAGCCTGTTATAAAAGCGCGGAGTGCATGTGCCATTACACGAAGGCAATATTTGTTCAAAAAGATAATTCAGCGCTGCGCTGGTGTCCTTCTCTTGTCGAGCCCCAGTTGAGAGTTGTTTCGATGTCAATGAGAAAATCGTTCCGAGAAAGCAGCCTTAAACCACTACTTAGTACTAACAGTTGCGGGAATACATTACCACGGGCCAGTTTGAGCCTGTCAGAGTTCATATCAAAGGTGCTTATCTGCAGTTTCAAACAAGGGGTATTACAACAGGGTCGATGGCTCGATGCAGTGGCACAGGCTGTGGCGTCTAGGTGATGGCATCAAGAAGAGGAAGTAGCTCCGGATAGAAATACAAGGGTTTAGAGCTGTTTAGAAAGAGCGCTGAAAATGGATGAGAAGCAACGTCCAGGTGAAATTGTCGAAAAGATGTAGCCAAAGGCGTCCACATGTAACCGCAATTTGAACTCCGATCCGAAGGTTGGTTCAAGTCGGCATCGTTTTGAACAGCCGTTTGAAAGCCAGGCTGTTGTTACATTTGTACGCCCATCCTCGTCGGTCAGACGTTCTTTCTTCCTAGCCTCCTATATCCCAACGCTCAACTTAGACGGGGCCACTCCATAACCACATACGCTTCTATCCCCTACCCCTAGCTGCACCACATGCTGGCCTTAGCAACCCCCTTGTCACACAGCCAGTCCGCAGACTGTCCTTCTTCAACGCCGGCTACGATTAGATCCAGATCCGCGTCGCGTTCATGTCCGCATGCGTCATCCTCTACCCCCTCCGTCCCACTATCAGCGAGTCATTCAAACTCTCAGCAGGGTGTAAACCGTTCCTCTTCCAAACGCAGCAATAAATCCTCCTTACCTCACTCGCGTTCCTCAGCCGATGACCATCGCAATGAGGCCACTACGTCACGCAGCACAGATCAACAGTCTCATCCCAGCCAACAACCGCCACATCCGGAACAATTGCTCTGTTCAGACGCGCCACCACTTCGCCTAGGAGCTGCTCCCGCTCCACTTGAGAAGATCCATGAACAGGATCCCAATCAGCTTCTGCAGCTACTGGCGTCCCTTCTCCAACAAATAGCTTCTGCCAATGACCAAATCCGTCCCAGTCCGTCTGTCGCTGAAACCCCCATCTTGCATGCAGACGACTCTAACTCGTCGTTTGTTCATCGTCCCCCCATTTGGAGCACTCTAACCTCTGCCTCGCGTCAGGCATTCTCAACACCCACTTCAAGCCTGACTTTTCATGCTCGCAATATCCCAACCATTACGCTGGAAGCGTATCTCCTCCGAATACTAAAGTACTGCCCAACCACCAATGAGGTCTTTCTCTCCCTGTTGGTATACTTTGATCGCATGTCAAAGCTTACTTTCGACGCGACGGGGAAAGGCTTTGCCATTGACAGCTTTAACGTCCATCGGTTAGTCATCGCGGGTGTCACAGTAGCATCCAAATTCTTCAGCGATGTGTTTTACACAAATTCAAGATATGCCAAGGTGTGTCGCTTGACTCGAGTGTACCTAGCGTTACTGAATCGACTCAATTGCCAAGGTCGGAGGACTGCCTCAATCTGAACTAAACCAGCTTGAGCTGCAGTTCCTTCTTTTAAATGATTTTCGGCTATCAATAGCTACCGAAGAAATGCAGCGGTATGCAGAGCAGCTACAAATATACGCCCGAAAGTCGGAGACCGGCTTGGAAAGCGTATCAGGTCGAAAGCAGCCACCATCACAATCCCAAAGCCCCCGAGATCTCATCGCAAGTTCGATGCGGCGGATGGGCGCTGCTGATGCTTATGGTGGGCGCTTACCCGGGGAGCCAATGACTGAGGCGGAGACCATCAGAGAGACATACTCTGGCGTGGTCGGATACCACAAGGCCATGGTTCTGGAGAACAAGGCTACAGAGGATGTAGAGGAGGAAGTCACGCAACATCATAGTCGTGAGTCCAGCATTGAGAGTGGTGCGGAGACAGAAGAGGAGGGTGGCGAAACGGATGACGAGCCAACAATCCGGGCACACTCGTCCGCTGGTTCGGAAACACAAAGCCTGTGTACCAATGAGAGCGAAGATACTTATTCCGAGCGAGAGCCGGACGAGGACGAGCGCGACGGTCGCACACCCGAGCGTGGAGTGACGATGAGTCCTTGATGGACAGTAAAGAATACGTGTCTCCATGCTTTGTTGTGTCTTTTGTTCCTCTGCATCTGCCGTCTTTTTGAACTCCAGGTCCTCAAGTTCTGGTCTATAAAGTTTGCTCTGTTTTGTGTCCATGTCTTTTCTTTTGTCTTGTCTTGCATCGTATGGTACAAACTATCGCTTTAACGTAACATACATCTTTTACTACA
The DNA here is from genome assembly GCA_015179125.1 of Gautieria morchelliformis. NCBI lineage: Eukaryota > Fungi > Basidiomycota > Agaricomycetes > Gomphales > Gomphaceae > Gautieria > Gautieria morchelliformis. Next base: position 54,428 of record WHVA01000023.1, on the reverse strand, counting down.
CAGATTTGACTCTGCCATGTGTTTCTCCGTAAGTAGTGTAAAGAAATAGTGTACGAGTGTGTAGTCGGAGTTTCTAGTACTCTAACACTAGTGACGTGTCACAGTAAAGCCAAAGCGTGTTGCTTGGTTCCAAATATGCTGGTCCACCTTGGCCTGCTGATTTTTCCTGTTCATGTAATTTGTGGCCATGTTCCCCAGCATCGTGGGGTGGCACCGGAGTTACGATCACGATATACGCCTTCTTCTTCATCTCCTCCGACATGGCAGTGTCTCGATGACACTCACGTAATTCCCTGGGCGGCCGTCAACGATGATTATTGTGATTGTCCTGATGGCAGCGACGAGCCTGGTATCTATGTTGCTTTCCCACCTTAGGACATTACCCTCACTTTGGATTAGGGACAAGCGCGTGTCCCGAAGCCTCGTTCTACTGCATAAACGAGGGACATATTGGCTCTCGCATACCGAGTTCTAGAGTAGATGATGGACTATGCGGTGAGTCGCAGTTCCTAATTTATCATTATTCCTGAGTCTCAGATCAAGGTGATCGAAGAGCCTGAATGTTGCGACGGGTCCGACGAGCCATCTGGAGTGTGTCCGAACATCTGCAAAGAGGTCGGCAAGGCTTATGCGCAGAAGATGGAAGCAGAGCGTAAATTACGGAAAAAGGTGTGTGTGTGTGTTAATTTCCGAATATCTACACGTTGATAATTGTGTACTAGGGCGCCAAAATACGCTCGACTTATATTGCCTTTGCTCAAAAAGAAAAGAAGAGGTTGGAGGACTCGATCGCATTGTTGGAAAAAGAAGTCCCTGTTCAAGAGAAGGAAGTAGAACAGTTGAAGAGTATGTGAATACCCTGTTAAGCGTGGTGGGTCATTTATCCTCTGCACTAGACGTCATGGATCGCAGCGAGTCGCTGTCAGCGACCTCCTTAGAAGTCAAAAAGCAGTCGCGTCAGCGGATTAGTTTTTATAATTCGTCTTTCTGGCTAACCAGATCTTCCAGCTCTGTATCAGTCTTTACTGGTGCACCACAATGCATTAAAGTCGCTCCGTAAAGCACACTTAAAACATTTAGAGAAAGAAAAGCAGCTCGAAGACATCCTTGACGCTCTCAAAGGAGGGTACAATCCGAATTACCAGGATATGGCAGTCTTGGAAGCAGTTAGAGGTTGGGAAGCTCTAAGCGGTGACAAGAACGAGGAATCTGCTGAATCCACAGACTCGCCTGAGCTTGAAGAAGGCGAATGGACTGAGGATCAACTCAAATATCAATTGGAGGGTGTTATTAACGAAGATCATGTCGCCCTCCTCCTTGGACACGACTCCTATATCAACAAGGAATCCACCTCCATGCGTTCGTGGTCTCGCTCGCTTCTTTCAAGGAGTTAAACCTTTTCTATCCCATAGTGTGGGACCTTTCGTTATACTTACCGGAATCGCTTACACCGCAGTATAATTGGCTTTGTAATGCAGTGGTAGAGTGGTTGCGCACTTTTGGCGTTATCCGTGGCCCGGGGGTCACTACCAATACAGATGGTAAACGCGCATCCCTTTCTCTAGTATTGTTATGGACTGAGTTTTTTTACTGCTTTCCAGGCACTAGCCAAGCACGTGCGGCATATAATGAGGCGGAGTCCAAGTTTAACGCTGCCAAGGATAATTTGCGCGATGAGCAGGATGAACTCGCCGAACTCTTTGACCCCCAGGGCTTTGGCATCCAGGGCGAATGGAAAAAATTACAGGGATTGTGCCTATCTAAGGATACTGGAGAGTGGGTATTTAGTAGTCTAACATATTGCAAAATAACCACTGATAAACTTAATGTGCACATAGATATACCTACGAGGTGTGCCTGTTCGGGGCTGCCACACAAAAAAGCGGGGCGCACCATAATTTGGGGTATGTCACCGTTTGTCTATACAAGTACAGCTTCCAACATGTTCTTTTAGGAGTTTTTCATCATGGAGTACAGATCCGAACATCGAGCCAGGCGAACCACGTTATTATGAAATCCAACATTATACGGGAGGGGCACAATGCTGGAATGGACCTCAGCGAAGCGTAACGGTGGGTGGCCACGTTTGATACTGTTCTTGCGCTTATGAAGATACTGCAGCTGCACCTGTCGTGTGGGACTGAGAACCAGATTCTTACAATCGAGGAACCTGAAAAGTGTGAGTATCATCTGACCGCCACGACACCTGCGCTCTGTCTGCCTCTGGAAGCTGTGGGGAATACGCGAGAGGAGTTGTAGCCCAAGTAAATAAGTTCATAAATTATTGGGAACCAGGATGCTTCCGATACCAGAGCTTAATGCTTTTCGGTGTGGTGACTCTAAGCCAATGACGTGCATTTTAAGGTCCGACATTCTGCACCGTAATGGTTTCCTTGTTACGAACGCTGCGTAGCATACGCCGAGTTGGCTTAAAGTGTGTCTGAATGAATGTTCACTCTTTAAATCTAAGCTGACCACACTCCCCAGAGAATGGTTCAGACAAATGCAGTACATTGGAGATGCAAAGAGTGGGAGGTTCGTTGGACACGACCAGTAGGTATCAGGTTCCTTGTTCAAGGCATATAACTGAGGACCCCCACTGCCAGATTTGGAAATCGTTACTTCGAGAACTTAAACCCTTCTGAAGAGATCCCAGGTATGCTGGTCGTTAGAATGCGTAAGGTGGAGAGTTGACGCCCGACAGGTCGACACCGATGGGTCGACTATGCTCAGGTGTGTGACTTTGCCTCTCCGAGTACTGACTTGTTTGAATGTGCTCTATTTAGCATCGATACAACGCCTCCCAAGTTCCTCCGGAATGGCATTCTTGGTTGTTGCACATTCGAAAGGCGCCGCCGCCAGAGGATAAAGTACTGCAGGCCGTCACACCACCCTGGAAAGCTGTCAGTATTCTCTTTCGTCGAGGCCGCCTAAGTCTTAATGCTGTCACACAGCCATGGCGCGAAAACCTTACAGGTACACGCGGTGCATACAGGCCATACGATACGGTAGCGCCTCGAGTGTACTCGTGGGACCCCAAGGCTATCACCTGAGAATAGATTGAGCGGCTGCTTTATTGATAACCAGAAAAACCAGGGGGTATATAATAGACATCATGAATGCAGAGTCTTAAGTCCACCAACATTCTGTCCAAGACGAGGAAGGTATGAGCAAGAAATTAGGGTATGATAAAGATCCTGGTGTCGATGGGACCAAAAGCCAACTGAGTTTTCTTATCGGTTGTATCCCCACCGGCGGTCCACAGTCGCTGAGCCAACCCAAGCGGGCGAAGAACGGTGCCGCGCATTGCCATAAACATTAGCCTTTGAGACAGGGCCAGCCCATTTCTGGGACTTGCGAGTGCTCGCCTGCTGCATCTACTTGAAAATAAGATAACATGCCGCAGAGCATAGAAACCTATCATACCCTGTGACGCAGCATGATGAGTTTTGCCATGCAAACCGGAGGGTCTGCTGGGTGTGGGGAGCGTTCTAAAAACATAGGACTATGTCGACCAACACACGACATTATCATAGACTTACTGGTGCCAACCGTCCCTAGTCGTACGACGCGCAACGAGCTCGACCGCGCGGGGTTCATCAACTGTCCAGCCACATAAACCAAGCTGGGCCATACGGAGACGACCATAATGAGAACGAGGAAAACGTTGAGGAGGCTGGACATGTCGTCTCGTTAGCCCAATGGACGGGCAAACCGAAAAGCTCGGTGATCGTTCGACTTTGCTCTTGAAACTCCGATCAACTTCCGGCATTGGCAGGCCAACAGCAGGCGCTTTAAGCGATGAGCCCCTTAGTCAGCAACCCCAGTCCCGTTTCCGGCTGTTGCGCAGTTTGCGCAGTTGCAAGACATTCTTGTATTCTTCTTTTGCAATCTTCGTGTTCGCTCTTCAGTGTGACACCTTGGTCCAAACGCTGAGGTAAGATATCAAATGGTTCTCATGTATTATATTCTGCGTCGTACTGCGCGCATGCGCTCGAAGCTCAGGCTTTATTGCCTCACGAAACCGGAGGAGGAAGCCCAATATTCATGATCTCATATGTTTGAAGCCTTGCACTGCTGACAGCGAATTATCGTAAGTTTTTACTTATATATAGGTCCATGGACATGTCGATGGAATCATAGAAAGTACTTTGAGTCATTCTAACACCGTAGGTTACATGGCTCTCGGTCACCGAGAGCCATGTAATCTATTTCGGTCAACTATGCATAGTACCGTACTTGTGCGAGAGCAAACTCCAGGTTATCTGGTCGCCTTGAATTCCTCTACCCAATGTCGCTCAACCTCTCCTTTTGGGAGTACCGCGACACTAAGACAACCATTCTTGACCTCCAAGCCATCCGACTGTCCATCCTTGCCCTTAGAGGCGTCGCAAAGATCTAGAAGACTCATCCTCTTGCCGACTTTCAACAGTCGCTTCTTGTGTGTGATGGCATACACTACTAAGTCGGGGGCCAGGTATTGCCCTTTCTTGTCCCATTCAGGCCGACGTTCCGGGTTCTCCGTATTTGATGTGGGGAACATATCATGAAGGTGACTGCTGAAGGCGACAGTTTCATCATAATGCGAAATGAGATCGGAAGTTGCATATTGAGGATACAAGAAAAAAACAGGGATGACCAAGACCGGAAGTGCAAATTGAGGATCCTTATTCAAATGCGGTGAGTAGGGAGTTGTGTCCGAGTGCGGATCATTGATTGGGATAAGATGGCGAGCCTAAAACAAGCATTTGAGCGTCATCAGAAGATTGCGGAGTAGTGATTCTGACTTTATAACATAAGTTTAGCTCGCGTTTGAGCTCTTCCACTCGTTTAAGTTGTTCAGCCCTCTCTTGCACCTTCTTTTCCTTCAGGAGCTTTCCCTTTTGCGCGCGGTCAAGTAGTTGTCGTACGCTCGTGTTAGTTGGGTCGAAGTCCAAGCATCGTGTGCAGCAGTCCTGGGCCTCTTCAAATCTCTCTAGAGCAAGCAACGCCATAGCTGACCGATAGTGTGCCTTGCTGGACTGCGCGTTTAGCGAAATTGCCTTGGAGCAATCACGAAGTACAAAGCCATAATTTTCTGGAGTGGGATTCAGAGAGACAAAGAGCCGTGGCATATAGACATAGCGCACTGAGTTCCAGATTGCAAGCTGCTCGATTACAGAGTAACGCGTCCAACAGCCCTGGCTCAGTAGGTTTTGCGTCAAGGCCTTGTCTGTAGAAGTCTCTGGCTTCTGCATATCTCTTTCCTTTGAAGTAATTGTTGCCTTGGTCTTTGAAATTCTCCGCGATCTCTGGGTAAGTCACTCGGGTTTAGAGTGCTTTCAAGTTGCGCATGGAGAATAATCTCTCTCACAGACCATCCGGTGTCCCTTCATATGCCAAACTTTGCAGGGCACTTATTGCAATGTCATCAGAGGCATCCTCGGGCAACGAGCGCATAAACAGAGGGACAGAATCAAACTCGCGTAGTTTTCCATCTACGGGTGCGGGTTGAGGAAGTGGTAAGGGTTGAGTCATAGCTGAAATGCCGTGTATACTATTAAGCGCCAGCCATTCCACGATTTTCCACCTGGGGCTAGTGGCTCACAAGACAACTGCGCTCACTGCTGTGCTGGGAGGTATTGCTCCATATCGACAACGGAGGTCTACTACATCGGTCGCGGGCAAGGCGTTTCTAAGATAGTAAGTACGGTAAATACTACGCTGAGTCATGCTATACTTATATGGAATGTTAATCTAGTCTAAGTCCAGAGCCGGGCCATTTAATTGTTAGTAGTAAGGTTGGAGGCAGTGTATCATTTATAACTTGAATACGTACTCTGGGAAGGGAACCCACTGAAATACTGACTGTTTCTCTCACTCACCATCATGATCATTCGTGGTTTGGCAGCCGCTATGAACGCCAGCGGGCGTTTTAAATACAAAGTACGCGGCTCTCGTGGGCAGTCCACGCTCGCCAGAACAGTGCGTTTAACGCCTGCCTTTTCCAGCGCCCAGAATCAGCCGTAGACCATCTCATCATTGGAGGAGGTATGCGTAGCACAAATCGAACTTCAGAACTAGTGTCATCCAGCACGTTTACAGGTGTTCTAGGTTTGGCGATAGCTGAAAGGCTGTCCAAATTGTACCCCCACAAGTCGACATATTTAGTTGAGCGACATTCACGGGCAGGGGAGGAGACAAGGTTTTACTATTGATTCTTCATTGGAATTTCTGAAGGTTAATGATCATATAACATTGCAGTTCACGTAATTCTGAAGTCATACACGCTGGTAAAGTAGAGCTGTGGACATGTCCTCTTCATAAGGCATCTCATTGATACTCAAGGACTATATTACCCGCCGAACTCCCTTAAGGCACTTCTCTGTGTCAGAGGCCGTGAATACCTTTATCGGCGATGTTTGGAGTCCAACATCCCACATAAGCGGACCGGAAAGCTCGTGGTGGCCCGTCATCACCAGAAAGCATACCTGGACCAGCTAGTCGAGAGAGTGAGAACCATTTCCAGAAATGTCAATGAACCCCCAACACCCGTGGAACTCATCAGCGGGGACGAAGCACGAGAATCACAACCAGACCTCTCGCCCGACATAGCATGGGCTCTCCACAGTCTGGAAACAGGCATCGTGGATTCGCATGCGTTGATGGAGAGCTTCGAGAAAGAGATTGGGGAATCGGAGTCGGCGGAACTCGTCTACTCCACTCGAGTAGTAAGAGTCGACCCCTACAACTCTCACAAGCCTCCAGCCGCACAGCTCCCTGACGGGACGTCAGAAGGGTGGGTTGTACAGACCGTGACCTCCCCAGAAAGGAATAGGCAGATGGATGGCACGCAGGCAGAAAGCAGCAGCGATACTCTGCTCGCCAGAGTACTCATCAACGCCTCAGGGCTCAACGCCAACCTAGTGCTCAACTCTCTTTTGCCACGTGCCCGTGCCATCCCAATGTACTATGCTCGTGGATCCTACGCTGCCTATCGTGGTCCTGGGACAGCACACATTTCACAACTCATATATCCCGTTCCAGATGAATCGGCCAGCGGGGCTAAGGAGTCCTTCAAATTTCAGTCTCTAGGAACTCATTTAACTCTTGATATCGAAGGAAATGTCCGTTTCGGTCCAGACATTGAATGGCTCACCCCTCCTTGTCCGCCAGGCACACCGGCTGACGAATACGTCTCTGACGAAGATGCTATAGATTTCTGGGAGCATAGTCTCGCTGCAGATGACAACAAGGACAGAGTCGAAACGATGCATCGCCTCATCACTGCATACCTCCCTGCCGTTGCATTAAAAGACTTGAGACCTGATTATGTTGGGATCCGACCAAAGCTCGTGGGGCCCGGAGGAGGATTTCATGACTTCCAGGTGCGCATCGACCGGGCGGCAGACTTTGGTGGCTCAGGAAATGCGCCAATGGTGAGTCTCCTGGGCTTCGAAAGTCCCGGGTTAACTTCATGTCTCGCTATCGCGGAGTATGTCGTCGATTCCTTGTCTAGCTTTACAAAGCAGCGTGTTATGGGATAAGTTACATTGTGTTGATTAGTCGTACTAATGTTTTATAAATGTATTACAAACATGGCATGGAAGGCGGCAGGTTGTAATAAATGACTTCTTATCTGACTGCGCGTGTGACCTATGATCGCACATGATGGATCTTATCCCTGAAAATACTGAAGTTCTCTCTTTTCCCCCTTAAGATATCCCCTGTATCCCTTGTTATCCATTTAGACGTATCTGCGGCAGGAGTAGAGAATAGTATACATAAAATATTATTCCACCGTCACGGTGGCACTATTCCATCATTTCCCTTACCGGGAAGCCCTCAGCACTGGTGACCTTCCGAGTCCCTAATTAGAAGCAATAACTACGCAGAAAAACTTGGCGAAGTTTGTCGAGTGTGGGTTGCGGAAGGCGTGCATGGTCCCGCGCTGGACAATGACATCTCTAAAATATTGCCGTAAGTCTGGTTTGACTAGCAGAACTGTGAGACATACCCGGCCGTCAGGATGCGTTTGTCACCATTATCTAGCTCAAGTTCGAGTACTCCTTCAAGGACGATCCCATAATCAATGGTTTTAGTTCGATGCATCGGCGATTTCGACCCTGGTACCATAGTGACGACTGAGCAGACCTGGGAAAAGGTGCAGCCAGAAACCGCGCACCATAGTCAAAGGTAAATTCAAAAGTAAGAGGGAAGTCACGTACAGAGCCGTCGTTGGGTGACCCAAAGGGCTTGTTGGGGGTCAGATCTTCACTAGTTTTTGAAGAGCAGTCGGCCGGGACGCTTTCCGTGAGCCAAACATTATGGATCCTGCCCAAAGCGCAGGTCAAATCCAGCCTTCATACATAAGTATGTGAGGCAATTACCTAGTAGTTCCATTAGGAGTAACTCTGAATGTTCGTGGTAAGGCCTTAACGACAGGTGCGAATGGACTCAGACTTACATGGATTTGCCCTTGGCATCGTCATACAATACCTTCGATTTACCATTATTATCGTGGCCGGTGATAAGCCTTCTGGAGACTGGCATCGATTTCAGGACGTTTGTAGTTTCAGCTGACATGGCGGTGTGCGTTGCGTTACGAGTAGTCTTTCACTGGCAGTTTTAGGAGCGTGCGTTGACGAGCCTTTCGGTTTCCCTTTTATTGCTTGGACAGGATGCATCAGTGACGTCACTCTCATAACCCTGTTACCATCAAAACATGCACGGACGCGAATTACAAAATCAAGCGCATCATTATAAGTATTGGACATCACTATCATTGCCAATTGCCACACTGTAGTATTACGACCAATTGCTCATGTCACACACCACCGGCCAAATTCAGGTCTGAGCCATAATATTCAGCAGCGTTCTCCATTGAAATATTGAGCCATTGCGCTGACGAAACCGGTGCGTCACGCTGCCTGCGCAGGGCCGTGAGCAATTGGTCGCATTAATACTACAGGTCTGGAGCTTGATGGACTACAACCCTAGCGTGTTGATGTTCAGCATACTGCGCACCCCCTATCAGTGGCTCGCATGAGTCAATGATTGTGGAGTCGAATGAGGCCCCGAGACACGCTCATTGCGATGAGAGACTGAGGTAAACAATGCCCACATCAAGCTTGCAAGTGACATGCCCAATCATGCTTTACGGGTCATCTGTTGCATAGGGGACTCGGCTGACCAGTTTATACGAAGGAAAGAAGGCGAGCACATCAAACGTTACAGCTAACTTCTGAAATCCTGTAGGTTGTCTCCGGGGGAAAATCAGGTTTGGATGAGCCGGTGATAGTTTAGAGTTTGCTGCCTGAGCTGCGCGTTGTATCAAGAGCAAAACCGACCTATTTATACCGGTTCTGGACAATTGTGCAGTCCTCGAACGCCTTACAGCTTGGGCTAGCGTATACAGCACATAACTTCAATCGTCACTTTTTCGGTACGCAAAAAGTCACCAACAAACGCTTTGTCAATGATGCCGCTCATAATAGATGCATACAAAGTGCACAGTGCATAACCGAAGCAACAATAGATCATGCGCGGGCCTTGAGCGTTCCCAGGAATGCGGCCTTTTCTTCGAAAGTTTGGAAGGCACCATGCTGAGCATAAAGCGGTGAGATGCGTGTAAAAATGAGTCGACCAAGCGAGCACTTACGCCGAACTTGGAAGAGGTGTCAATGAATTTCAATTCTACCTTCTCCAAATCTTTCCGGCTGGTATGAACCATCAGACTCTTCCGGATCGTAATAACCCGCTTCTTGGTCCCTGGTATCGATCCCTTGAGGAGCAAGAAGTCATTTTTGACGATACCGTAGTGAGGAAATCCGCCCATTGGAGTGATGCTTTTCTTAGTCGCGTCAGACTCCGTAGTCGCATTCGCCTCGTCGGATCCCCGCCCAACACGGTAGACCTTCTTGTTGATCTCGGTCCGGTGGTGGTATCCGTCTGTCATGTTATCAGTATGTCTAATAATTGACAGCAGAGACGCATACTTTGTCCAGCACGGGCGACACTAAACATAACCTTGCTGGGATGCCACGCTCCAATACACGCCACCTTGCGCAAACCTTTATGTGTTTTGCGAGGCAGTTTCTTTGTCCCCCAGCGGTGTGTGACACCCTCGAACCCGTGACCTTTTGTGACAGCGATGACATCGACACACTCATCCTGCTCGAAGACGCTTCCAACCTCCACACTTTTTTCGAATAGCCCTTGCGCATATTCGACCTTGTCTGCAACAGACCCGCCATTTACCTGAATCTCCATGAGGTGGGCCTTCTTCTGCTTGAGGCCAGTCTTGCGGATCTGGGTGTGGGCAAGCACACGAACGACGGTGCAGTATTTACGGATCCGCTCGAGCTCTCGCGCGATAGATTTGCCACCCTCCTCTGCATGCTTCTTAGCATAACGGGTGAAGGCCTTCTTCTTCGAGCGGTACCAGTTCTTGTAGAACCGACGCTTAAGCTCGTCCGAGAGATGGGAAGCCCAAACAGTGGTAAGTGTGCGCAGGCCACGGGGAGTTTCGACGTAGCCAACAACACCAACAACGACCATCGGCGGTGTTTCGATGATCGTGACTGCCTCCACAACCTCTCGCTTGTGCATCTCTGCCACGTCGGTTAGATATGGTCAAAGCCGCAAAGGAGGAGATACGTACTCGAACCGGGACGATCCAGATCACGAACAACGTGGGTCATGCCTGCCTTGTAGCCCATGATAGCAGTCAAGTGCACAGGCTTCCTAGCATCATCCTGTTGTATAAGATATTTAACCAGGCGAACATTTGTCTGCGATTCTACCACCCACCTTAGGGAAAGATTTTACTTTTCCCCTGTGACGGGCAGCCCGCTTGCGCGGCAGGAATCCAAGGGAACCGTGACGGGGAGCTTCGTACTGTGGAAGACTCACATCAGACTGGACACGAGCATATCTGCAGCACAAGTCCAATGTACCTTACGATGACTAGATGGAGAAAGATTAACTAAACAAGAGTGTCCAAGAAGCTGTCCACCAACTCACCTCATAGTTTTGAGGCCTGCTTGACGATGTCGTGGGCGCTGGTGAAGTTGAGGGCGCCGGTGAAGTTGGAAAGAAATAGTACAGTACCCCGACTATCTGGCGCTTTACGACGCTCAGCATTAGTCATCCTACGTTTATTAGTGACGGCAACGCGTTGTCACGGTCACACCTCGTCCCACGAGCTCAACAGCTGAGAGTCTCCATATGGCTGGCATTCGACCTGAAAGCTCCATTATTGCTGACTCTACCATCTCGCCTTCTTCTCCACCTCATGCCATCCAAGAGGACCCTAAGGATGGTGAAATTCCCATCCCGGTCGAACTCGAGCCAAGAATCAAAGCCAAGCGCGTCGGGAGGACCTATGGGAGACCCAGGCCACAGGTGGACGTGGAGGATACCGCCCAAGATGATTTAGGCTCCCGTGCACGTATCCTTAAGACCGCACCACGTGTTGCGGATAGCCAAGTGATCCCGGAGAGTGATGACGCGATCGAAACTGCCCCATTGCCTACACATTACTCCTGGAGAGACACACTGAAGGCGTTAGACGAGGGACACAGCATATCCGGAATTGAAGAGAACTCACACCAGCGTGAAGACACAGCCAGCAGTATGCCTCAAGACTTCCGCGGGTCGGACATACGTGGTGAGCTCAGTGGAATCAATGAAATCAGGTACGCGATGTTGTGATGTTTCTCTTTCTATTGCTTCTAACTACGAGAAATGATTTATGGGGCAGCGTCGCGTCTGGTGAACCAATGCAATCAGAAAGTTTGTTCGATGGGTCTTTGTCTTGTCTGCTGTCATCAGAGCCAGCGCCGAATTCTTCACACTCCCCTTTTGAACGGACACCTCCTGAGAAAATTGTCACGCTCCCCAAGCAAAGTTCCTCGGCATCGCCTAAGAGCGTCATTCATAGCCCCAGTATCTCAGATTCTGATGAGGCCTCACCCCAGCATCCATATGCTATCAATTCTCCTAAGCGACAGTCTTCAAGTACACCCCCGACGTCTCCTCTTGGAGGACTAGCGCTGCAGGAGAGTGTAGCTCGTTCGGAAACAGGCACGAAGTTCACGAAGAAAGACAACCCAAGCAAAAACAAAGGCAAAGGAAAGGAACGTAGAACTAAGGTATTCCTACTTTCTCGAAGGTAGTCATGTCAACTTATATCTTTTCCAGGCACTCACGAAGAAGGAGCTAGCTGAAATGCAGAAAGAAAGTGCTCGCTTACTGGCTGGTCAGTACAACATATACTATTCCGTGACTGTAGGCATATACGTTGCTTTCACAGATCAGCACATATCTATTGAGCGGACACATGCACGTCCTACACATACGATCGCAGGTCTTTTCAACAAGCTAAAGTACGCATGCTGTTTATCCCTTATTATCCCTTACGTGTTACCTTGTGCGGAATATTGACCACCGAGTAGGCCCCAAATGCCAAGCACGTCAAGATTAGATTCAGATCCTATTATGTCCTTCTCAAGCCCTGGGATCGTAATCCGGAACAGTAGCCAGAGTTCGTCTGGCGGCGTTTCTCCCAAGCCTACAACCTTCATCCCCAATGCCGGTAACTTTAAGCCGAGATCAGCGACGATGCTCTCTCGGGATCTATCTCATGGTCAATATGATGACGGGTCGGGGAAGCAGATTGGAGGAGATGACGACGAAGAGGACATGCCCGATGCCGACGTTCTACTACGTGAACAAACTGAAAAACGTCTGAGAAAGGAACAGGTTGAGCGTGCCGAGGAAAGGAAGAGGATTATGGGGCTGGAGGAACAGAAGCGCAAGGCTTTAGAGGCTGATCGTCACCACACCAAAGCAAGGGACAATTCACGCGTAGACTCTGATGCAGAGGATGACCTTGAGGTCGAAGTCATGATCAATCCCACTCGAGAAGACGTTGCCAGGAACCCTGAAGTGCGCCGCGCAGAACAAATGGCCTTTACCCTGAGCGGAGATGGCATAAAATCAGCTTCCAGGTTCAGCAGTGTTTCCCACAAATATCTCCAAGAGGCCGCAAAGCCCGCCTTTTCAAGGGGCGGTCCGAGAAGACGAAAAGGACAGCAGGTTTCTGTTTCACAGAAGGACCTTAACAACTTGTTATTAGAGCGTGCTGACAGGCAAGGAGGCGCAATTGACCTGAAAAAGAAGGAACAATGGGTGAAAACCGGCGGAGTTCTTAAGGAGCATCATCATCCAGAAACCGAGGAACAGCTAGCAGAGTGGCTTCGTAAGGGTGCCGCTCGCGAGAATGTCATGGAAATGGCGGACGAGGACGAGGAAGACGACTCAGAGTATGAACCAGCAGATGTTGAAGTTCACGAAGGCGCAGAATCTGATATAGAAGCGAACGAGACAGGGCTATTGTATGGCGGACCAATTTCCCCCCAACGCATGGACACTTCTGACGAGGATGCCGATGCCGACAAGGAAAACCATCGGCCACTTGCCCGAAGACAAGCTCGCGCCATCGTGGCTTCGGACGATGAGGAGACGCTAGACCAAAATCGATCACAAAGTCACGTCATCTTCGTCCCGGACACTAGCTTAGAGGATAATTCGGACGACTCCTCTGGGGGCGACAAAGAGAATAACGCAGAACTTGCTTTCAGCTTTGACACGGATAAAGAGAACGAAGGAGTCCCAAGACACCTCGAACGCGGAAGGGTCATTGAGGGGGGACAGAACGGCGAGTTCTTCTCTACACCATCGCCTGATTCTCATGTGATCGGCAACTCGAAGTGGAGTCGCGAGCCATTGAGCAGGCTAGATGCTGAGTCAGAACTCGCGTTCATACCCGTCGCTCTGACCCAAAGGCGTGACCCTAGCGTTGACCACGTTCTTCAAGTCCTCCACGAAGAAGATAAAGCTGCCACTCTTGCACCAATCGCCTCGACAAGTAAAGCAGTTCTTCATCACAGATCCTCCTCGACTCTATCCGAACCTGAGAACTTAGATAGACCGACACTGGTCTCTCCCATTGGATTTACACAGCTTTTCCGTGGAGATCATTCCGAGGAGCCTGATCCTGTTCCCGCCGCTCTTGGTGGAGGCGGATTTTCTCAATTCTTTTCTCAAACAGGCGACAACAGTGACAGCTCGTCTGCGACACCGCTGAAAGCGAAGGTGCGAATAGTTTCAGGCTCCTCCAAATTCGTTAGATAATAGGTAACTTACGCGCGAATTCTCCGCCCCAGCTACGATATCGCTCTGCACAAGCTAAAGATGACGTCTTTGAGTTTACGCAGCCCAACGCTCTGTTACCATCCATCAAACTGTCAGAATCACAGAGGCGTGCAGTAGATGAAATGTTCGGTAAGGACCAGGAGTTCAAGCTCGATGAAGCAAAAAGATCCAAAATGCAAACCCCGCAAGCAGCTAACAGGTGTGTGCACTCGGTGGTCGATATTTGTCCTACCTCATATGTTTTAGTGCGTTTGATACGTTACACTTTGGTTCGTTTATTGCATCCCAGACTCCTCGATCGATTCGAAAGCCACTCGAGACTCTGTCCTTGGAAGGTAGAAGCGACGACATGATGTTTGACGAAAGTTCCCAGCCCCAACCCACTCGACGTGGTCGACTGCTTAGAGAACGCCCTCGGGAGCACCCGAGTGCTTCACCTAGCCCGAGCTTGGTCCCTCGAAATGCGTTTAATGTTCTTCGAGATGCTGCCTCCAAGACTAAACAACGAGAGCATCGTTCAAGGCAAGACATCGGGAAATCAGAGTATGTGGAAGTTGAAGCTCAGGAATCCGATGAAGAGGCCATGCTTGGATTTGGCGGGGCCAAAGGAACGGACGATGACGACGAAGGGGGCGATGATCCCAACATGGTCGTAGAAGGCCTGGTTGACGACAGTGTCCTCGATGATACTGTACAGGCTGCGGACCTAGTTTTGCAAAAACATCTGTCAGATCTCAAAGATATCTTCACCCAAGAACCCATGCTGACAGTGCCCTAGGGAACACCAAGCTGTGGACGACGCAGCACTCGAGAAACTGCACCAAGACGCGGTAGATGGGAAGCTGCGGGGTAAGCGTCGCGATCGAGGCATTGGTTTTGAGGACAGCGACAGCGACGACGATGATGTCAGTAGTTCGCGCAAGGCCCCGCACAAGAAAAGGCGAGTAGAGGGTGATACCCTTGACGCTATTGGTGAGCAATGCAAGATGGGTCTTCGCAGCCCCAGCTGATGCAGCTTCAGGGGATGATCCAGAGACGCGTCCTTTCTTAGATGCGTATCACGGGGGATTGACTGACCCCGACGAAGCTCTGGATATCGGAGGAGATGACTCAACTTTTGCACAAGAGATCGTAATAGGACAGAACGGCACGGATGATGAACCTACAGAAGTGGTCGACCCAATCAAGGTCAGACAGCAGATCAGCGAGTTCAAGGAAAGTCAAGTACGACAGTTTCATTCTTTGAAAAGCCCTATGCTGATATTCCATACAGGGTGTACAGCGCCCCTCGAGCCCAGAGCTGGATCTAGATGACGCTAGCTGGGTGGACTCTGATGATCTGGACATGGTACAGATGGATGATGTGCGAGTCGAAGACGGACCGTTGAAACCTCGTAAGGCGGCGTCAACCTCAGCACATTCGAAGTTGGATCATGTGGGGTATAGGGGAGGGTTTGAGGTGATTGCATATTTCTCAGTTAATTTGCCGTCACTTATTACTGTAATCGTTAGGTTAAGAAAGCGCGCGGGGAGGAGGAACGACAGCTGAAATCCTGGGCTAGTCAAGAATCACGGGCGCACACGTCTGCGACAGGGCGCGGAGGCTTCTCGCGAAAGGATGCTGCCAGCGGGAGCTCTTCCCAGAAACAGGGCAAGTTGGCTCCCATGAGGAACACAATCAGCAACGAAGGGAAGGTGATAACTAAGCAGAGCTCTCTAATTTCTCACGTCGAGAAGCGCAAAGGCTTCAATGATTAGTGTGAACTCCACTCATTTTGTTAGATCTCTACTCTTTCCCCATTTGATTTATGACTGGGCACTATAAGAAGTATAGCACATTTGTATGAAGACCGCATTTATGCTCAGGGCCATATGATAACGGTTACTGTATATAACTGGTGAGAGTGTATCGATGTCGATCAACGGACATTGCCGAGGCCTACCAGAGGCCCAAGAGGTACTCGAGGCGGTGTGGAAGTACGAACATCGATCCGTATCCTGCAACAGTGCTTTCGATGGACCTTAGCACAGCTGCCGTTGAGCAAGACCCTCACGACAACACCTGCACTCCGGAGCACTGCTATCATGCTTTCGATGCTCTCTTCTGCGCTCTCACAGGCGAAACTCCTTTGGACCCCAAGTTTCCAGACGATAAGTAGTAAGTTCGTCGATTATGTTGTTCTACTTGCTGCTGATCTTCCGATAGCCCTCTCTTTGTGACCTGGAACACTCGTTCGTCCAGAGCAGGTAGCCCACCTCGACTACGAGGTTGCATTGGGAGCTTCGAACCCCTCGCACTTCATGAAGGTTTGGCTGAGTATGCGCTCATCAGCGCGTTCAGGGATACCCGATTCCGAAAGATCGAAGAACGGGAGCTCGAGAAGCTGGAGTGCGGGTGCGTTTGCTTGCGTGTGCATTAGTCTATGCGAGCAGCCCTTGACTCTTCTTCGATGGCTCAGTATCTCGCTATTAACAGACTTTGAGGATGCGTCTTCGTACCTTGACTGGACATTGGGTGTTCACGGGATTTACATTTCTTTTCCCCACCCTTCTGCCCTTCCTGCCCTATCTTCTACTCCCTCCTCATCCAGTACCCCGTCTCCACTTTCTTCCTCTACTTCATTACCTTCCACTCGCTCACGCTTTTCGAAGCCAACTCGCCAGCTTACGGCAACCTATCTTCCCGATGTCGCAGTCGACCAAGGCTGGACAAAGGTTGAGGCCATTGACAGCGCTATTCGTAAGGCTGGATGGGACGGCCGGATCAATGAAGACGTCCGGCGCAGTGTAACATTGCGCAGATACCAAAGTCGAAAATGTGTTGTCGGCTGGGATGAGTACCATGCGTGGAGAACAGCGCAGGGAGGTGAACTGTAGACAAAGACGGCCGCAACGCTGTATGTAGCATCACCCCTTGTATTTCGTGTTGTCGCTGTACCGTTGAATAAATTTGCTGCCATGGGAGAATTACATTCTTATCGAAAACCTCAGATGCACTAGCATATATACATCCTGCGATGCCTTGTAAATTATGTGGTCATTGCATAGACACTATCATCTTGGCGCTGCAGCTCCTCCAACTCCCTGTCTATGCGGCCCAGCCTTCCCCCCAACTTTTCGCCGTTAGACTCATAGCCAAACCGAGCGTCCAGTCGCTTCCAAACATCGAACATCTTTTTGATGTCCCTGTTAGTCGTTTTGGCGTACGCAACCATTATCCAGTAGATCATTCGGTCGTTAGGTCGGGGAGGTGCAGTCGGGTCCCCCGCATTTGTCCCAGTAGGTTCCCAATGCATCTCCATAAATCGCTCGAATATTTTGTTCAGGCTTTCCAGTGACCAAGGGGTCACCGCCGCAAGTTCCAGGGGCGAGGGGCACGCGGCCGTAGGACTTGCCGTGAGTCGGGAAGCAAATTCTTTCAGTGGCACTGTGTCTATTCCTTGGTGCTGGGAAATGAGACTATTGGCGAGAGTTGATGTCTTGTTGGCATGGCGTGCAAATCCAAGGAAGATGGCTCGATATATCGCATAAGTGGGTGTATAAAAATAAGCCGATTGCACATGTCGGTGAGAGCCTGGTGGCCGCAACGCAGGATCAACGGTAGATACCATGTCGCGAAAGACAGTCAGAGCACCAATAAGATCACCGTGATAGCACAACGCTTGAATAAGCAACGCGTAGGTCACGCTGTCTGGTGCCATAGTTGCCTGCGAAACAAACCCTTTTATATTAACAAAAGGATTTTCATCCCGATCGTTGGCCCCCGTGTGGTTTGTTGGGTCCAAAGAAAAGGGGGAAGGATCAGACTCGCCAAAATCGATACGGTCCTCCGCAGGAATATTCCGACGAAGAAGGTCATAAACCTGCATGACCATGCGAAGCCTACCCCTGTAGGCGTAAGCCCACAAGCAACCGTTGAGGGTGATAAGATCTAATCCGCGAGTAACACTGGCCAAGAGGATGCCGCGCACGGCGCGCAGCTGATTAGTGTGGATGTAATAGGGAAGCCTCGCCATATGAGTCACATTATTCCACGGAAGCTCAGATGCTGCAAGGAGTGAGAGAGCATGATGGATAGCCTGATCGTTTAATGTTCGTGACGCGATATCAAGTAGGGTGGTGAATGTGATGATGTCCGGTTGCTCGACAGGCAGTCTATCCGCTGGTAGCATATCTCTCCACTCAGAGGGCTCATGGCGAGGCCCAGATGAAGAAGCTGCAACCTGATTCGAAGTCACCATATCCTGGAATATGCCTAGCGCTGCACGATAGTCTTCTACGTTGGTCTTCCGCCAGCCTTTGCCGGCACAATTTATCAAAGCATTCCATTCCCACATAAATATTGGCCCTCCGGTACTTCGGAGGGTCGTAAGCACGGACAGAAGACGGAGGAAGAGTTGTCGGGTCCGCGGGCGCGTACTAGAAAGCAGCCTTGCTAGCCGATGAAGATGTGGATATGGGATGGTAAGTTCATCACATCCATTTTGCGAAGTAGATCCTTCTACATTATTGGACACGGCAACGCGAGGTTTACGCACAGAGATCAAGGTGTTGTAAGCCTCCCAAGCTTCAGATGCCGACTGCGTCCCAGAGATAATATCGAGCAAGGCAACACGACTCCGGGGGTTATCCCTGGACTTATGAGCCGCTCTCAATGGGCCCACAGGGGGGCGTGGACCTTCAGAATCGGCCTTGAGGTTGGACGGCCAATGAATAGGGTGAATCGTGATGCTCGATTTCTGGTTGGAATCGGGTTCCATGACGGTGGTCGCTTGTTGTTCCTGTCTCGGGGGTAATCGCCGCTGGGGTAACCGTAGAACATGTATTGGCTTGCGTATCCTTAGTCCACAGAGGAAATGATCTTTCCAGCCGGTAGTGGTCTCTCTGCGAGGCACAGACTGCGGCTCTTCTTCGTCGGGAAGAGTTTGAGTCGCGTTGGCCTCGTCTGTCGGGTGCAGCTTTGCAGCCGCAGTGTGCGACATGGGACGGACCTGAGAGGACATTGGGGAACAAGGCAAGAGGACCCATGGTAATACTTTGCAACTGGCTTGAAATAAATCTGGTGCACTTTGAGACAAGCTCTGGCCAACTCTCAGCATCAACGTGCAACAGTCATCCTGGAAAACGTAAAAATTTGGGCCACGAGAACATCTGCTTTCATCTTACCGAAACGACCGTGCTTCAATCTGCTCAACGTCCCAGACGCTTCTCAACGAGAATGCGCAAGTTCTGTAAGCGAATAGAACCCATAGTCGCCCACGGCGGGAGCTCAATTTCAAGCCTACCTCATTGACGTCCATCCTCGTCTCGGCCATTCTACATAATGGTGAGCTGCCCATTAACGTGTTTTTCCATCATGCTCGTAATGTTGCAAGAAGAGGTGTGGGATGAATATCCATGGTTTCGCTTCTTTTCCGGTGGATGACCGTCAATGCGACTGGATGATGCTAACCATGTCCTTCTGCCCTAATACAGGCCAAAGCTAAAGCCGCAGCCCCGTCATCAAGTGGCGGTAAATCCGCAAAGAAGAAGAAGTGGTCAAAGGGAAAGGTCAAGGATAAGGCGCAGCACGCGGTTGTCCTGGACAAGCCTACCTATGATCGAATCTTCAAGGAAGTTCCGACATTCCGTTTCATCAGCCAGAGCATCCTCATTGAGCGGCTCAAAATCAACGGCAGCCTTGCCCGTGTTGCAATCCGTCATTTGGAGAAGGAGGGCCACATAAAGCGGATTGTGCACCACAGCAGCCAGTTGATTTACAGTACGTTCATGGGATTATTATCACCAGTCAGTCAGTCTTTGGTGCTTATGATTGGTTACCAGCACGGGCTACAGGTGGGGGAGGCGAAAAGGGTGCCGAGTAGGCATCTCTTCCTTATCGCATGCACATGTATCTGCCTTTCTATTGACTCATCAAAATCCAACCTGCATGATTATGGTCCACTCAGCTGCATCTGTATTCCACAAGGCCATTCGATTCTGACTGCGAGGCATTAAGCTCATCGGTGCCAACTATGCTGAGAATCGACTGCCAAATGAGTTGGCATGGACATTATAGCTGGTCAAGAAACTGTCGCGCCTTAATGCGGGATATTCTCAACTGCATCCTCGTGCGCGTGAAACCTAGGGTCTACTAGAAATATTTTATGGCTTAACTTAAGGACGTGTGAGGTTCATGATGTAATGATCTGAAGGAGCCAGTCAGCGGGTCTCAGCCGTCACTGCGAGGCCCACCCATTTTCCTTTTACTTCCATCATGAGTGCCAATAATGCGTTACTAGCTCAAATACAGCAGGGAAAGAAGCTGAAAAAGGCGACGACCAATGATCGAAGTGCACCCCTTGTTGAGGGTGAGTCAAAGCCTAGTGGACGGGGAGGCGGCGTGAGCAGGGGAGGCGCACCTTCTGTGCCAATACCGGGAGCTGGTGGTGCTCCCCAGTTGGGAGGCCTGTTTGCTGGTGGAATGCCCAAGTTAAAGCCCGCAGGTCAATCATCAACAGGTATATTGTCCTCAGCATATCTTCCCGTAATAGATATCCACACTGCCCATCAGCTTCATTAGGAAAACCACCTTCCATTCCCAAGCGTAACGGTAATGGTCTCACTGCCCCTGCGCCGCCTGCAGCACCTTCAAGGTCTGCCCCGCCGCTACCTCCTGCCCGTGAAACACCTAGTCGTGTCGTGCCCGCTCCCCCGCAAGCTCCCGCACCGCCTTCCGCACCTACCACATCTCGTCGCCCACCACCCCCGGCTCGACCTGTGTCACCCCCACCTCGCCGTCCCCCGCCACCGGCTCGACCTGCTTCACCACCCTCTCGCCCGCCTCCAATTCCGGCTCGGTCTGTCTCACCACCTCCTCGCCCCGCGTCTTCGGGCACTGCTTCGACACCCTTTCGACAGATACCCACCCCTCCCAGCCTTACATCGAGCCCGTCTTTATCTGCCCGGAAAGTGCCACTACCACCGACCACATCTGGACGAGCACCTCCGCCGCCACCGCCTCGCCCTTCTTCCGTCAAGCCAAGCACAACATCCACCGCCCCATCGCAGTCTGCTAGGGCTGTTCCTCTGCTTCCTTCCCGAAGGAATCTGCAGCAAAATTCAGGGGAAGAGTCAGCCCCACCACAGCCTCCTAGGGCTGTTCCTCTGCCTCCTCGAAGGAACCTGCAGCAAAACTCAGAAGAGTCTGCCCCGCCACAGCCTGCTAGGGCAGTTCCTCTGCCTCCTCGAAGGAACCTGCAGCAGAACTCAGAAGAGTCCGCCCCGCCACAGCCTGCTAGGGCAGTTCCCCCGCCTCCTTCCCGAAGGAATATCCAGCAAAATTTAGAAGAAGAGTCCGCCCCGCCACAACCTGCAAGAGCTGCCCCTCCGCCTCCTTCCCGAGGAAATACGCAACATATCTCCGAAGAAGAGCCTACCCCGCCGCGTGCACGTTCCGCATCCACAGGCGGCTCGGTAGTTAACCCCATGTTACCTGTGCCTTCGGTTGGCAAAGCGAACCTCCCCCCCCCTCGGGCACCAGGTGCACCTCCTGTGGGCATACGTGGAGCACCTGGGCGGCGGGCTGTTTCGGTCAGTAATTTAAATGGTGCAGGCCCCCCAGGAGCAAAGCCGGTCACCAGAAGTGAGTGTGCAAACGCTTAAATTTATGTACGCTGATCTTCTGTAGTTCCGTCTCCTCCCCCAACCTCCGGTCCCCATCTATTTCCTACCTCTTCAGACTTCCCACCACCTCGAACTTTTGTACGCAGTGCCAAGAAGTATGCGAGTGGAAACGTAAGAGGTTGTAGTTTCGATGTGTCCAGCCTAGTATAGCACTTTCATGTTTAGGAAGGGAGTAATGGCAAACTTTCCATTGTGTCTAGAAATACCTACTTACAGCCCCCGACTCTCTCCGAGGGAGGAGGGTCTGGTCGAACGCAAATGTGCATGCTTTAGTAATTCGCTTGTGAGAGGTCGGACGAGGCCAATGATCAACAGCTGCTTATATACTCAACTGACGTGTCACTATGGATTTTCAGCAGTATAAGTATAAACTCCGCCACGTTACTTGTAAAGTCAAAGCCTTTTCCCCTCTACCATGCGTGTCTCTCCCTGGGTGCCCTCCCTTGTATCCCTTTCCCTATGGACAGGTTCTGTCCTAGCCGCAGACGGGTCAAATGTCATTGACCTAGACTCTTCCAACTTTGAGTCCATCGTTAAACCTGAACCACTCATTCTAGTCGAATTCTTCGCACCATGGTGAGCATCACTGGCTAAGGCATCACGTAGATGCCCTGAAACAGTCTCCAAGGTGTGGCCACTGTAAAGCACTAGCACCACATTACGAGGAAGCAGCGACTGCTCTCAAGGAGAAGAATATTCCATTGGCCAAGGTGGACTGCGTAGACCAGTCCGAACTCTGCCAGCAACACGGAGTACAGGGGTATCCGTACGTCTTCGTAATGCATACGTTACTAATTTCCAAACTGACAATCCATTGTTCCACAGGACAGTGAAGGTCAGCACTAGCGTGCATGCTATTAGTCTCAGTTTTCATTGTTTTATAGGTGTTCCGCAACGGTACCCCGGCGGACTACCCTGGTCCTCGTAAAGCAGATGGCATCATCAGCTACATGGTCAAGTATGTTGTGGCGTGGCATTGTCTGCATGTCGCTGAATATTCTTCTCTTCAGGCAGTCCCTTCCCGCCGTCACTGAGGTCAATGCGGCTAACTATGAAGAATTCAAGCAAGCTGACCGTGTGGTTGCCATTGCGTATGTCACTGAGACTAGTGGTGCTCCAGCTCCTTCATTCTCTGCGGCGGCCGAGAAGCACCGTGACGACTACCTGTTCGGCCTGTCTACCGACCCGAAGGTTATCGCAGATGCGGGTGTATCGCCGCCAGCTCTTGTTCTTTATCGCAAATTCGACGATCCCAAGGTCGAATACCCTACCAGCCTTGTTGCGTCTTTGACAGTCGAGGACATCGAAACGTTCATTAAGGACAACTCGATGCCTTTGGTTGACGAGGTTGGCGCAGATAACTACCAGTTCTACGCTGAGAGTGGTCTTCCCCTGGCGTACTTATTCCTTGATCCTGCCACTAACAACCCCGAGGAACATGTAGCCAACCTCCGGCCCCTGGCGAAGGCACACAAGGGAAAGTTAAACTTCGTGTGGATAGACGCGACTAAGTTTTCGGAACATGCCAAAGCTCTCAATATCCAGGAGCCCAAGTGGCCTGCCTTCGTTATTCAGGACTTATCTCAACAGCTCAAATATCCATTGGAGCAGAACGAGGATGTCACTGCGTCTAGAGTCGCTGCATGGGTGCAGCGGTATCTGGCGGGTGATTTGAAGCCCCAGTTAAAGAGTCAGAGCGTGCCGGAAAGCCAGGACGAAAGTGTTTTCACGCTTGTCAGCAATCAATTTGACGACGTCGTCTTTAATGACGACAAAGATGTTTTTGTTGAATTCTACGCCCCTTGGTCTGTTTCTATGTTGCTGTGCATTTCATTGCTTTCTCACGTACAGACCAGGTGTGGACACTGCAAGCGGTTGAAGCCGATCTGGGATACGCTCGGCGATCGTTACGCTGCCATTAAAGACCGCATAACTATGTATGGCCTACAAATTGTATATTTTGGCTTGCTCTCACTTCAGTTATTATTTCCTTCAGCGCGAAGATGGATGCCACAGAGAACGATGTGCCGCCCTCAGCGCCATTCCGTGTCTCCGGTTTCCCTACGCTCAAATTCAAGCCTGCAGGCTCACGTGAATTTGTGGACTACGATGGCGATCGTTCGCTTGAGTCTCTGATCGAGTTTGTTGAAAAGCAAGCCAAGAACCCACTTGACCCCCAGACGCCTTTCAAGGGCAAATCTACCTCGACCAAGGTTGCTGCCACCGAAGCTGCAGCGCCGACGGAGTTGGAGCATGATGAGCTGTGATTTAGCTGACGAAGTGAAAATAGCGGTTTTTGAAGGCCGTTGTACCAAGATGCAACTTGCTTTGATATTTAACATATAATGGAATAGTCTTGTGCCCGGGATCACTCGGGAGATATTAGCCCATAAGGGTGGTGCAATGGTAATCGAGAACAGGGAAATATACACTACACGCATCGTTCCAAAGACCTCTAAGTCTAGCACGATACATGATCCTGGCATGAACAGAGGTAGACAGAGATCCAGGCCCGGATCGATCCTCAGAGCTTGACCTCCTTGAGACCATCCTTCCAGAATGTGAAGTATGCTAGAACCAGAATCGTATGAGAGATCAAAGGCCCAAAGAAGCAATTGCGACTTACGGGTGACACCATCCGCCTAATTTGATGCACGCTCACGCATTAGTTAACAATACGTCAGTCCGAGATTCAAAACGCACCCTGTAATTAAGGAGAGCAATCTGGCCGTCGGGATTCATAGACTCCCCAGTGTACTACAGAAGTTGAAATTGAAGGAAGGTGGCATGCATCTGTTATCAAGCAGCACTCACAAATTCGAAATCCTTGAAGTTGGCAACAATCTTTTTGGCAAACGTGGCGGCATTCTTCTCGAAAGCCTCCACTCGCTCGGGGTTTGTCTCCTGAAGTTTACCCTTGATAGCTTTCATGTACCCCTGCTCACGAATATAGGTTTGAGTCCTGCAGGATTAAAGCCGGATGACGAACTTTGAGGTATGTGAGATAAGATTTTTTGTCGAACGAAGTGGGTTGGAGACGGAATGAGTGAGCGACATTGTTCACTGTTTCACTCCCTTCTTCTACACCTTCATCGCCCTCCTCCTGTGATGGGTTTGCGCCTAGATGAACAGGGCTATCAGGACTTGTATCTCCAGTAAGTCAGATTTGAACACACCTATGTCCACATCGGCACCTTTCTTGATGGTGATGGTCTGGCAATCAACTTCGTACACAATGTCGTCGACCAGTTTGCTATTCCACGGCCAATGATTAACCGATCGCCTGACAGGTGATAAGCTGCTCACACTGGGTAAGCATCCGAGACCATCTCGTCTCCAGTGAGAATATCTTCATAGAGAAGCATTTTGGGATTGTGTTACAGGAGGAACAACAGAAGAAGGAAAGTTGGTGGATGTGGAGAGAACCCAGTGAACAAGGAAAAATTGATGCCGACCGCCAACGCCGGCAGTTGCCGGACGGCCGTTTTATACAGAAATGTACTACGGTGCCGTACGTTCTTGGCCAAGAACGTGTACCGGGCTCGTGAAGCCATCAACCTGCTCAGTGCTTATCAGTATCATCAGTAAAACGCTTCGCACACTGACCACTGAATGACGCCGGCGACGAAAAACTGTGGCTAGCCATGCACCAATGTCGTATGGTCATATCGTCTCTATTGTCAATGACACTGAGTGCCGACATTACATCCGCTTGAACGACGGTGGATATTCACCGGTTTTCTATCAATATTTCCACCTGGAAAGTAACGTCGCGTGTGGTAGAACCAGTTCGCAAATCATTGAAACGGAAGCAGAGGTGCGAGGTAGTCCTTGGTCTAATCCTCCGATGTAGCTCACACCCACAAGTCTATTGGTACAACACGCATGCGGAGTGAATCCTATATGCAGGTAGTGATTGTAGACGCACAGCAGCTTCGTACTGGCTACACTCGTAACATCCTCTCAGATCTTGATGCTTCGCCGACCTGTCACAGGTCACGATGATTGCATAATATTTAGCTGAGACTACCATTTCGAGAAATCTCAGCATGGACTACCATCCTGTTGTCCTTAAACAACATCCTCGCCCTGCTTCCAAGCACAACCCAGAGTCTCGATACTGGCGCAGATTCAAACATCCCGTATTCGTCAAGGAGTATGCCCCAGTCACCTCTGTACATTTTTCACCAACCAAGCCTCATCGCTATGCCGTTACGGCTGCTACAAGAGTCCAGATTTATGCTCCTAGAACTCAGAGGATTACAAAAACCATATCTCGTTTCAAAGACGTGGCGAGATGTGGCTCAATACGTGATGATGGCAAACTCGTCGTAGCTGGAGATGACACCGGGCTCATACAGGTGGCTTCTCTTGCATTTTCTCTTGACTTGGAAAGTTAACCATTTCCAGGTGTTTGATATCAACAGCCGAGCAATTCTGCGCACGCTTGATTCTCACAAACAACCAGTCCATGTCACTCGTTTTTCGCCTTCTGATCAAACCCGAATTCTCTCCTGCTCCGACGACACAACTGTCAAAATCTGGGATGTCCCTTCTCAGTCAGCCATAACCACTTTCACGTCGCATACCGACTACGTCCGCTCTGGACTAGTGGCACAGTCCAACCCAAACTTGATCCTCACCGGCTCATACGACTCAACTGTACGATTATTCGATTCTCGCTCAGGTGAATGCGAGATGGTCATGGCCGGCAGTCGTCGGCCTGCCCCATCGAGTGCTGTTCCCGTGGAGCAAGTCCTGCTATTTCCTTCTGGGTCAGTCGCCTTATCTTCCGCAGGCCCCATCCTCCGTGTATGGGATCTGGTTGCTGGTGGACGGTGCATTCGTGCCGTTTCAAACCATCAAAAGACTGTTACCGCGCTAGCTTTTGATGGTAGTGCTAGCCGGCTTTTGACTGGCGGCTTAGACCAAATGGTGAAGGTGTATGACGTTAGCTCCTACAAGGTCGTTCACACAATGCGCTACCCAGCCAGCGTTCTTTGTCTGGCTGTATCCGTACGTGTTTTCCAATGGTGGCAGTTTATCAATCTTATCAGCCACACTAGCCTGATGATACTCACATCGCGGCCGGCATGTCAGATGGCACATTATCGATCCGTCGCCGAGATCCCAAAGCTTCCCAGACAAATGCTATGGACTCCGCCATACCTTCTGAGGCTTTGCATTCAGGCGCTTACCAGTCATTTCTCGGTGGGCATCTCCCCGCTCTGGGTGAGGGTCGCCCACGGCGAGATACTAAGGGAAAGTCCAAACCTATTGCGGACGTTGACGAGTTCCGCGTGGAGAGTAGACGCAAGCGTAGGTTACGGGACTACGACCGTCTGTTGAAGTCATTTAGATATGGTGCTGCCCTTGATTCGGTGCTACGCAAGGCACGTGAGCGTGCACTGCTGTATCACGTCTTGTGACTGACAGCCACACATGTAGCAAGTCCCCCCGACAACTACGTTCTCATTAGTTCAAGAACTGATTCACCGGGATGGGCTAAGGACCGCTTTGGCGGGACGAGACGACGTTTTGCTCGAGCCTGTCCTTCGGTTGCTCATCAAACACGTTGCGGATCCACGATTTGGTGAGATGACCTGTGCTATTGGCAAAATCCTCATTGGTATGGGTATTTTTACCTCGGTAATTTCGATAACTGAATGCCCCTGTAAGACATGTACAGCCCGGTCTTGGGACAGTCTCCTCTCATCGACGCGTTGTTTCAACGACTGCAGAAAAAAGTGGAGGCTGAGCTTCGTTTTCAGAAAGAGCTTGCCCGCATACAGGGTGCTCTGGATATGGTATTTTCGTCAGCTGCATTGGGGGCTGCAACACATCCGTCTTCGACAACTTGATACCCTGATGTACCCTCTGCGGACACAGGGGTCCCCAGGACTAAGTATACAAAAATCGCATTAACATCCTTCTAAAAACGCGATCAGGCCCTGTAAAATCTCCTGTTGCGATGGTGCTTGATCGTCCGGCACTCGGGTCTCGTCGTCACCGACATTCTCGCGATACAGTTTCAAGACGGCCACAATATCCTTCAGGGTTTTGTTCTTCCGACCCAATATCATCGTGATATGTTCACGGATCTGGGACGTTGGTGTGAGAGTTGATAAAACGTTAAGAAGGAGATACATACACCATCGTCTTCCATGCATAACCAACTTAGGATATAGTCCACTGTTTGCAAAACAAACAACCCACCCTCCAACCGCCGCAGATACCAAGTACTCTCTTCTTCCACGATGACGCCGTCTGCGACTAAATCCTAACCCCGCTGTCTCAGTAGCATGCACGCTGTACAAGTTGACACCACATACATTCCGTTCCTGTTCAATTTCTTGCTCGGCAACTTTCAGTCGCGCTTCGGCCCCTTCCCTAATTTCGAGGAGGCGATCAACCTTCTCGTATGTGCCTTCTACGAATTTCGTTAGTAGTCTCATGCGGGCAGGCGACTCCGATGGAAGATTTGAAAATAGAGAAGAGAGGATGCCAAGCATATGAGACATGTCTTCTGAGGCCGGTGTTGCCACAGCAGTTGCTTTCTGTTTCTGTTTCTGCGACTATTCTCTGTTAAATTCTCAAGCTATCTTCAATTCATTTGACCTACCTTTCCCATAAAGGAGGAGAACAAAGTTTTGAGTCCCAGCGCCTCGACAAACATCTCGCAAACGGGAGTGCCGGTCGGACCAGATAACGCATGGTCCAGCACCTTAATAGCTCGTGAACGAGGTTGCTTTTTTTCCCTGGACAATTCATTAGAGAGTCCCCAGCCAGCGTGGCCTACAGTAATACATACTTCATAATGATGACCATTAAATCGACTCCCTCCTCTTGAAGAAACAGCTGTTTGGTCTCAGGCTCAACGAGGGCTGAACACAATGTGTCAAACACATTCTCCATGAATTCGGTTTCAACCGCATCCGCGGGATCTCGCTTCCGATATTGCTGCAAAGGTTAATTAGACACCTCGCCCAGTTAAATAATTCCCACACACTGATAATATTTTAAGCAGGGTCTCCACACCGCCTTTGGATCCTAATGATAGTCGGTTCTCCCGGTTGTCTTGCAGGAGTATTGACAGTACTTCTGCCGCATAGCCTTGATTCTCGTCATGTGACTTGACAGAAATTCGCTCCAATAACCACGGAAGAATCTTGGTGTCAGAGACTAGCCTGGTGCTTAGCTCAGGGCTGAAACCAAGGCAATTCTCAAAAATGCCTAAAACGCTTGTTAGTAAATAGCTAGCCATTCAATGCATGACCGCTGTCCTCACCCAAAATGTGAAAGACTCCTTCCCGGTCACTCTCTTCCGATTCATTCAATCGTGTCAAGTTTTGCACAAGAAGTTCTAGGATGGCGTTTTTTAGCTGAATCGTGAATCAGTCAATCAGGTAACATCTGAACAAGGTATCTCGCTCACCAACTCATCAACCAATAATTTCAAAGCCTCCTCTGTTTCACCATCTTTTCCACTCTGGTCATCTTCCTCCCCTTCCTCATTCACGACATCCTCGTCTGTGAGCTCATGTACGACTTCGACCACATCGATGACAATATCTGCGTTTTCGTGGCTCAATAAATCAATGAAAGTCGCTGCCGTGCCTGAACGAACAAGTTCAGGGTAAGCGAGTTTAGGAGCCTGAGCAAGTGGGAGCAGGGCCTTTATTGCACTATCCAGATCTGCCTCCGAGTCAATAAACCTATGTGGTGTTGAGGATACCTCTTTATTACAAGTCAATGTAGACGTACTTGGAAGGATCATCGGGGTACTTGGAACGCTGATCCTGATTTTTCTTCACAGCACGATCAAACCGCAAGAGCAACCTTCGAATACCAGTAATCGAGAGTTCGTCGAGCTTACAAAGGATGAAAGCGTAAGCCTCAAATTGACAGGTAATTGGGATACACGAACATCATCCTGCGCTCCTTCGTTCCCTGACCCATCAAAAATATTGAATATTTTCTTTTGTTCGTCTGTGAGTCCACCTCCAAAAAATCGACCCTCATCGTCTTCCTCAGCGAAATAATCAGCGTCACCGCCTGGTGCGAAATCAGCCGAGTCTTCCGTATCTTCATCTACATCCTCTATTGTAACGCCGCTAGACTTCGGTTTAGCACGTTCGGGGTTGTCTCCATTTTGCAACGAAGACGGTGGGGTGGATGGACCCGGAATTGCAGGAGGATCCATCCTCATGCGTTTAAGCATCTCCGGAGTTGGTGCATCTGGAAGCTGACGCTTCCTTCCTGCTGGTAATTTAGGCACCTAAGGATTTCAGGACAACGTACGTGAAATATTGTCGTATGAAATAGGCTTGCTCACTAACCTTAAAAAGCTTGTCGATATCCATAGAAGCAGAATCGGACCCTTTGTGTTCTTACTGTAGTCTATGCTTTCCGCCACTAATAAGTGTGTTTGTTTCCGCGGCTGCAGATACGGTTAGCGGAGTTTGATTGTTCAGACGAACCTTTGGGAGATTTCGGATGGTTTACAGCATACTTATTATCCGTTTGAAAATGTGTTTTAATTTTGCAACCCCGGAATGGCTTTGCCGGTGAGATATATGACCCGGTGCGCAAACCCGTTCTGTGACTCGACTCTGAGGCACCGTGTCCAGATTGCCAACCTACAGTTATGCTATATCAAAAATCTAACCAAGAACTTGAAGATGTATTATGTAACAAGGAAGAATTAAATGAAATCAAGTCCAGTATATATATGCAGAGATAGGCTCACTACTTACATGGCCGACTGTCGTCAAAATGTCCATTGAGCAAAGCTCAGTGTTTCAATGTAGCGGGACGCAAGTTGAGTATTTACTGCATTCTAGCGCTATCTGACTGATGAATAAGGCTCGAGGATGAGGTTAATTGATGCAGGGCCATGAGCACAACGGGAACGGGTGGAATGTCACGGTGGCACCAATAGCAACCCTAGAGTATCAGTGATGGATGGTCCGACGCTATCCCAGTCAGATAGGAAAGTTAGAAGCGCTGCAAGGTTTACACATCTGGTGTTGCACTTTCATATGAAGCAGGGTATGTACCAGCTTATGCTGGTCTTCTCCTGGATTCCATTTCCCAATCTTCTCCCTCAGAGCCTCCGAGCTCTCGTCTGCGCCTGGCCATTGCCCCCTGTATTCCCCGTACTCTAGCACCGGTGACAGTCGCGTCCCATAATCCAGAGAGTATATGAATAATCGGAACTCCAAGGCACGAGGACAAGACCAGCCATAAGAGAAGGGAGACGCTTAGAAATAAAACCTTCTCAATACCACAACAGAGAAGAATATGGTTTACTAGTAACTCACAGTAATACTACAGCAATCAGTGTCAAGGTTAATAAAGAAGACCAGTCGCTGTTTTCCATCCTAAGACTGAAGCAGGTCCGGCTGGAACTGGGTGGCCGAAGTAAAGTTAACATCCTCCGAATTTTGACAGACGTACTCACGGCGAGAAAGCCCGCTGAGGGGCCGTATGGATGATGTGGATTAGAACGGCGCCTACAAACTAGTGGTAGGTGACTCCACGTGCGATGGCCATCAAAGCGTGTGGACCTCCAGAATTCGATGAGAACTCTTCTTGCGACCCTTGTCCCAGTTACTTCTGAGGCAACGTCGGCAGGCACTAGGTACTGATCCAATATTCTGACGTCCGCTCGTCAACGGTGGCGCGCCTAGTCACTATCGATGTCGGATTTTCTCGAAGGAATGGTCTCAGCACGGTCTCAGAGTAATATATGTGGCCTCGTACTTTTATGTAACTCGCCGAGGGACAGAAGCTTTCGAACAGCAGAAAAGACAGAAAAATCCAACTTGTGTTTCCGAGCCACGGAAGCCTCAATAAACGATGCAGTGTAATCCCAGGTGGATCAGAGGCAATGGCATTATGGATCAGACAGAAGGCCTCCCAAAACCATTGAATAGTAGTAGTATGTCCATCACACCTAAGTATATAGCCTACACGATGTCTCCGATGCCAGTACGCACACAGAGAGATTTTATGCAAAGCCTGCCGAGCATCATCCACTACGGGAGCCAAGGCGTGCTAGACTATCCTCACTAGTCTCCGTCTCCTCTATCTGGTCCGCTTGTGCAACCTGGTTCAACAAGGCGTGAGACAGGGAAGGCCAGCGAGACGCGACGTAGATGGGGGCGCACCACTCGTAAAACCGATTTCTTTGACGACTCCTGCAACTCCCCCGCAATTATCAGCTCGTCCAAGATCTAGAGGCACGACTGTTAAGTATGACTGAGGGTAAGGATGGAATGCCAGACGTACGGCATACGCCTTCTGGAAGTTGAATATGCTACAGCATGCAACGACCCTCAAATGGTGTTCGAGATGCATCGAGACAGCCTTTACTTACAGATCGAGCTCGCAGACCTGGCGTGGAGGTCAGTCATCCCGCTGCGAAGCCTGAACAAGGAAAGAAAAGCTACATTGCCAAAATACCGATCTAGCACCTCCACATATCGATGTATAACCTCAAGGGTCACAAGCTCATTGTCCTCGGACCCGACACCGCAGACAAAGAAGAGGGATGCATAGCGCCGGTACACCACCTTGGTATCTGCATTTGCAGCCTCTCAGTCTTGGCGTATCGACATAATTCGCTCTGTCCAGTAGAGGACTCGCTGAAGAAGCACACACCTTTATACTCGAGGAAGTTGCACATCCGCGTCCGCCGTGCGAGGACGAGCTGTGTGACATCCTTGACAATCTTGGACTTGACTTTGGGAGGCATTGTAGAGAACCATTTTGCTAAGCGCACTTTCCCTGTAAGAGATCAGGTAGGAACCGTATTACATCGAGCGACAGAGATACCTTGACGGGAGACGAGAAGAATGTAGTTGATCATGTCGCCAACCGCCAACAAGCGCCGACGAAGTTATAATTGCCGGCAAAGCGTAAGAAAACAACAGGTAAAAATAAGACACCCGTCTCCGGGACCGGGATCGAACCAGTGACATTCAGATGCCATGTAACCATTACAGTCTGACGCTCTTCCAACTGAGCTACCCAGAGCGCGCTGCAGATGGGGCAATTATCATATAATACAGTTTTGCACATTTTGTCGACGTGAACAAGACCGATTACATGATGTAGTCTATGCAAACTCAAAAAAAAAAACATGCGTGACTATTCGTTAACATGCACCGCTGAATATGTCCAGCCACACTATCTTCTTCTGTATAGCACACGTCGGGATAGATCTGTCGTCGTGAGCGGAAGTAGTGGCAAATGATATCCAAACGTCCAGACAAGTCGACTGGAGTCAGTCATCCTTGTGATGGTAGTCGCCAGAACCCTGCAACGGGCTGACAGAGCCGTTGGCCATTGTAGGACCATTTGGCGCGGTTTCATGTTCATTCTCGTCATCAGAACGTTCATCATCAATTTTTGACACAAATATGCCCCTGCGTTATCGCAGCGTAAGAAGAACGATGTCCGAATAAAGCCATGGTAGAGACATACCGCAGGAGGATACGCCAGATGAGAAAGTACCAGAAGAGGTTGACGAATTGCAGGGCTAGAAGGGGTGCAAATACTTGGTACTTCATCCAGTACGGGAACCACACGCCTTCAGCGGGGTTCCATTGCTTTGTATGCTCGCTGTATGTCACATGAGTAATGGGGCTACGTGAAAATAGCTATACGTACGGAATGAGGTCAAATTCTGTCCACACGGACCATAGCATGACGAGATTGAGCCAATGGCGGAAGTATCTGTGTTCACAGTCAGAGAACTGAACAGGATATGAGCGACGGCCGCGTACGTCCACACGCCAATAAACCACGCGAAAGTGATGTTTTTGGTTCTTTCGAATCCGAGATAATTGAATATTTTCGCGAGCTGGGCAAAGTGAGGTCAGGAACCTGCATAGATGCCGTACCGTCAACATACTGCGAGGAAGACGTCAGAACAATCCATGCTGAGAAACACCGCGTTGCCGATAGGAGTGAGGTTGATAAGATAGCTCCATCTGTAGAACCACAAATTTCCTGAGAAAGCACACACGTGCATGACATTGGGACTTTTACCCTATTAACCAGAGCGTCGTAATGTGGTGCACGACGAGCTCCGTAAAGTCTTTGCGTGGCTTCTCGAGTCGCAAGGCGACGATGAGAAATTGCTGCGTCCAGTACGCCGAGTGTAGGAGGTAATAAGTCTTCATCAGAGGCGTCATTCGCCAGTACGGATACTCTGCAGGAAGCTCAACAGTGTATTAGTATCTGGGAAAACACGCGAACCTAGCCAGAAGTGCTCCGTCCGGTACCACCATGTCTTGGATTCCGACATGACACCCTAGACCCACTGTTCAGTTTCCCAAGACGGATCTCGAAAAGAATTGCTCACTAGGCCAAGGAGGGTCATGAAAGTGAAGTATGTGATCGCATATCCTTGCTCTCCAAAACGATCTATTTTTGATGGCTTTTTTATTCCAAACCAACGGGCTAATGGATTAAAGATGTATAATGTTATCGTTTGGCGTATGAATGACCAGACGATGACATAAAATGCGATGAAGAGAAGGTCTAGGTATCCTTTCTGGTAGCGAGGGGAGTCGGGAGTCGAGTCGGGAATTCGATGGGAAAGGAAGAGGAGGGGCTCAAATGGGTTGTACCAGTCGGGCGGGACGAGATTCCAGGCCTGGAGAAAGCGGTAGTTGGCATAGAAGATGACGGGATAGAGGATCATCTTGAATGACGATTCTGGGACACGCATCCAGCGCATGCTCCTGAGATCTGACGAGAGGGGCATTGCATTATCGGTGTGGCCTGAGGATTAGGGCACGGGGGCAAAGTCCGGAGCTTATAACTTTGGGTTAGTCACACGGTTTATAGTGTGACTACCTGTCAAACAGCTTACGTAATACCGACAACCCCGGCGCAAGGTTCCCTTGTCGAAGGTCCAGAGAATCGGGTCCGCTGCGCGAGACTGTCTCCCGGAGACTCCCGGAGACTCGGCTGAGACTGCCGCAGCCAAACAGTGATCCATCATCTACTGACACCCTCAACGCGTCCACAAAGTAAACCCATCCCCGTTCCTTGCCATACTTGTCAAAACTCACCTCCATTTTTTTTCAATAAATGGCTATGATTACTCCCTGTGTCCGTGAATGGCCCCCTTGCCGTTCTTCATACCAACTGCACATGTCCAGGGGAGGACACATATCACGGTGACCTATTCCAGTCAGTGGCTGAGGGCGAAGTAGTAGATGGTCTCACCAATCCCATGAAGGAGGCCATATTGGTGAAAAGCCCATATGTCCTCAACAGTTGTGTGAACGGACATCTAACTGCTGGAATGAAATAGCGGGTTTGAGGGGGATGGCGAACCTGGTGAACCGCAGCGAGTCACACAACGAGCCACGTAGACACCGTTCTGGGGGCTGATCCATTTGCTGCAGTGTGTCTCCCAGGCTGACCGTCTTCACCCGGCGGCCTTAGGCGTCACTTTGCCACCCAAACTCCTTAAAATACACAAAACATCCTTATTTCATAGATTGGCCTGTCTTACAAATATAGATGAAAAAGCTAGTACCTGACCGTCCGATCAAGGGGGTACTGTTTGTTCAGGCACGGGTCTCCCTGAGTCTCTGAGAGACTGTCTCGTGCAGCGGAGCGTATGTCCTCCGAAGGTCATACACGCTTCACAGGTGTTAGCGCCGTCCAGTGGTAAACGCTGGCCACCAGTGTCCAGCAGCAGTTGGCGCTGGTGGGCCATGCTGACTGATGCAGACCATGGCCGACCTGTACCTCACGGGCTCGAACACTGACGCAGACCTGCAACACAGTGGTGAGTACTACTCACCGCTGTCCATGATATTTTTACGAAATTTCAGTGAACAATGCACAGGAGCTCAAGGGTATAGCCATGTAAAATTTTGAGCAGAAAAGAAGAAATTTTCAATGAATAGTTCATATAAACCTCACTGAAAGTCTCTGTAAGATAATATAATCTTTATAAATTATTAATGTCACTTGCGCTCTGTGCAGTCGACTGGGAAAGTTATGGGCGAGGGATGTTGGCTGTCATGAGTCAGTACCTGATATTCCATGACTGGGCATGGAATATAGGTGATACTATATAGAGAGAGGACACTGAAAATCCCAAAGTAAGGAAATGAAAATCATCCAATAACTCACAATACTAAACGGCTCTGTATAGAGAGAGGACACTGAAAATCCCAAAGTAAGGAAATGAAAATCAACCAATAACTCACAATACTAAAAGGCTCTGTCCTACACCTAGCCTCGAGTCTGTTTGACACCACCTCCCGAGCGACATCTCTGTCAAGATTGGTTTTTAGGCGTTAATATCGTGTATTAGTGAACAAAGCGAATGCCCGAATAACTTGTGCGGATAAGTATGCTGCTCGGCGAATAGGGTGAACCAATAAATGTTCAGAAGATAAGAGGGCTGCTCGATTGGGGCTCACCCTATCTACAGTTGTAGCGAAATAGCCCATGGCACTTGACGATGTAACGTGCAAGGTGTCATGGAAAGGTTGTTTAAGTAGACCCAAAAAGCCGTCGCTGACATCAACAGTGTCAGAAACTGCAGAAACGCAGCCAGGAAGGCGAGGCGATTGAATGGAGATGCTGATGTATCAGGCGACGAGGATATCCTTTCCGAGCAGCAACTTTCCGACACCTTCACCGCACTAGCTAGACAGAACAGTAACCCCACAACAGCCCCCAATCTCCCCTCTATGTCCACTACGACTACGACCACTTCCAACCAACCAGCACTACTATCTCTCGAGACAGCGGCTAACCACATCGTGGAACCGACAGGTGATAACTCGAACTCTACGCTGACATCGGCTGCGACGACCGACAACTCTTCTTGGACCTTCTCAGCAGCGATGGTAGCGATGAACACCCAGCAGACAGTAATCCACACTATCCCAGCACAGCTCCTAACCATGTTTCAGCACCGCATCTACGTACCGCTATCCTTCTTCTTGATCAAAAGCATGGAGAGCATCAGACTCGAGTGCAATATCAAATCTTTCAAATCACTCACTAAGCCCATCCGCGTCATTGATGCTTGCAACTTCATTGATGAAAGAAAGCTCACATTCATGCAGTTCAATCAAGCTTATCACAATTTCTTGCGATGCCTTGAACTATGCTGCGAACCCGGCTCTGGAATTTTGGAAGGGTGGAAGAACCACTTCGAACGCACCGTGTGCGATCCTAACATAGAAGAGAAGTTCAAGATATACCTTTACATGGACATTTTGATGCGCCAACAACTGATGGTACAACCTTTCATTCCAGACACTGGAGGCATATAAAGATTTTCTGGTCTGAAAAACTGTTCAAAAAACTGTAAAGATATTCCAATTTTTTTTAGTGTTTTTAATGTAAAAAAACTTTAAAAAAAGTTTGTGTTTTTGTTAGAATTTGTTGAGAAAGAAAATTGGAAAAAAGTTTAAAGTTTTTTGCAGGGTTGTTTATGTCTTTTTATAAGTTTCTTTGTGAAAACACAAAGAAACCCATAAAAAACCCTGAAAAAAACTTTGAATTTTTTTTACAATTTTCTTGCTCAACAAATTCTAATAAAAACACAAAATTTTATTATAGTTTTTTTTACATAAAAAACACTAAAATATTTGGAAACTCTTTACAGTTTTTTCAACAGTTTTCCAGACAAGAAAACTTTTATATGTCTGCAGTGAGACGTGCTTAGCAAGGAGTACAACGAGTGTTACGCGATGGCTCACAGGGACATCAATGACGAGCACACAGCAGAGCTGGTGGAGTCCAGGATCGCAGCAGCGAGATCCTCCTATCCAAACAATCGTGACTATCGTTACCAACTGTACAGCACACCTCTCTCTTTCAGTTCAGGCGCTTCCAGGAATTTCCCCAGTTCGAGTTCAGGGAATGGTGGTCAGTCCTTTTGGAACAAGGAGAGCCAGCCGTCCAAACCGAAACTATGCATATGTTGCGGATGCAAGGACACTCACACCTCCACCAACTGTGATGCCAAGCACATCTACAATCACCCCCATCGCAGGACTAACGTCTCGATCAGGGACAGACACCTCATCCATGACTCAGACGGCGCCGCCGTATGCCTCAAATTCAACTTACAAGGCTCATGTACCGCTGATCCCACCAGACACCCTTCGCACAGGTGTAGTATCTGTCTTGTCTCTTACCACGGAGCGGCGATACATGCTTCACCAGGTCAGGTGCCGCCTGGCATCAACGGCCACTGACTTTCAGCAGCCAACGGTGGTAACTACCATTTGAAGCACTGGCGTCCGCTCCCACCCACCCTCTACCGGCACCGTGCACTATCACACCATGACACCATCGTTCAACAGGTCCCATCGGATGTCACTCGCACCCAACACCAAGTGGTGGCCTGTGGTGCACCATCAAGTTCTGGGAGGAATAACGTCACCACTCGGACTTGCACAAACATCAAGAGTGAGCCACTTGATGGAGATGTCACTCGGGAGGTGATGTCAAACAGACTTGAGGCTAGGTGTAGGGCAGAGCCGTTTAGTATTGTGAGTTATTGGATGATTTTCATTTCCTTACTTTGGGATTTTCAGTGTCCTCTCTCTATGAAGTATCACCTATATTCCATGCCCAGTCATGGAATATCAGGTACTGACTCATGACAGCCAACATCCCTCGCCCATAACTTTCCCAGTCGACCGCACAGAGTGCGAGTGACATTAATAATTTATAAAGATTATATTATCTTACAGAGATTTTCAGTGACATTTATATGAACTATTCATTGAAAATTTCTTCTTTTCTGTTCAAAATTTTACATGGCTATATACCCTTGAGTTCCTGTGCATTGTTCACTGAAATTTCATAAGGCATTGCTTGTAATTACCAGTGAAAATCACACTGAAATTTCGTTAAAATATCATGGACAGCGGCGAGTAGTACTCACCACTGTGTTGTGGGTCTGCGTTGGTGTTCGAGCCTGTGAGGTACAGGTCGGCCGTGGTCTGCATCAGTCAGCATGGCCCACCAGTGCCAACTGTTGCTGGACACTGGTGGCCAGCAGTGTGCACTGGTGATCACCAGCGTTTACCACCGGACGGCACTAACACCTGTGAAGCATGTATGACTCGGGAGAAGGGGCTTGTACCAAGATGCCATGAGACAGGGCCATCTCCCACTGCCTCTACCACCAGCCGCACACTCTCTACAGCTGCACTCATTATAACAATCTACTAGACCATATATCTCTTGAGCTCCCTAGCTAGTTAGAATTGTTAAAAGCTGTGCAGGATGGGTTGCGTACGTGATGGGGAATGCTGAAGTTCATGGAAAGACATAGAGAGAATAAAGAAGGGAATCCGCATAACACCGCGCGCAGTGACAACTACTACTAATCACCGACTGACATCAACATCCAGTCACAAGCCTCATGGGCTAGAATAAGAGCACAACATTGGAGATTTACTGCCTAAGGTCTTCTACATGCGCTACTAACTATTTAACTAGTATGCTAGAACACGGTGTGAGCAAGTCCTGGTCAGGGGCTCGACTCGGATCTCAACTCGGGGTTAGGGGTAGCCAGGTATGTGTACACGCGTGTGATAATGGGTGTGCACGCGGTACTGGATCCAGAACTAACTAGGATCCGGTACTACATCTAGAATTGACACTACTCCATTCATAACAAGAATTGCTTGATCACTGAGCAGCTGTCTTATATCCTGTTGGGAATAGTGGGGGTGGGCACAATTGTGCTATCTCACTTGTCAATGCGT
Source organism: Gautieria morchelliformis (assembly GCA_015179125.1). Classification (NCBI taxonomy): domain Eukaryota; kingdom Fungi; phylum Basidiomycota; class Agaricomycetes; order Gomphales; family Gomphaceae; genus Gautieria; species Gautieria morchelliformis. The sequence goes on along the minus strand of WHVA01000023.1, from coordinate 14,787 downwards.
TACAGACGGCTGCTCATTGATTTTTAAGGGCTTCTATAGTTGGAAATGTATGCCAGATATCCTAAATATTTTTAGCAGCAAATGGAACAGCTCGATCACTATGATAGTAATGGTATGAATAAATTGACCGGCATGGTTTCAAACCTTTGGGCAAGGAGAAGAGAAGAGAAACAATAATAGCTCAGAATATGGGACTCCCAGATGACTGATGAGAGAGAATATGATCCCACACTGGAGGCATATAAAGATTTTCTGGTCTGAAAAACTGTTCAAAAAACTGTAAAGATATTCAAAAAAAATTTAGTGTTTTGAATGTAAAATAACTTTAAGAAAATTTTGTGTTTTTGTTAGAATTTGTTGAGCAAAAAAATTGTAAAAAAGTTTAAGGTTTTTTGCAGGGTTTTTTATGTCTTTTTATAAGTTTCTTTGTGAAAACACAAAGAAACCCATGAAAAACCCTGCAAAAAACTTTTAACTTTTTTACAATTTTCTTGCTCAACAAATTCTAACAAAAACACAAAATTTTGTCAAAGTTTTTTTACATTAAAAACACTAAAAAAATTTGGAATATCTTTACAGTTTTTTGAACAGTTTTTCAGACCAGAACTTTTTTATATGCCTCCAGTGTGTAGCTATCAAACAAGACTACAGTGACTTCAAGGGGTGAAACAGTTGATTCTGGATGATTGATTCATACATTCGTAGTAGCTACTTATACTATACTAGTGATAACTACTAGTGTTCGAGATAGTGAGTTAATGGGTCGAAAAACTACATATAACTAGAGGGGTGACTACTTATAGTCATAAAGTCATGGGAGTGATGGGGATAGTGTCAGGGGTGTTAAGCTTTGGAATAGAGTCCTGTACCTATTATGCAAAGCCCCTGTCTACATGGTGTCAAGATAAAGGGGTTTATATGCGGGTGAGAGTAATGGTCAGGGGCAAGCATATACGGGGGAATCAGGGTGAGGTCAATATACTAATGATGCATGATGGAACGGAATCAGTAACTAAGGGGACTCGGACATGGAATCAAGCTCGGAGATGAGCTCAGGCTTGGGCTTAGAATCACAGGACTCGGGCACAAGTATCACAAGGCTCGGGCTCAGGAAAAGGGTTGTACCGGTAAGTAACCGGCCAATGGCCGGTTCCTTACCACAGCCGCCAGACGACTACACGTTCCGTAGATGGTTCGTGTCTGTGCTGCGTGAAACGCTGCACAACGAAGTCCTCAAAAAGGGCTATAATGCTGAGAGCAGCTCGATAGAGCAACTCTTCAAAACTGCCCACATGATTGAGGAAGCATCCCGATATAACATGGGGATGCGCCGAGCAGAGAGCACTGCTGCATCAGCAAGTGCTGCCCGGCTTGCAGCAAACAAGCCGGTAGCACAGACAGGCCTGAGCAGGCCTATCCTGTTCCCGAGGAGTGGCATGTCACAATGACCTCCACCCCCATGCCCAGCCCAAGCTGGACGACTGCCCAAGGCCAAACAGCCTCAAGTGCCAGGGACATCACTGAAGCCGGCCCCACTGCCGAAGTTGACGAACCAACATAACGATCAGCCCGGCGGTAGTCAAAGCAGCACTGCGTGCTTTGAATGTGGCCAACCTGGCCACAAAAAGGCAGAGTGCCCCCAACTCAGGTCTGGTATATGGACAGCGGCCGCGAGGCATGACAATGATGACAAGGTGTCATGACTCGTTTATTTCTTGTATCCAGTAACTCCATTTTCCCTTTCACCACTCCACTTCTATGTTTGCTCCGTTTGCTCTTCGCCGAATTTGCCGAACGGTTATTCGCTACTTGCATCATTCGCCAGTAGGCACGCCATCAAACACGATCGACATCCTTTACCTGGCTTGATGGTCCATCACTGGTCCCATCATCTTCTCGACTCAACCCCCTTTGGGTGTTTCTATGGCTGGAACGCATTTGCGGGAAGTCCTACCCATAGATCGTGTGGGATCAACCCAGCAGACCAAGAGTCCATGCAGGGTAACATGTATGCAGGTCTCAAGGCATGTTTTCATACATAGGTACCTTCGTCCTCTTTCCTCCCCATCGTTTCACATTCATACTCCTCCTTATTTCTATTGTATATGTGTTTCACCTATTTGTATCCTGACTGTGCACCCCTATCCAACCATGACTCATGACGGCCTCTTTCCTATTCACTGATATCAATCATATGAGCATTTGGTATAAGTAGTTTACATTTGCATGTACATTCTGCAGTTCAATTATCATACATCTATCTTGTGCAAAGCTTGACCTCACTGTGACCATCATCTTGAGCCCTCTCCTATAGATTCCTATCTTCGACCAGAGGAGGACTTAATCACCACTGGTGAGTTTTCATACTTCACCTTCATTACCTTAGCCTTCGTACTATTATCGGTGCTGTCAGCGAAGGGCTCCAAAGGGGTGCCTTTGCCGGTGGAAGGATTGTTGCTACTTAACAACCTTTCCATGACACCTTGCACGTTACATCATCAAGTGTCATGGGCTACTTCGCTACGACTGTAGATAGGGTGAGCTCCGTTTGGGAAGCCCTCTTACCTTCTGAACATTTATTGGTTCATCTTATTCGCCGAACGGCACACTTCTTCGCACAAGCTATTCGGGCATTCACTGTGTTCACTAATACATGATATTAACGCCTAAAAACCAATCTTGACACGAGGATCCAGATGCGGATCCTGAGCAAAATTCTCTTTAACAGATTGATGAGAGGGGGAGGGTGATCCCCAACCCAACGAATCTCTGGACAACGGAGATGCACCTGCTGATGAGTGGGAACCTGAACCATCCCAATACTATGAATGGGATGAAGAGGCAGAAGACAACGTGACCGCCTACAGATCCAGTGCAATCATGATTGTGCTGAAGGATGAAGCCACCACAAAGGTCATGGCCGCATGTACATCAGCCATGCCAGACACGGTTGAACCGGGGTTTCACCACCGAAGCAAGCATAGGACGTGGCTGATGTGGCCACGAAATGAAAACTGTACCCTCTTGGGGTACTGGGAGATAAATGGTGTGAAGGCTCACTGCCTGCTGGATAGCAGGAGCGAAGGGGTACTACTATCCCCTGAGTTCACATGCACCACAGGGATGAAGACATTCACCCTGGAACAGCCAATTGTGCTGCAACTAGCCTGCATAGGCAGTCGCTCCACAATCAATTATGGAATGAACACGACCATCAAATTTGGTTGCGAAACCTATGACGAGTACTTCGATGTAGCCAACGTTGAATATGACAACGCAATCTTGGGAACACCGTTCCTAAGGAGATTTGGCATCACCTTGGACTTCTCAACCCCAGGGACAGTCTGCATAGGGAATGAGATAATCCCCACAGGCAAGGTATCGTTCGACGATAATGAAATGCGGAGCAAAGGCAAGGGGCCAAGGGTGAACAGGATCACCCCAGCACTGAAGCCAAACCTGACTCATTAAAGCCAGGAGGATGAGTTGCATAATGACTCGTCCTCTAACTCTCCCTACAATCATAGGGAGAGGTGCTCTCACCTGACGGTGAAAGCGATGGGAAAAAGGAAGGCTGTCCCACATGCCATGGGACCTAACAGACACACACAGTGCCTAATGGCTTCCAAGCCAGCCATCTTCATCCTCACAGATGATGAGATCCCTCACCTCCATTAGGAATGGATGGAGAAGATCACTGACCTAGTCAGTGGAATCCCATTAGAGCTCCCGCCATTGCGGGAGATCAACCACGAGATCAATCTCATAGATCCCAACAAGCACATGTGGTATCACCTACCGAAGTGCCCCAAACACTTCCGTGAGGAATTGTCCGTGAAGATAGAGAGATACACCACTGCAAAGTGGTGGATACTGGCAGTCGCACAACAGGCAGTACCCATGCTATGCGTGCCAAAGAAGAACAGTACAGTGCAGACCGTCTTCAATCTGTGACAGCAGAACGAGAACACTGTGAAGGACATTATGCCCTTCCCAGATCAAGATGTCATCCGCAGCAACATGGCTCGCTGTCGATATCGCACCAAACTTGACATGTCTGAATCATACAAGCAGATTCGCATTCATCTGGATCACATAGCAAAGAGTGCCTTTGCTATGATCCTTGGCACCTTCAGGAGCCAGGTAATACAAATGGGGGATTGCAACACACCGTCAACGTTTCAATGGCTGATGACGGCAATCTTCCACGACTGCATAGGTTGTTTCGTCCATGTATACATGGATGACATATTCATATCTTGCTCTTGATACAGGAGCACGAGGGGCACCTCTACATAGTCTTCGACAGGCTGAGGAAGAACCACCTTTTCCTAAGCAAGAAAAAGTTTGATCTCTATTCCATACGAATGGAGTGCCTGGGCCACATCATCGATGGCCAAGGTGTACACACTGACGAGGACAAAATGCAACACATTCGCGGGTGGCGAAGGCCGTGGACGTTCAGCGGCATCCTGCGTTTCCTTGGGCTGGTACAGTACCTGGCACGCTACATGCCAGATGTTAGCGCATACACAACCCCCTTGTCGGGTTGTGCGTGTAACAACCATCCATTCGAATGGACCCCACTTCTTGACAAATGCTGGCAAAGCATCAAGGCATTGGCCTGTAAGGCCCTGATCCTGCATCCAATCAACGCATGGAGGCCAGAGCCCATCTGGGTCATCACCAACAGATCAAAAGCTGGCATCGGTGCAGTCTATGACCAAGGCCCTGACTGGAAAACCTGTTGACCAGCCGGCTTCTTGTCAAAGAAGTTCAGCATTGCTCAGCAACACTACAGGACTCACAAGCATGAGACAATTGCCATGCTCGAGGCTCTCATGAAATGGGAGGATAAACTTCTAGGACGAAGGTTCACCCTTGTCATAGATCACAAGGGACTTGAATACTTCAAGACCCAAAAGAGCCTATCGGACCACCAGGTCAGATGGTGGGAGTTTTTGTCCCATTTCAACTTCAACATGGTTCACGTTGACGGAGTGGAGAACAAGGTGGCAGACTGCCTGTCGCACTACTACGAGAGCGACATGAGTGACGATAGTCACCCAGAACACATCTTCATGAACATGGACATGCACTTAGACCCGGAAGGTGAGCTACTGCCCACCGACCAATATATTGAGCTGTGAACAGCAGCAACGAGATGGTCTAACCACCTCATGGAGAAGACAGAGGTGTGGGTACTAGAGTCCGCCACCATGAACGAAGGCTCACAAAAGCCCAAGAACGGTGCCACATCGCACAATGATGACGACGATGATGATGTCTGAGTCACAATGACGGCGCACCACTGCGTCAGAATGTCAAACAAGGCATAGACCTGTCCAAGGTCCTGTGAAATGCATGCCATAGGACTCCATGTTCTCGAAGATCATGGAGCACCCAGATGCACACCCGAGATTTGGAATCTGGGACGGGCTGATTTGGACAAAGAATCAGCTCTGGAGAGACGTCACCGCTGTCCCCCGATCTGCTCTTCAAAGGGGAAGGAGGCTGATTGAAATCATTATCGATCGAGCACATCAGATAGTCAGTCACTACGGCCATCTGAAGACATCAAACTATGTTTGAAGGTCATACTGGTGGGTGGGCATGAACCTGGACATCGAGTCGTTCTGCACATTGTGCGTGAAGTGCCAAATGATGAAGACTGGGCCACAATGGCCCAAGGGCTTACTACATAGCCTACCCATTCCAGATAGGCTTTGGCAGCCTATTGGCATCCACTTCATGGGACCCTTTCCCAAGTCGAATGACTATGACTACCTAATGGTAGTCATCGACCAACTAACATTGCATGTCCACCTCATCCCAACAACAACGAGTGTGTCAGCCAAGGGAGTGGCCTGGCTGTTTCTAAAAGAAGTCATCCGACTCCATGGAGTCCCGAACTCCATTGTCTCAGATGGAGACTCGAAGTTCACATCTATCTTCTGGTGTGAACTGCAGCGACTCATGGGGACTAAACTCCTCATGTCAACTGCCTTCCATCCACAAACGGATGGAGTGACCGAGCGTGCAAACCGCTCGATTGGCCAGATACTACATGCTGTAGTTAGAGATGACCAAAAGGACTGGGCAGCAAAATGCCCAATGGTCGAGGTCGCTCTCAACAGCAACATCAGTGTGACCACAGGGTTCGTGCCCTTTGAGCTGAACCACAACTATATGCCATGGATAGACCTACCCATAGCCATGGACACCCTGTTTAAGGGGTGGCCCGATTCGCACATCAGGCCAGATGCAACCTGATGGGGGCACACAATGCAATCATCAAGCATTGAGTGACACAAATGTTTCATGCGAACAAGAAATGTACGGCGAGCGACATGTACACGGCCAACGAACGCGTCTACCTGTCAACTCAAAATCTGACTCTGCCAAAGGGAAGAGCCAGAAAACTCATACCACGGTATATTGTACCATACCGTGTCATTGAGGCGCATAATGAAGCCTTGACGGTGACACTTGAACTCCCTATGAGCTGAAAAGCTGCCGTATTTCACCGGTCTTGCATTCAAGCCTTGTACGACGATATGAGGCTAACAATGACGAGCTGTTTCCTTGCCGTGAAGCCAAGAGTTTGGATCGAACAATGACAAAGAGTGTCTCGTCGACGAGATTATTGCACACTGATGGATAAACTCGAAAGACCTGGAGCTCCAGGTCCGCTGGACCCTAGGCGACGTGACATGGGAACCCATGTCATTGTGCAAGGATCTTGAAGCTCTCGATCACTATCTAGAGCTCCATGGAGTGGGTAAACCACACGACCTCCCCAAGCGATGCTAGACACGTCAGTCATGTGTATACCAAGTGACGCGCCAGCCACAGTGTGGATAAATTTTCACCTCAGATCTATCCAAGGCGCATCGCTTCTTGGAAGCAACCACCACCACCATCATCTCCCCACGAAGATGATGCCATCGAAATATGGAATGGACATTGATCCGTTAATGTCCATGCCATGCTCAACGGCCCCAAAGCAAGGGGCCACCGACATCCTACGAGCACCAGTCGATCAAGAGCACTGGATGATCATAGGATGGGAAGACACTTTGGCAATTGTCCACCCAGATGACTGTGACACCTGCCTGGTGTACGCCGCGCACTTAAGGGCCGCGACCAGCACCTGAAAGGTGAAGCTGAAGGATGAGGATGTTAGTGACGCCATTGGTCGTGGCCTGGGGGTGGTTCCCCAGGGCAATCATGCACGACGCATGAGTAGAGCCCTTACGGGACATCCATGACCTCAAAAAAGAGGTCAAGGACCTAGAATGCATGGTCAAAAACCGTGATGATGCGGTTGACGCCAAGTACGTCAAAGTAAAAGAACTGGAGGAGCAACTTAAGGCTCTCCAGCACACACATGCAGCCTCAAAAAGGCAGCGCCAGGACTGAGCCACTGACTCAGTGGCCAGCCCATCGTCACCACGTGTGACGGCACCCTTGCCAGCACACGCAGCTTCGGGACTGGCCTCCCGAATATTGGCCCCCACCCTAACATCGATGGAGGGGCCAAACGCACTGTCCAACGACATCCCAGATGGATGGCAGTCCGACTCCTCCATCTGGAAGTCATATGACCCAGACAGGGCTCAGAAAATAGCTGAGCAACCCAAAAAGAAGTGCAAGAAATTGTGCGGCACCCCCAACACGCACAATGGCCAAGCCATTGCAAAGGAACATGCGATCAGCGTGTACCTAGCGGTGTCACTGTCGCACACCATCAATGACCCTGCCTTGCAATGGCAGGTGGCTATGATCGAGGCCCAATACATTGGCCCCCACGTAGACCTGCTGCCAGTGGCAGGGCCAGTTCACCTTCCCTACCTGGGGGAAGGGGAAATCATACTGCTCGGAGACCCACCGATCTCCGAGACAGGCTTCCTACCACGTCCTGTAGGAAAGGCGCTGCAGTGACATATGCAGCGGTATGACATCTGCCCGCTCGACGACACCTGCTTCGTCGAGCTCCAGCTGCGTGCGAAGGATACACCGCAGTATCTGCACACACGCGAGATGATTGGTGTGTTCAAGCGCATCGAGCGTGAGCAATGCACTTGCAATCCCAAACGGGATTGTTTCGTAATAGCGAGCAGTACCCCACTCGATATTGCAGCCATCCTGAAGGGTTGGCTTCACAACCCAGAAGGAATACCCTCTGCCATCTGTGACAACGCGGATGGGAGCCTCAACCTCACAGACATGGACGTCTGGATGTGGTTGAAGGCCCTCATGTCCCGGATCAAAGGGGTTGCGTCACCCCTCAAGTCGAGGCTCCTCGACTTATTCGGCTTGACCGACCAATGGTCGAGCTTCGTTGACGCCAGGGAGTGTCTGACACCACAAAGCACCAGTCTCTGACTGTCGATCACAGGCCCGTATCCCGTAAGAGGTCAGGCTGGCCCAGACATCCCCCTTCCTGAGATCGTGCGGTGGCTGGCCCCCTACGCTGTCGTCACTCACGAGCATGTGGCTCGCATTGAACAATATGTTCAACGCAGTCTCACGGGCGTGGCATTCAGTGCCGCTGCCCGTGAGGGCCAACAGAAGGTCCTCGAGACGAGCCACATGAGAGCTGCGGCACCGCTGCTGCTCACCCATGCCCAGCTCGACCAGGAGCTCGCAAGCATCCAGCCTCCCCCACCGGCTGATGACCCGCCATCGAGGCCATGCTCAGTGAGGACACAGGCCCCGACGACCAGGCGGAAACCCCCACCATGGGTGAGGCAGGGCCGCCGCACCCAAACACCTCTGCAACTATGGAGGCACCCCAGGCGGAGCCTCGTGCTCTGCCAGCCATAAAATTCTGACATAATCATGTCGGAATCACTCGAGGACTCCATCATGGACTCTGGAGGGCCTCTACACCTCTTGAGTTGTTCATAAAGGGGGAGGGTGTAAAATTGAATAACCTATGTACATAGTTGCTTAGCTAATTCCAGTGGGCCCCTTAGGGACCCACTGTACAGTTCATGCATGGGAACCGGCTGGCGGATCCCAATCACATCTTACCTTACACTGTCACTACGTAGTATCCAGAATACCACACATTGGTCACATTCTGTCTGCTCTTGTGACACAAGGCCTTAAGAGCTACATCTTTACATGTGCCCTATGGAGGATGGGCAGGGGCCAGCGCCTCTGAGGCCACAGCTTCCAGGCTCCACTCAGGCTTGTCAAAACCCAAGCCAGGCAAGGAAGCCCAGTACCCCAACGGCTTGGGCCTGGCCTGGCTCAGGTTTAGCCCAGCCCAGGCCTCAGCCTGGGCTGGGCCATTCCCACCACTAATTGGAGGGTAGGGGTTTTGTCACTGTAGGGGTAAGGGTTCCCCAGGGTATCAGGGGTATTGAATACCCTCAAGGATAATGTGTAAGGTATGGTTAGGCAGACCATTTTGGTGTATTATCCATGAAAACAAGTATAAGATATGTATCTACTCAATCTAAATAGCATACCAGTCATCTGTCAGCCTTTCTTTGATGTCACCAACATCAGAAAGTGTTGTAGCTGTCTTTACATCACTGTCCTTAACAAATTGCATCCAGCTCCACTCTCCAAGACACTGTTAAGACCTGTTCCCGAGTCCAGACCCGAGGCCTCGGCCTCGGTTCTCGCTTGGGAACCTTTCTCGGCTTAACTTGGGTTTCGTATCGGTTCATTATTCACCCTGATTCCCCATCCTAGATAATCCTGTTCCATTTCTGATGATCGTCTGTCGACCCTTCTTCCTGCTCAATACAGGCATTGATGCCCTCTTTCTGTTCCTTGCAATTAGTATATAAACCCCCCGTCATGTATTCTAGTTCTGATATCGACTTAGATTCCTTATATCTTTCCGCTCCTCTGTCTGACCTCATTCTGAACCTCGGCTTGAAGCCGAATCCGTTCCCGAATCCATTTCCTGAAATTAGGGTGGAACACTGTAGTGGGTGCAACCTACAAAGTTGAAGCCAAGCCCCCTGTTTCCTGAACCTCGGCTAACCTCGGCTCAGCCCTTGGGTTGAGTCTTAAGTATGACATACGTTCTTAACAGACACATCAAACATACCCTTTGAAAACCCTCCAAAATATCCCTGCAGGTAGGGTTTCTCAAGGGTACAAGATGTTGTACCCATACCCCTACCCTCCCTTACCCTTACCAAATACCCCCAGGGGTATGCATACCCCTGCCAATCTCTACTCTGTTATTGGTGGCATTCACACCTAGATGGCCAAAGTGGTAGGTCTGGCTAACATGGGAGTGAGCATAGGAGGTGTAGTGTGGCAGCTGCCATCAAGGTAAGGGAGCCAATGAGCCGTAGTCACTGCAGGAGGCAATGAGTGGGGATATGGAGCAGGCCCATCTGAATCAGACGAAAAGCGGGTGAACGACTGGAGAACAGGTGCTGAGCGCAAGGCTGGGGATCCTGAGTGTGAGGATGGCAGAGAGCCATTCATGGTTGTGTCTGAATTTGTAAGGCTGCAGACACAGCGGTTAGAGATAAAAAAAAGGACTAGAATGAAGGGTGCCAACTTGCATTGCAGGTAGGAAGGAGCCTGTAAGGTGATGAGAACCATCTTGTCTGGGAGAGAACTAAGTGGAAGGAGCTGGGCTGCTCACGAAGAACATACTCTATACCCACAAGCATTCTGAGATTGCTCAGGGGGCCCCTCAAGCTCTTTCTGGACATGGTCATTCAACAGAGAGTTGTGTCCAGTGCTTCATCAGCCATTGGAGGGATGGCCACTGACATGAAACGGGCTTATGAATGTGGCAAATAGCCAAAATCTCTATAACCCAGCCATAGGAACACCCAAAGGGGGTTGAATTGGGAAGGTGATGGGGCCAGTGATGAACTGTCATGCTGGGTAAAGGATGTCAATTGTGTTTGATGGTGTGCCTACTGGCAAATGATGCAAGTAGCAAATGGTCATTTGGAAAATTCGGTGAAGGGCAAATGGAGCAAACATAGAGATGGAGGGATGAAAAGGGAAAATGGGGGTAACTTGATACAAGAATAAATGGGTAATGACACTACCAAGCAACTAGTCACTTGACAGCAATCACCTGACATATGCAGCCAAGGCTTAGCAAGCAGTTTTCAAAAATTGGTAGAAATTGGCATTCAGCAACACATCAATTTTCAAAACACTTGAAAAGCCCTTCCAGTTTTTGCTAAATTAATTTTGGAAACAAATGGTTTTGGGCATCGAATGGGCCCTAAGCAGGTGATGCGTCTTTCATGTGACCAGATGAACTAGTGACGTACATTTTTCCACCTTAGAACATTGTTTGCTTTGAGAAGTATACAATGTAAATATTGCACACTGGATCAGGTTATAGAGATTTTTGGCTATTTGCCACATTCTTAAGCCTGTTTCATGTCAGCGGCCATCCCTCCAATGGCTGATGAAGCACTGGACACAACTCTCTGTTGAATGACCATGTCTAGAAAGAGCTTGAGGGCCCCCCTGAGCAATCTCAGCATGCTTGTGGGTATAGAGTATGTTCTTCGTGAGCTGCCCAGCTCCTCCCACTTAGTTCTCTCCCAGACAGGATGGTTCTCATTTTTGGATTAAGATGTTATATGATGCCTTTAGTAAACAAATTTTATTGCTTAGCGGTTGGGACTGCTATGTTTGTCCCTCCTCAGTGTGCTGACTAAGCCCCTTGAGACGCGTCCGGCACTGATGGAAGAAAGTCATGTGACCGTGTTGACAGGAAAAAGATGTCGATCTAAGGGATAACCAAGTCAAAAGTGTTCGCTTTTGAGGTAGTATAGAGTAAACAGTAATAGTGTACTCTCAATGAAGAATTGGAGTAAACTATCGAGATTTAAGTTCTGTAGCTATCAAACAAGACTACAGTGATTTCAGGGGGTGAAACAATTGATTTTGGATGATTTCGTTCGTACATTTGTAGTAGCTATTTATACTATATTAGTGGTAACTACTGGTGTTTGAGTAGTGAGCAGATGGGTCGAAAAACTACTTGTAACTAAAGGGGTGACTAATTATAGTTATAAAATCATGGGGTGATGGAGATAGTATCAGGATTATTTAAACTTTGGAATAGAGTCTTGTACTTAGCATACAAAGCCCCTGTCCACATGGTGTCAAGATAATAATCAGCTGGTCGTGTCATGGAGTCCAATAGAGAATGGAAATCAAATCTGCCCTGCCTAGCATAAATGCTAGGCTTGGTGATGGGGCCGCTGTCTCTGTGCCTCTTCTGTGGGGCAGCTAATTGAGTACATGTATTGTGAATGACATCCTCAAGTCACTCCACAATATCCGGTGCTCCTGCGCAGTCTATATCTCTCTGTGGCATTTGGTGCCCGCACCTCCCCGGTGCCTGTGGCCTGGTGCCTGTCGACGTCATGGCCGATGCCATCAGTCGATAGGCGTGCTGTCTCTGATTGGCTGCACGTGGTCGACGCCCGTATCCCTGTATCTTATCTAATCTGTAGATAAGATAGCTATTCATGATGTCGTGTGTATGTCATCTGTGCCGACGTCCGTCGTAAGTGTCGTTCCTATTTCTTTTTACTCTTTTTCTTTGTTTTCTTTTATTAGTTTCTTTTGTACATAGATAACTTGAAATAGAATAGTTGCATCTATCATAACACCTGGGACCCATTCTAGAGGGATGTGAAGCCGGCGTCTCCTGCGTTTCAACCTGCGGATGGTGGCATGTATCTCGTCGAGAATGTATTGGCCCGATCACGAGTGGTCGTTTTGCAGCACCTGGATCGCTGCTTGGTTGTCCAGAGATATGAGCATGGGTCTGGCTAGGGGGTGCTTCTCCAGCAGCGTCAGCGCCAAAAGGATGCCAACGCGTTCCCCTTCGAAGACAGTGTGTTGCCAGCCTTTGCCAAGCTTGAATCTCAGAGTCTCACCCATCTGCGGCACAACTGCAGCTGCGCCTATACTACCTTTGTAGCCAGAGCTGTCTGAGAATATCTGGGCATCGTCCATCCTCGTCCTGAGCCTGCTTGCCGCGGCCATCTTGCTCTCGCCGATCCCGGCTGTGAATTGAGGCTGCCAGCTGGGAGGGTGCCTGGCAAAGGAGAGAGTTTCTATGGTGTGTGGCTTCAGGTTATAATGCCATAGCAGCGTTTGAATTGGGGAGGGGTGGGCCCACGGCCGGCGTAGCGCACTGTGTCGGACCGCTTTGAACAGGGGGTGGGCGTCCGGCAGGGTAGACAGTCGCAGGGCCTCGCGGTGGCAGGCATCGTCAAGGCGGAGTCGGATGGGTGGGATCATCGCATGGAGCTTGAGGACGTCAGTGGCTGTTGACCTGTAAGCCCCTGTGATCAGCAAACAACCCAGCCTCTATACTTTCTCTATGATCCTGGTGTGGCCGAGTGATCCAGCCTGGCGGTGAGTCTGTGCATTGCCATGTAGCAGAGTATACCAGACAGGGAGCGTGTACTCCAGCTTGGGCAGTACCATCGAAATGTAGAGTCGCTGTACGTGCTGCTTGGGCAGGCCAAAGGAGGGACGAGTGAGGTGCTTCACTGCAAGGAGGAGACTCAGGGCTTTCTGGACTGCCTGCTGAACATGTTGGTGCCACTGAAGCTCTTGGTCGATCTGCACCCCGAGGAGCTGGGCCTCTGGGACGCACTTGATGACATGTCGGGACTGCCAATGAATGAAGTCAGTGTGTATTAAGTTTCTGCGCCTTGTAAGTCTTAGGCATTGAAATTTAGAGAGCTCAGCCTGCGAGTTGTGAGCCTCTGACCACGCTGTTTGCTTGTCTAACATGTCATTGAGCGCCTCATCGCATTCCTCAAATGTGTCCTTGATCGCGACGAAGAAATTGCTGTCCACATACGCCCCGCCGTCCTCTTCAGCGCCTCTGGGGATGGCGACCAAGCCATAGCTGTAAATAAGATACAGGATCATAGAGGCAGCTTCACCCTGTCCTATTCCATTGTCAATGTCTATTGGATCTGAAGAGAAATCATTAAAGCTTAGCATGGTCTTTCTGTCACTGAGCATGGCATCAAAGAAGGAGATCAACTCTGTCGGGTAGCCCAGCCTCGCCATGTTCTTGAGTAGGCAGCCCCTAACAGCGTTCGGGAAGGCGCTCGTGATGTCTAGAAAGATGACTGTAACTACCTTGTGGCTTCGCCAAGCCTGCTTGACACGATGCGTGAGATGGAGGAGGGAGTTGACGGTGGTCCTGCCTGGGAGGCCTCCAAAGTGCCGAAGCAGCAGTAAGTTGTGGCAGACGGTCAAGAATACTATGATGTCAGTCATTACTCCAGAGAGGATCTTACCCATAGTGTTGTAGAGCGCTTTTGGTCTGTAAGCTTTAGCGATGGTGTAGTCAGGGCGGCTTGGCTTGCAGAGGACAATGGTCTTCCAGGTGTGCCAGCGCTCAGGGAAGTAGCAAAGGTGCAAGATCCTGAGGAGGCAATTATGAAGGAGTGGAGTCAGGATTCGTTTGCATTCCTTTAGGACAATATTGGGAATACCGTCCTCACCCGGACCCTTGAACGGTTGCGTGCAGAGAATGCGGCACTGGATTTGGTGGGGCACTGGCATGGTGAATTTGAGTGGTGGCGGGAGGGGGGAGGCGTCTCCAGGGAGGTCTGGGAGAGAGGCGGGGCGTGGGGGGAAGATGAGTTCTGTGAATATTGCGGCCTTGTCGGTGTCCATGTGCGATTTGGACAGAGTTTGGCCATCGGGTCCTTTCCGAACTAGGGAGGGTATGCAGGGTCGTGCGCCGTCAGATAAGGGGGTTCTTGGCGTATTTTCCAGCTATCCAGATGT